>CAKOAT010091933.1:102739-114348 GCA_932364175.1 Eruca vesicaria subsp. sativa | reverse complement strand
AGACTCGATCTGTATCAAGGCTTGTGGATCGATGTGGGACACAAGAGTTATGGCTCGACTCCTGATACTCCAAAGGACACTGATCTAGATATGACACACTAAACCAGAGACCCCAAGCTGGATATTACACACCAGCAAAGTCTCAGCTCGCCAAAGGCAAGAGAAGAGAGAAAAAACAGTTTTCTGATAAAAAGATCGATTGATTTCTTAGTTTCAGCTGCATACAATATAAAAGGAAAACGCCAAAGCTAACCTAATCCTAAACCAAAATGGTTTATTTTAACTCTAATCCTAATCCAATTCGAAATTGGTTTATTACTTGGTCTGATCCTAATCCTATTAAAACTTGGTTTACATGAATTACAATTAAAATAAATAAACCAACAAGCTGGTTCTTCTTTGGTTCCCTCTTGGCCACGACTTGACTTGATCTTGGAGTGTCTCCTAATGAGCTTTAGATCCTCCATAGATCATGTTAATCTCAGCTGATATCAATCCTCCTTGTTCAAGTTGTTTCAAGGCTGTACCAAGTGTTCTTCTCTTCTCTTGATCCAATACTTCATAGATCATTCCAGTGAGACCTTGAAACTTCCCATTAAGCCAAGCTTTGATCAGTATCTTCGCTAGTCCATATGCTGGATCCCTTCTCTTAAGTTTGAGCATGATCAGAATCGCACCATACTCTCTCCCTTCAAAAGGATTTGTCCTCAAATCCAAGTCTTGTAAGATGATAGAACCTTGATTAATCAACTCCAAACTCCTTTCTCTTTTGACCACGAGTTGGTTCCTGTTTTCACACACACAGATCTCTTCTCCTGGCTTGAATACAAAGTGTTGTAGATCCTCTTCATACATCAGAAACTTCTTTGAGAAGATTTCATCACAAACACTTCTGCAAGCATATGGTTTCTCCACTTTGATGAGTTTGAAGATGACTATTTCTATCCAGGGTGTTCTTGCACACGTCCTGCTCATGAACATGAGGTTATGTACTCTCAATTTAACCTCCTTCTGGTC
Organism: Eruca vesicaria subsp. sativa; assembly: GCA_932364175.1. NCBI lineage: Eukaryota > Viridiplantae > Streptophyta > Magnoliopsida > Brassicales > Brassicaceae > Eruca > Eruca vesicaria. Next base: position 113,331 of record CAKOAT010091933.1, on the reverse strand, counting down.
AGGTGGTCGTGTGGTTTGGTCCCCATGGTCATCCTCCAGTTCTGGCTTCTCTTTAAACACCACCAGTACTTGTTTTTGTCTTCTCAGCTTGTACTGATCTATCATGAACCTTTTCAAGGACGTGGTGCCTCCTGTTCCTCCTTTATTTTTACTCCGGCTACTCAGTATCACACCATCCTCTCTCCCTTCAAAAAGATTTGACCTCAAATCTTGTTCTTTAGGAGTGANCTATCATGAACCTTTTCAAGGACGTGGTGCCTCCTGTTCCTCCTTTATTTTTACTCCGGCTACTCAGTATCACACCATCCTCTCTCCCTTCAAAAAGATTTGACCTCAAATCTTGTTCTTTAGGAGTGAAGGAACCTTGCAAATCAAGCTTGTATGAAACTGTTTTCTGCACCAAATTGTTGTTACTTCTTCTACTCACACTCAAGCTTCCTCCTGGTTCAAAAACAACTTGTTGCAGGCCCTTGACAACTCTCAGATGCTCCACTAAACTGAGCTGAAGACATACCTTAGGCCTGATAAGTAAATCACAAGATAATCTCTTAAAGTTATCACCTTGTCCAAACAAATCTGCAATCACCAAATCAGTAGCTATAGGTGGTCCACTAAGCACTACTTCTTCAATCTTAGTTTCCACAGGCACGTGATCACACATAGCTATTGATCTCTCCTCTTGTGCCAGTTGTTCGGCCAAGTGTTCTTCCTGAAGAGATGTGGCTGGTTCTGATTCAAACTCTTGTTCTCTCTCACCCTGTTTTGCTGCAGTTTCTTCTTTCATCTCTGCTGGTTCCTTCTTGTAACAACTTAGCTCATCATCTCTTGCTGTTGGACGTGGGACTGACCCATTTTGTGGTTTCTTCATCACAGCGGTGAATGATTGATCTATTATGTTCCTGAGGCGTTCCTTGAACTGTGGGCTTTGCAATTCATCAAGATATGCTTTATGTAACTGCAACTTTCTTTGTTCCTCACAACCATAGTAGGACTTTGGCTCTTCTCTGCATGTCCTAACACGCCCTGTAGCTTTCCTAACTTGGCTTTGCATCCTTTCCAAATCAATTTGCCCATACCTTTTGGCTACAAACCTTTTCTTCATGAAAGACCTCATCTCATACCAAGAAGAAATCTGTTGCTCTCCATATTTTCTCCTAGTGTTAGCTGTCTGATACCACCATTCAAGTGCATCACCATATAATCCAGTAGTTGCTATCTGCACTTGCTTCTCTACTGTGTACCTATGGCAGTGAAAAACGAAATCCATATTCTTTTCCCATTCAAGATATGTATCTTGATCACACTCTCCATAGAAGGGTGGAATCTGGATCTCTTTTCTTCTTTCTAGCAACATCTTACTTGTTGCTGGTTGTTTAGCCTTATCTTCATAGATCATTCCAGTGAGACCTTGAAACTTCCCATTAAGCCAAGCTTTGATCAGTATCTTCGCTAGTCCATATGCTGGATCCCTTCTCTTAAGTTTGAGCATGATCAGAATCGCACCACTTGGTCAGATTTATTGGCTCTTAAGCCATGAAACATCTCCTGAGTAATTAGAATATTATCCGAAATTAACCTCCCTGGGACAAAGGCCGATTGGGTTTCCGATATTATCCTGGGATAAACAGCTTTTCAGCCGTTGACATAATACTTTTGAGATGATCTTATATCCAACATTACAAAGAATTATCGGTCTAAGCTCCGTCATCCTTGTGGGTCTCTCCTGTCTTTGGGGTAATACAAATATGAGTAATATTTAAACGAGCAACCAATACCGCTAAAATCAAAAAAAAATTATTCACCATCTCTATCAAATCCTTATTAATAACATGCCAGGAGTGCTGGAAAAAAACAATGTCATTCCGTCAAGTCCTGGTGTCTTTTTCAGGATGCATCATAAATAAAGCTTGTCTAACCTCCTCCTCTGTGGCCGTCCTTAACAACCTTTGATTCATTTGAGTTGTCTAAACTCAGATGGGGAAGTAGAAGTAAATAACTCCTCAAAATAGTCCACTGCTACTTGTTCCACCCCGTTTTCCCCTGTTATCCAATTTCCAGCATCATCATGAAGCCCCACTATTCTATTACGCACCCGCTTTTGTTTTGTGAAAGCATGATAAAACCTGGTATTAAGATCTCCCGAAAAGTACCACATATTACGGCTCTTTTGATACCACTAATCCTCTTCATCCTTGTATGCATTCTATAATTTCCTAGACACTTCCAAAATGTTCTCATGTGTCCTATTATCATCCATCCGTACCTTTTCAAGAGCCCTTTGGAGGTCTTGAATTTTCTCATTTCCATATGGTGGATTGTTTTTCCTCCACCTTGCTATCTCATGCCGGCAATTATTAATTTTTGTGACTAAACCACCCACATGGCCATTATTTTCTTCTGTCAAGCCAGCAATAATTGATTCCATAAAGCCCTCATGTCCAATCCATCTCTTATCAAATCTAAATTGTCCTCTCCTTTTATAAACTTTATCCTTCATGTATGCATCTACTGGACGATGATCCGAGCCAGCCATCCCCAAGTATTCTGTATAGGAACACATGAATATTGTATGCCCTTCTTCCTTTGCTAGTGCTCGGTCAAGACGACATCTTATCATTACCGCTCCTTTCCCTTTCCCTCTACGTCCTTGCCATGACATTTTATTTCCTCGAGCCGGGAACTTAAGTAACCCACTATTTTGAATCATATTGTTAACAGAAACAAAAAAGCCAAGCTCCTTAATGCACCCCCTTCCTTTTCATGATTTCCGGTAATCTCATTTAAATCGCCGATAATAAACCAAGGTTCTGATCTTGCTAGACCATAACGAGCTAATCATTCCCAGACTTGTTCCCGTAAGTTTTGTACCGGATCTTCATACACAAAAGTTAGAAAAACCTTTTCCCAGTCGCCACTGCTTCCACATCAATCATCCGAGTATTTGAGTATAAAATCTATACTTGATACTCCTTTTTTTAGAAAAGAGCGAGACCCCTACTCCTGCCAACTGGATCCACCGTAACCAAACTATCACATCCAAAATGTGCTTGAAACCCTTGTACAAAATCATAATCTTGTTTTGTTTCCGATAAAAAAAGAAAATCTGGTTTATGTTTGTGACATATTTCTCTTAGATAGCTAATCTTCTATTTTCTTCTCATTCCTCTACAATTCCAACTTAACACTCTCATAAACGTATTCATTAAATAGCTCCTCCAAGACAAACTTGTGGGTTTGAAGAGACCCATTATGTGGTTGAATGGTGATAACCCCAAATTTAATATGCCAAAATATTGTTTGTAACCTGCTTAAATTTGCCTTAACACATTCATTAACCTACGAAAGCCATCTTGGATCCAACGTTTTACTTGTTTCTCCTTAATAAAATTCTTACCCATCGAAGCCTTCCAAAATATGAAAGCTCTTGTTAAGAGGATCCAACCAAACCGAATCATAAAATAAATCTCATTCAAAAGCATAAGCACATGTCTTAATATGCGACTCCGCCTACATACATCTATATAGCCAACAACATAACATGTCCTGCCTCCCCATAGCGAATATCATTCGATACAGAAAACTAAACTCAACTTCTGAGTGTTCATTACATGATCATATCTAACCAGTATATCACCATAAAATAGCAACCTTGCTGAAAACTTGGACCATAAGTACTCGGCCCTTTATTCCTTCCTATCTAGAACTTGGATGTTCCAACCTTTGAATTTGTGATCTTTGTCTATGATTCCCGCTAACAGAATAGCAAAAACATCCATGTGAGGATCCTCACTAAGCCTTTGGATGCCCCCATGATCCCTGGCTATCCCCGATTCTACTCTCTGAAACTGGTTTGAAGAGACCAGCCATAAAGATTGCAACGCCAAAGTTAGATTAAACGATTCACTCCAGAAACCCGTCCAAATACGTGTGAACCTCAGAGTCACCAACCTTTTATCTTGACTCCCTCCAGGACCCCAATGCTCCACTTAACATGCAACAACAAACATCAACCAAGAGCAAACATCTAATTGCAATCCCAGTAGCCCATACCAAAACCCCGAAGAGATATATTGCTTCTCTTCCCATGCCTTCCCAAACTTAAACCTGTCCAAAAAATTCAAGTAAAACTCACTCCATACCAAAAAAATAACCCCAAAGACCCAACTCTCACGGTCTTGCCTGCAATACTAACCATCCTTTGCATTTTCCAATCAGTTAGAGTAGATTTCGTATCCCTAAACCCCTCTAACAGGGCAGACATCATTCTCAACACAGTCTCAGAACTTAGCAAAACTCGCTTATCTAGCATCAATACTAGACAAGAAAAACTCACCGATCTCAAACCTGAATACTGAAACTGAAGGGAGGTGCCCGGAATTAGCGATAGTAACTCCAGCCCTCGAAAATATCTTTCAAACCATTGATCCAGCTCCAGACCGGGTGACCAAGTGACACCTGTTGGTACTTCCTGCCACCGACTCATTAATGTACTCTTCACTCCTATTACGTCAAAGTAAATAAGTCAGCCCCAACATAGCCTAAGATATACTAAACCATGTTATAAGATCATTTCCACAATAAACTTTATTTTAAAGTTCTCTTTTTAATTTAATTTGATAAAACCTTAAATTTAAGGTTTAAGAGTTTTTTTTTTCCAAAAACCAAACCTTAAAGTTTTTCAAAAGAAAAATCTAAAACTAAATCTTAAATATTTTATATAGTACATTAACAATCTACTAATAATAATTATTTTAAAATATTTATACTATTAAAACAGACTTCCGGTAGGAATACTGCCATTACTTTTAGAATTAGTTACAATGTGATCCCAATGATATTTAATTTTAATATAAATATTACTTATTTAAATTAACGATAGAATATTTCCTATATTTTATGATAATTAATAATTTCCATTATATTTGAATAATTATTATTAGTTTTATGAAAATTATACTCTATTTATTTTGAATATCATTTTCTCATGTGCAGTATTAATCAACGATTGAAGATGAATAAATACATGAAATATTCAAAAAAAAAATATTATTAACTATTTTTGTACATAATATGATATGCCAATTTTGAATGTTCAAACATCTTTTAAAACTTATCACAAAATTAAGTTTTAGTTCTAACATAAATAAAAATATAAACTTATCATAATTTATTAGTAACGAAAAAGAAACTAATACTATTATATCAACAAATTTACTATTTTTCTATTACCATTGTTTCATTTTCCTCAAATGACATAATACAAATTTTATTAAAGTATAAATAATTACATTTTTCAATTTTTATGTAATATGAAAAAGTAGGATTTATTTAATAAAAATATTCAAAAATATTATTACGCTTTTTGAGTTTTTAGCGGATCATCTGATATCAGATCGTAGGTTAATAGTGAGTCTTTGAATGTTTATGGATTTCTAGGATTTTTAAATTAAAATTATTTTTATTAAATTTGAACCCAATTGTACAAAGGTCACTGAATCTATTGGTTTAGTCACGAGTCTAAGTAAAACATTAATTGAAATCAAATATTATAATAGAACAACTTTTTTGCAACACAAATATAACAACTTTCAAATTGTGTGTTTTCTAATAAATTTATAAATCAATCCAGCTTATAAAAATGGCAAACAAATACCTGTGCTTATTTTTTAAGAAAATTTATAAATTCAATCCAATTTTATAAAATTTGCAAAAAATAGTTTGGCCAAAATCTAGTAAACTTTTTCTAACAGTTGTATAATATAAAATAAAATAACATTGATAATTACTTCTTTCGAATTTGTTCAATCTAAACACGAAAGAATCATTAAAGAACTTAGAAAAACATCATCACTCAAAAGAACCCAAATTTCCAGACAATATTTTATTGATTTAGGAGGCTTGTGATAAAATTTACACAAATATTCAAATTATCAAAACAATTTAAATATACATATATGTATATATATATTAAGGACAATTGACCCAAATAAATATTTTTAACTTTTTTCCATGAGAAAAATCCAAAAATGAAAAATGACCAAAATCAATTTCATTAAAGAATCAAAATATCATGCGTGGGAGAGATGGCCTGAACAGAAAACATTGGGCTACCGATGCTGGCGGATATCGCAGAGATGGGAAGCCATATGATCGTTATGGCAATAAGATATGGCGCGAGAATCGAAAGATAGGAGCCACACTTCAAACGAATTTGCTAATGGGAGTGGATCTCGTGTTCTTGGTGTTAATGAGGTCGAGCATATTCATGCAGTTGTTCCTTATGAACAACCAGAGCAAACAGGCGAGACAGTATTGGAGAGTGATCATGGTCACCAGAGATATATGGGGGATGGAATAAACTCGGAGGAGCGAAAGAAACTGGCTAGCACAATTGTATCTCCTGCTTTGAGACGCCCAGCGATAGATGACAATGTCACCATCAGAAGTAGGAGTGCTGCAAAATCACTCATGTTTTCTCCCCAGGAGGAGCGAATTGTGGATAAGCATGAGCCGATAATTGATGCACTAAGTGATATGGAGATTCAGGAGAATGACTTGTTTGATGATGAGCTTCATGAGTTGGAAAATGCTGCCATTTCATCATCTGCAGTGAGTACAACTAAGCGGAAATATGATCCATCCGTATCGAAGAGAGGAAGTAGATCCAGAAATAATACCACTTTGGGTATCCAAACGAAAAAATCGGAGTTCCTTCGTCGAGGTTCTCCTAAGTTGAGATCAACAATTGCTCTTTCTATTGCACAACCAAGAGACAAAGAAAAGGCAAGGCACAGACACAGAAGATCAAGTAATACAACAGGAACTTCAGGAAAGGGTGATGGTTTGGTGGGATCCAAAAACCCATCCAATCTTCATCCATGAAGACAATCAGTTAGAACTGTCGAGGGCTAGGAAACAACCTCACAGTTCGACGCCTTACGGAGATGTGTCAGAAGCATCGCCCAGGACTTGTGTTTCTTTCTGAGACGAAGAATAGGAGGCTGCTGTTGCAAGACATTCAGGCCGACCTAGGTTTTGATCGTTTGTTTACCGTTGAGCCACGTGGACTCAGCGGAGGTTTAGCTTTGTTTTTTATGGATGATTTTCAAGTTAAGATTTTATTTTCAAATAACAGAATGATTGACATTGAGGCAATCATTGATGGAATAAAAGTGTACATGACGTTTGCTTATGGAGATTCTGTTTTAGAACGTAGGAAGTTAGTTTGGGAACGTCTTACGGGTTTCTCAACAACAAGAAATGGACTTTGGTTCATGATTGGTGACTTTAATGAGATTACATGCCATGAAGAGAAAGAAGGGGGTCGTGAACGCTCAGATAGCTCTTTCTTGCCTTTCAGACAAATGTTGAGTGATTGTGGAATGCTGGAGTTTCCATTTCAGGAAATATGCTATCATGGGCTGGGAAAAGAGCAGGGAGAGTTACAGTTTGCCGTCTGGACAGAGCTGTTGGTAATGAGGATTGGCATGAAAAATTTCCTCATACGAAGACACAGTATATGTTGGGGTCAAAATCGGTACGACGGAATTAATAGCCAAATCTTTCCGTAAAAATACAAAAAGAACAGTTTTATAAAACTCGAGAAATCGTTTTATAAAGCTCGAGAAGCGTTTTATAAAACTCGAGGATCATTTTATAAAACTCGAGAATCGTTTTATAAAACTCGAGAAAATCGTTTTATAAAGCTCGAGAATCGCTTTATAAAACTCGAGAAATCATTTTATAAAGCTCGAGGATCGTTTTATAAGACTCGAGAATCGTTTTATAAAACTCGAGAAATCGTTTTATAAGACTCGAGGATCGTTTTATAAAACTCGAGAATCGTTTTATAAAACTCGAGAATCGTTTTATAAAACTCGAGAATCGTTTTATAAAACTCGAGAATCGTTTTATAAAACTCGAGAATGTTGGGGTCAAAATCGGTACGACGGAATTAATGGCCAAAACTTTCCGCAAGAATACAAAAAGAACAGTTTTATAAAGCTCGAGAATCGCTTTATAAAAATCGAGAAATCGTTTTATAAAACCCAAGAATCGCTTTATAAAACTCGAGAAACCGTTTTATAAACTCGAGGATCATTTTATAAAACTCGAAGATCTTTTTTATAAAACTAAAAAAGTCATTTTATGAAATCCAAAGATCGTTTTATAAAACTCGAGAACCGTTTTACAAAACCGCAAAAAACCGAAAAAGCCGTGAAACGCGAACTAGTCGCAACTAGTCTGCCCACCGGCGATCTAAGCCAAACCCGGCTTAGATCGCCGATGGGCGATCTAAGAAACACTCTCTAGATCGCCCATCGGCGATCTAAGCCGGGCCCGGCTTAGATCGCCAATGGGCGATCTAAGGGTCACTCTTTAGATCGCCGATGGGCGATCTAAGACACATCCTCTAGATCGCCCATCGGCGATCTAATCCGGACCCGGCTTAGATCGCCGATGGGCGATCTAAGAAACACTCCCTAGATCGCCCATCTTTAGATCGCCCATCTTTAGATCGCCCATCGGCTTAGATCGCCCATCTTTAGATCGCCCATCTTTAGATCGCCCATCTTTAGATCGCCCATCGGCGATCTAAGCCGGGTCCTGCTTAGATCGCCGATGGGCGGTCTAAAAACTTCCCGAACACTCCGCGTCTCGATTTCCCGTATTCCTGATTCAAAACTTACGTCTTTCGACAAGGTTGCGTTCTAAACCACGGTCGAAATATCTCTCGATCCGACTTACCATTCGAGTTTTACGATAAAAACCATAAAACTTCGTTTTCTCGGAAAGAACTCGAGGAAATCGTATAAAATGGCAACGGTTAAACGAAACGCCGAACATTGCCTAAACTGTACGATTTATTCGAGATTTCTCGTTAAAATCGTGAAAAACGTGTTTTTAATAAAAAACGCCAAGTAAATTGTAAAACTTCGCGATTAACTCGAGAAATTTATTAAAACGACATCAGATCAGAAAACGATCCCGTAAAAAGTCGGAAAACGGTTTTTATCGCAAAACGGCCCAGGAGGACCTAAAACGCGATAAAAATCCATCTCGCGATTTTAACGGGATCTAACCCGCAGATTTGATAACGTTTTGACGGTTTACTCGCAGAAAGCAAATAAAAGTCAAGTTTGAACATAAAAGGAAGGTTTAAAGAGAAATAGAAGATTNTCCCGATTTAAGTCAAATCTGGGCGAAATGGAAAGATCGGATTGCCAAGACGAGGAGTATATAAAGAGGAGGTCTAGGGCAGAAGCAGAGACACGAAATTCAGAGCTCTCACCACCAAAACTAGCATTTAGGAATATTTCCGTTTTTCTGTTAGCGAGCTGCGTCTCAATTAGGGTTTTCTAGTTCTTACGCTTTCGGCTACTCTTTGTGTACCAGTTCAACGCAGATTCGGAATAAGAACCTCTTTGCCCTCTATTTTCGTTTATTCTCATTTTAATTCTAAGTATTTTCGTTGTGCGGTTCTCGCAGATAGCCGGTTCCTCTGGAAACTTAGGGTTTTCCCGAAGTTTCCTTTTTTACGATTTATTTGACAGGAGGGTGAAATCGACTCCCACAGTTTGGCGCTAGAAGGAGGGGGGGTCGGATCTATCTTACACCGTAACCGCAATATGCCCAACGAAGAAACGATGACTGGTGACAACCAAACTCGCGACGAACGCGACAACGTTGAAACACCGCTACCAAAAGACGCGCCTGCGGCCAACGCTACAAACGCTAACGCCGAGACCGTCGAAAAGATGCTTTCCGAGTTTAACAAAAAATCGGAAGAGCAGGAAAAGCTTATTGGTTCACTCGCAAAACGGCTCGNCTAACGCCGAGACCGTCGAAAAGATGCTTTCCGAGTTTAACAAAAAATCGGAAGAGCAGGAAAAGCTTATTGGTTCACTCGCAAAACGGCTCGAAACCCTAACTGCGAGAACCAAAGCAATTCGCCCCCGCGGAACTACCAAAATCCGCGGAAGGAGACTCGATTTCGGCGCTCCTACGGATCGTCCCAGAAACGATCAGGGAAACGTACCGGAAAAGGATTCTGAAAACCCTGACACGACCGAGATTCGCGATCTCCGCGAATACATTACCAAAACGGCCGCAGAGGTAAAAGCAGTGAAATCTCAGATTCACCACGCGACCAGCGCTGCACCCGAGATCGATCGGCTGCTGTACGAATCTCGGAAAACGCCTTTCACGGCTCGCATCACCGAGATCAAACTGCCCGATCCCGGAAAGCTTAAGGTGCCAACTTATGACGGGACGACCAATCCCAAAGCGCACCTGCAAGCGTTCCAGATCACCATGGGACGAGCCAAGCTCAGGGACCACGAGAAAGACGCAGGTTACTGCCGCCTCTTCGTCGAAAACCTAGGAGGAGCCACGCTCGAATGGTTCGCCAAACTTAGGCGAAATTCGATCGGAAGTTTCCGTCGACTGGCTTCGGAGTTCCTGAAACAGTACTCGATGTTCATCAACCCGGAGACCTCCGACGCCGATCTCTGGAGCTTGGTGCAGGAGGAAGACGAATCTCTCCGCGATTTCATGAGTAGATTCAAACTCGTCATGGCTAGGGTTAGCGG
>CAKOAT010091933.1:60417-71837 GCA_932364175.1 Eruca vesicaria subsp. sativa | reverse complement strand
TCGTATGCCAGCCAGAGACTATCACCAGAGGCTGGTCATCAGAAATACAAGTAGCCAATTTTGTGAAAAACCACATCATCATCTTCTTCCTCATCCTCATCTCTAACATTTCCATAAACACTATAATCCTCACCATTCTCATCCGCTTCAGCAACATTAGAGCAAATAGAGATTTCAGCATCCTCCTCCTTATCATCCTTCTCTTCATCATGATTTTCATTTTTAACCAACTCATTATCACCTTTATCTTCAAAACATTCATCAGCTTCATCATCTTCAAACCATTCATCAGCTTCTTCCCTTTCCTCTGAAACCGTTTCCACCTTGCTACGGCTTGAAACACAAAGACATACTCTATGAGTTTTGAGTATCTCGAGTAGGTTACGAACTTGTCTATCACTTGTAACATGAATGGGAGGGGTGTCTGAAGCCATCATCATTTCTGCTGGTAATGAGTATCTAATCTCCACAGTGATTGTGCTCATGTCCAGGTTATAATCTTCTTGTGACATTGCAACAAGTTCAGCATGTGTTGAATCTTCATTCAATAAAAACAATCTTGCTCCTTTGAGATCATCAACCACAAAATCCCAACGGCAATCTTTCAACAACCATTCTCAATACATTGCATGTAACTGATGAATCATCTGCAGAAATTAAAAATAAAACACATTAGTAAACATAGAGAATTTCATGAAAGTTTACTAAACATTGACGCAGACGACATACCAGTAAATCGTCTGGACGACTTACCCGTAAGTCGTCCATTGAGGTCATTTTTGCAATTGAAATTTAAATGGGACGACTTAATTCTAAGTCGTCCAGCTTTGTTCGTTAAAAAAAAAACACCAGACGACTTATAATTAAGTCGTCTAGATAACCCGGGCTACTTTTGCATTTGACCGAATTGTGTCAGATATTTGACTTTTTCTGGACGACTTAAAATTAAGTCGTCTCTGGAAAAGTTAAAATATCAATATTTTATTAAATCTAGACGACTTATAATTAAGTCGTCTGAGGTTAGTTTTGCAATTCAAAAATATAAAAAAAATTTAACTTCTCCCAGACGACTTAATTGAAAGTCGTCCGATTAGACGACTTATGTTAAAGTCGTCCAGGATAAGCAAGGTTTGACCAGAAAACTCGGAAAATATTTTGGACGACTTTTCTTATCCTGGACGACTTTAACATAAGTCGTATAATCGGACGACTTTCAGTTAAGTCGTATAATCGGACAACTTTCAGTTAAGTCGTCTGGGAGAAGTTAAAATTTTAAGTTTTATTTTTGAATTGCAAAACTAACCTAAGACGACTTATCCATAAGTCGTCTAGATTAAATAAAATATTGAAATTTTAACTTTCCCAGAGACGACTTAATTGTAAGTCGTCAAGAAAAAGTCAAATATCTGACACAATTTGGTCAAATGCAAAAGTAGCCCGGTTTATCTAGACGACTTATACTTAATTATAAGTCGTCTGGTGTTTTTTTTTAACAACAAAGCTGGACGACTTAGAAGTAAGTCGTCCGTTTGACCACAGAAGACTTATCCGTAAGTCTTCTACATCCAGATGACTTACGAGTAAGTCTTCTACGCGAACAGATCTGGAAAAAAAATCAATTTCATACCTTAAACTAGGTGAGATGAGTTTCTTTGCACACAGAGTCTTCTCCAACCACCCAGAACATCAAACGAAAGTAACACACCAAGAATTGTATGCTTAAATGGCTCTATCAACCATAAAAATTTTGCTATCAAAAGCTTGGGTTTTTGGTATGAATATGGAGACAAAGTGAAGGAGATGTTGTTTTTAGTTCATAACAATTGAGAAAGAGAGTATGGGTATCGATATTAAGTGCATTAAAAGCTTCAAACCTTGGTTGTACAAGGTTGTTGGGTTGTACAAGGTTGTCGGGAGTATTCATGGCAATGGCAATGTTGTAAATACTTGAAGATGATGAGGTTGAGAGAGTAAAAAGGCCATTTTCAAAAAAAAAATTACAAAAAAAGTTAATGGCATTTTCGTAAATAAAATGAAGATGTGGGGTGAATAGGACAAAAACAAGATGAGTCAAAAGAAGAAGTTAGTTTTGTGTTTGACTTTGAGTTTTGAGTCAATTTTGCAAAAAGCCCTAAGTATATATTGAATTTAAATAATCTTATCATACACATAATTTGGTTAAGTTAATCATCTTGTAATTTTTTTAATACACTTTGTTTGGGTTCATCTCTCGGATGAATATTTTGAGTGGGATAACATATAGTAATGGTAAAGCAATGGGTGATTTTGCTATATATTTATAAGAGAGTAAAAAAATTAAATATATAGCCATGCTACAGTAGATGTGACAATTTACACACAAATATGACCACATTCTCCTTCAAGACGCGTGCTTGTAATGTTGACACTCAAAAGCTAAAAATGTCATACTATACTAAATATTACATAGTATAGTTACACAAATGAGTTAACTAGTTACGAGATTGAATTTAAACAATTATGCGACTATACTATAGACAACTGCAACATAGTATGGAATAAGCAACAAAAACATTTAGGTTTTTCATATCAATGTATGTTCATAATGGCTAACCAATTGGGGGAATACAAAGTAGTGTGACATTTTGGATGGTAACATGCATAACAACCATAATAAGAGCTAAATTTAGTGGATAAAAATATAAAGATGTAAAAGAACATGTGATTTGAATCATCAAAACATTAATCACTAGAATGTCTCTCTAATAATATAGAACTTAACAAAAACACTTAAAAACATATTAACATTCCATTCTATGTTACATCCTAAAATACTATAATGCATCCTAATGGTAATTGTTCATCTTCTCCAAAGTTTTCACTTTTACAATAATCGAAATAGATGAAAAGTTTGATAATGAATCTCATGTATCGATCATTGTTGTGTTTGAGTGACACAAACAAAACCACGGCCGATCTCCGCTCATCACCATTTTTGGAGCCGTCATCGTTTATGTTTCTTCTCAATGATTCTTTTTTTTGTTATTTTTTTCTTCACATGAATCATATATGATGCGCACAAAATTATGTCTTATTTGTGATCTTTACAATAATAAACAAAATATCAAAAAAAGATCACTTAGATATTAAAAACATACGTGCATGACAGTTTTGTCATTGATACATAATTTACAAAATATATCATAACCAACAATTTATTATGTGTATATACTTAATAATTTTTTATGTTATGTACATTTCTCCAAATTTTTCTAAAGCAATCCAGTGAATATTTGTGATCTTTACAATAATAAACAGAATATTTGTGATCTTTACAATAATAAACAGAAAGAGTCAAGTAAGACAAATTTTGTTAGAATAAATTGAACAGATGTATGGTACATTTAAAAGTTTTCAAGAGTACATTACTTTTACATAAATTGAACAAATTTTACTTGAGATTTGATGTATAATAACTATTAAATATTAGACATCGTTTATGAATAAATAGGTCAGGTTATGATGTTGTGCTAAAGTTATGAATAAATCATAAACATTAATATGTACATTCTACAGTATCTGTAGAATGGTTGGATCTTATATATTGATAGAATAAAAATAGGAATTAGATATAGTTATTAAAATTTTATTATAGAAATACAAAAGATAAGATAACAATTGTTTTTAAGGAAAAGTATATTTTTAAAAAATTACACATGAAAAAATTGACGATTTCTCTTTCTATATAATAGATTTGACACCATTGTTTGAATTCCGCGCACAGAAACTAATATAATAATAATAACTAGGTGGACGGCCCGCATGCCTGTGCGGACATTAATATAATCTATACATTGCATGAATAAAAAATAATATAAATGTATAAATATATTGTAACTTTCTTTCTCTTTTACATAGATACTCTGTTTTTAATATATTTTTCTATCTTACTCATTTCGTTTCTCCTTGTATTTTTCACACATTCGTTTTATTTCTTATGTATCTCTCTTTGCATTATTTGTGTATGTCTTTGTACACCTCCCTCGCTCTCTTTTTCTTTCTCTCTCTCTCTCTTAGTTGATCAAATAATCTCAAAATCTCTCAAACTTACATTCACTCTCTCACAATCACATATATTCATTCTATTACTCTCGTCCTTAATATGATCCTCAATATTTCACTTTAAAACTCTTTCTATCTCTCTTTGGTGCAAAATTTTCACCAGATTTTGTTAAATCTTCAGAACACTTTCACATAGTATTAATAAATGATTTCAGAATCTATCTCACTTATATTCAGTCTCTCACTTATATTCACTTTCATCTTCATTATGATCATAACTGACTCTCTAATCCTTATCATCACCATATCTCCCTCTCGTTCTCCATTTCTAACATATTTTTTATTTTAAATTTAATATAAAATCAGAATTGGCTAACCAAATAAATTCATTATCAAAATTATCTCCAATCTTCACACTATCTTATCAAACATTGATTCCTTTGACCAAGATTTTCTACGAAAAAAATAAATATCTTATTTTTTTTTAATTACTTCATTACATACATATTTTAAGTAAATCTAAATAACTGTATTTCCAAAAAGTAAATTTGATTAAATAATTATATAGCATAAAATATCTTAATTCTTAAATGATGTGATGTCATTATTTTAGACATAGAATAATATAAACATGAGATTCAACAGTTTTAATATATAAAAATAACATGTTTCTAGTTGTATAAATTTTGTTATAACTTTGCTATCATATATTTTAAAAGTTTATTACTCTGAAAAAAATACTTACCATTATTTTAAATTTAATTTGTGTTATATTTTGAATCTTCAACATTAACAATTTTATAACTTATCATTTATCTTTATCTTCCTTGCTCAATTTTTCTTTATGTTGTATAAACACCTAAAAATAATTATTTTACAATTATATTAATATGTAAAAATATTTTGGTATACAGATAAAAAATTATGTATGTACAAATACAAAATAACGAAGAATACAACAAAAGTTTTTATTATTATTCACTCATGTTTTTATTTATGTCTCTTTTTTTTCTTATTAAAAAAAACATGCCAATTTTATTATACTTAAAGCTATATGAATTATATGAATAGAATATTAACTCTAGTCTTGTATTAATATAATGTTTTGATTTTTTTGTAATTTTATATTATAATAAAAAATTTCATTTATTCATATTTTTTAAAATGCGATACCATATAATTTTCTGTTTTAAATATAAAAGTACTTAAATAACTTTTGAAAATGATAACTCAACTATACTATCGACATTTATCTCTAGAAAATGATAGATTTTTTTTTAAGAAAATTACATTTAACTGTTTTGCATTCATTGAACATATTTTAAGAATACATATATATATAGTGAGTGACTATAAAAATATTATTAGTTTTCTGTAATGTATGATTTTTTATCCACTATTAATAGAAGAAAAATTAAAATCATGTATATACTTATTTCTATAATATAATATGTATTTATATGTATATTCTAATTTTTTATAATGAAATATGTGATATTTAATTGTTTTTATAAACAAATTCTATTAATCCTATGTATTTAAGATGGTTAATTGTTTGTTTGGTAATATATATTAGATTTGGTAATTCTAGGATAAGTTTCCTTTTAAAAAACTTTAATTAAATAAATAAAAAATTAAATGGTAACAACCAATCAAATTAAGAGAATTAATTATACATTGCATCTATGACATGTAAGCAAAATTCATTAAAATGACTTTTCTTTTAATATATAGGGGGATAATCAAGAGAATCATAGGCGAAAAAAGTATAGTATACAGCATAGGAGTAGGAGGCAGGCATGATTAGGTTAATAAGAAAACAAGGAAGAAAAGAAAAGAAAGTGAGGTGGCAATCTAGGGAGCTTCCCCTTCCCCCAGCTCCCAAAATTCAATCAAGCCCATAGGACTCTCGTCTCCCCTTGACATATTTGTTACCCTAAACCCAATAATTTACAAAAACGCCACTCAGCTCTCCCACTCCCCGGAATCTGAGAAAGAGAGAGATGATGGACGCAGGAGCAGCAGCAGGAGGAGTGTCTTCGGCCAAGTACATACTCGCGAAGCCTCTCAAGCTCCTCACCGAAGACGACATTTCTCAGCTCACCCGCGAGGATTGCCGCAAATTCCTCAAGGACAAAGGTTCGATTTCTCTCTCCCCCCACTCCTCTGAGAGAAAGAGAATGGCGGCTGACACTTGTCTTACACAGGAATGCGCAGGCCTTCTTGGAACAAAGCTCAGGCGATCCAGCAAGTTTTATCCCTCAAAGCTCTCTTTGAGCCCGGCGACGACTCCGGCGCCGGCATCCTCCGCAAGATCCTCGTCTCTCAGCCTCTCGTGAGCCTATTTTTCTGTTCCATTTTTTTCTCGTTTATTACCTTAGAAAATTAAGTTATTGCTCTATGTATGTCCACAGGTTACAGCAACGTCGATTGAGCAGGTGAACGAGGTCGGAGCACAGATTCCTTTTCAGGAAGATGACGGCTCCAGCTTCAGAAGGGACTCTCCAAGATCAGCTGAGTTCTCTGGCGGTTCTGTACCGGAGAAAGACAGTTACAGTATTCTCTCTCCCAGGTTTATCTTTGACTTCTTCTCATTCCTTTTCAAGTTTACCAAGTATTTGCTTCATTTCACATCCTTTGTGAATTATGGATTTGGTCATATAGGCTTAAACACACATCCTTTCCACTTGGGTATGTGATCATGTAGGCTTTATCTCTATCTCTAGAATTGCTCTTTCCACATCTTCTGGTTTTTCGTGAAATGACTTTGCTAGTTAATGGGGGAACAAAAAAAAAACAGTTTCTTACTCCATTGCTCAACATCTTTGGCGTCTGATTTGTCAATTCAGCAATGATTTCTGTTTGTATGAACATGAGTTTTTAAGGGTATTCCATGTATTAAAGCTTTAATATCATGTGCTTGTTGCTCGTGTTGAAAACATGCTTGTCTGTAATATTTTTTAGCAGAAGCCCAGCAGAAACAAATGCGTTGGGTGGGCAAATGACGATATTCTATAGTGGGAAAGTGAGTGTATATGATGGTGTACCACCTGATAAGGTAACATTCCTTTTCTCCTACCTAAACTTGATGGCATGTTTTTTTTTTCATCATGCATCTCCGTATATTGGTTTTGCAGGCGCGGTCAATCATGCACTTTGCAGCCAGTCCGATTGATTTTCCTGTACATGGTGTTTCTGCTTCTACCAGAATGATTTCCAGTCCCATGACAATGAGTAAAGGTAAGCTTTTCCAAAGTATCTGATTTGCTTTTTCTCAGTTGATAGATAGATGCTTCAAACTTGAAATGATTTTGTTTCTTTAAGTATATTATCAAAAATGGAAAAGTGAATTGACCTGCATCTTCCGCTTTTATAACAGATGGAGTATATGTTGCTTCTTTTAGTTGTGCCAGGTTCCTAATGAGTTTGAATTAAATGATATTGTGATTTCTTTTTGCAGAGAAGATGGTTGAACCATCCCACTATGGCCTTGAAAAGGCAAATGCTTCTCGTGATTCTGGTACGGACAGTGTTCCAACATTATCTTTATATATCCGAGATCACATCTTTGACTCATAAACTTGACTTGCTTGTTCTGCAGACACACTAAATTTTGTTTGTTAATGTTAATGGTCGTGCTTGTGTGTGTTTGTTGGTCTTTATGAAGATGCGGAGGGTAGAAAAGTGTCGTTGCAAAGATATCTTGAAAAGAAGGATAGGTACTTTAGAAAGAAACAATACTCAAAATACTCATAGGCTTATTCCAAATCACTGAATACTGATATGCGTTTTTTTTTTTGTTTACTGAACAGAAGATTGTTTAAGACCAAAAAGGCACCAGGGGTTGCATCATCTAGCTTGGAGATGTATCTGAATCATACTCAGCCAGTGACGAACTCATACTCACAAAGCCTTAGCGGTGGCACAAGAGAAGAACAGCACGAGTCACCTGAAAATCAGACAAGAAGTCCCAAACTATCAGTTGATCTGAACCGTGATTAAAAGAGTGAAGGTAAGAAGATAATGAATAAATCATATGATAAAACTTGAAAAGCTTTAGCTGAAAAATAACTGTTTCCAATGTGTTTCTCTCTACCCTTGTGTTTCTAGAGAATTGACAAGACCAAAAACTGGGGATGATATTACAGGTCAAAAAGCTCATCACGAAGAACAGTTGCCATGTAACAAAAAGAAAGGGATGAAAAGCAGACAAGGATTGTTCTCCCGTCAGAAACATGGCTCAGTAAGATGAGCTGGAGGAGTCTTGTGATCGATCAATGTCTCTTTGTTTTGTTATTTTTGTAACCGTCTTTTCTTAGGTCTGTATTGCTGAGTTAGGTTAGTGACGGAAATGTTCTTTGGTTCACTTGGAGAGAGCGAGAGAATGGCGAGGATTTTTCTGGTTCGCAATATGTAAATGTTTGTTCTTTTTTATGACGCTTAAAACAAATGAGAGACCTTTGTTGATTCCTTAACTTTGAGTTTCCATTTGCTACAACACTTATTTAGACTTTGATTGGTAATTTCTGGAGTAAAAGGGAGAAATATCAAAATTAGAAACGGGACGAAAAACAAAATGTACTATCGGCGTTCTTAACCGTGTAATCTACCGTGTACGAATCCCACCGGGTTTAAGAGCACCCCCATTGAAGGTTCAATGGGGTTTTTTTACAGAAACCAATAAAAAAAGGGTCGTGGGGAGTTAGGGGCAAGAGGCGAGTTCATGACTGTTCTGCGGGCTCCACGCCACGTGGCGACCCGCGATAGATCTAATTTTTTTTTTTTTTTAAGAAAAAGTTAACAAAAAAAATAAAATAAAAATTTGAAAAAGGACACGTGGCGAACCTGGCACAAAATTCGCTGATGCTGCTGCTCTAAGTGAACTATATCTCGAATGATGTTTCTGATTATCTTCTTAAGGATTCCTGTTATCACTTTATAGTTGGGCATAGAGATAGTGGTACTATCGGCGTTCTTAACCTTTGATATTCGTGTCATTGTTGTTGCATTGAATCACCTTAACTATCAGATTGTTTTGATCATGTATTCTCCTACAATTTGAAAAATTGACCCCCCCCCCTATAAAAAAGAATGAAACAACGGTGGTTTAATTTGAGACACTGTACACATTTTGAAAGATGAACGAATGTAAGAAAATAAAGTCTTGACGACACAAACAATTTCAGTTTTTTTTTTTCCATCATAAGTTTTCATTGATATTTTAAAAGATCCAGTACACATTACAATCCAGCCGATCTAATACAATTAGATAAAACAAACATCTTGCACCACAAGAAAGTTGATGAAGAGATAGTAACCAATCCCATACGATGAAACCGCCCATCTCTGCAAAACAAACATCTTCTTGTATTCCAATCCCCATAGGCAAGTTAGAGGGACCGGCTTTCATTCACAAAGAACTCAAACAGCCACTGAGGATGACCGGACGCTACATAAGACTGTACCAGGCCGTTCTCATTGACACTGTTAGCGATGAAAGCCGTCCCTCTGTTTGCCTCTCTAGGAACAACCAGTAATCTCCACTCTCTAATCCCTGAAAGGCTCCTTTTCACTTCCTCCCCTTGATAGGCAAAAGAAGGCCACGCAAAAGGCCTTAAAACAGCTCCAAAGAACTCATCATACTCCCCGGCAAAGATGATTTTATTGAATTTCAAACTATACATGCTCTCCGCCGACCAAAGGAACGCTTGCAATTTGCCTCGTCCTTAGTTCTGATCCCTGCAAAGGCTCTTCTACTGTGACAAACAACAACACCTCTGTGGTTTCTCACCACCCAAGCTGCCCCCAAAGACCCATTCTTTTTGTGCCAATCAAAGCCAATATTGCACATAAGCCAATCTTGTGGAGGGGGTTTCCATTTAGGTTTGTTGTAGCATTTCACCTCCTTCTCTGCATGTTGCATCTCTTCCTCAACAACCTGCGCTAAGAACCATTCATCTACATCCCTCTTTACTTTAGAAGCAATTTCTAAAGCATTCCATTGTTTCCCCTCAAATAAGAAACCGTTTCTGTTTTTCCATAGGGACCACAAGATCCATGGCCAAGCGCGAATCGCCTCCGGAACTCCACGCCTTGAGTTTTTAATTCCAAGTAAGAAATTAAAATTCTCGAAAACAGAAGATTGATGGAAGCCAAATTGTGGGAAAGGTATATCTGATAACGCCCATACTTGGCGAGCAATAGGACACGCAAACAGCACATGGTTGATATCTTCTCCTTCAACCTCACAAGCGTGGCATCTAACGTCAACTTTCATACCTCTTCTCTCAAAGAGGAGGGAGACCAGTAACGCTTCGCTTAAAGCTTTCCATAAGAAAACCTTGATTTTAGGAACTGTCAAGACTTTCCAAACTTGTTCTTTCAGTGGATTCACCGATGGGAGTACAAGAACCTCCGGCATCATCCGTCTAGTTTTGAGTCCGGTCGCCATCCCAAGTACTTACTTGTACCTGTAAGAATTCATATCAGTTTATAACGATTTATAAATCAACTTATGAATTCTATTTGCCTAGAATCTCATGCCAATACTGAAATAATCTAGATCTTTAGGTTCTTCGAATATACCTGGTTATTCTGCAGTGGAAGGATGAATGAACCAAGTCGAGATTTCAAGCACTCCAAACGTCGTGCCTCTACCGGTATCCACACGCACACAAACTGGATCGATACGGGATGCTAGTGCCGTCGAGATCAAATCTCAGAACCTTAACGAACTATTCGTCCTTTTTTGTTTTAGGATTTGCCGTCGCAAGTCTCCTCATATGATTATTAAAGTCACATTGTCTTATATAAGACAATTCTTCTTAGACCTAATACACGTGAGTTAATTCACGTTACTAGTTTGTTGGGCAAGGCCCACTTAACAATAATAATCATATACCTCACGAGTTTATACATATAAATATACATATGCACTTATATCATATATAACACATATAAATATATCATGTAACCCAATATATCACTGATCCAGTTTGCTTAGGTGTGTGACCCTATAGGATCATATAATATTAGTAATGAATTCTCAATTCATAGATTATAAGCGGTTTCTAGCAAAACCTTATAACCACCTAATTTTATATGATTGCCGAACCTCGACGTTACGACTTTAACTAGAGTAAGTACAAATGATTTTAGGACATTCCCAACAATCTCCCACTTGTACTAGAATCATCTATTCTCATAATCCCTTTGTCTCTATATCTCGATCTCAGTATAAGGCAAGAACTAGTGTCATCCTTATTAAGCTAGATCATGTTTATCGAACTCTGATTTATACTGATTAAACAAACGACTGACATTCACCTCGTTTGAGCATGGCCATGCATTTCTCAGTATCAAATCTTCGATAGGCCCAG
>CAKOAT010091933.1:8890-57767 GCA_932364175.1 Eruca vesicaria subsp. sativa | reverse complement strand
TTATTTAGGTAAGCAACACTTTGCTAATTATATCCAATATAATTCTTGGTTGTCAGATGACATCTTATGTCTTATCCAACCTATGTCTCTAAGCCCAAAACCGTTTTGATAGCCTAGTCAAGTAAACCAATCTTGTTTCATATGGTAACCGTTACCATCCACCTCACTCATGTAATTGCAGACACCTTGCTTTGGCAAGTCCATCTTACAACGAAACAAGCCTTGATGGTTGATAAAATTGGGTATACATCAAAATACTTAAAATTAATTGAGGAACAAATTTTAATTCAATTTTAGTTTATATTTAAAATATATATCTAATATAGAAATAAATATAACTAATACATATCTTATATGTATTTTAATTGAATTATAAATAATTTAATAATTTAATCTAATTAAAGTGATTAATTATTTATATTTTGGATTCTAGAATTTAATCTAATTAAACTCTAAGCATACGACCAAACCGTTTTATAAACAACCTACCAACCGTTGGTTCAATTGGTATATACACATCTCATATGTATTATGTTGATTAAGAAACACGCATTCATGCATTACGATAATACGAGTGCTTCCTGAAACTATATGTATGCAACATACACAGAACGTCACATGATTCCATGATACAGATTTCAATTTATAAATCTGGTGATAAGAGTTACATTAACTTTATCTGACGGCTTCATAATAAACCTACGACACGCAATACATGTCTCACAAAGCACGAAACTCCAGATTCTGATTTGTTTAACTAACGATTAATTATACCAGTCAGATTCAATCAGATCAAACAACTTTCTATGCAAGCGATTAATTTTATCAACTAGATTGATGGTATCAAACAAGAAATTATGTTGAGTATAAAGTAAATTAATCGCAATCGTATCAATATATACACATGAAACTATTCTAATTTTATTTCAATATTCTGCAAGTAGGCTCTGATACCACTGTAAGAATTCATATCAGTTTATAACGATTTATAAATCAACTTATGAATTCTATTTGCCTAGAATCTCATGCCAATACTGAAATAATCTAGATCTTTAGGTTCTTCGAATATACCTGGTTATTCTGCAGCAGAAGGATGAATGAACCAAGTCGAGATTTCAAGCACTTCAAACGTCGTGCCTCTACCGGTATCCACACGCACACAAACTGGATCGATACGGGATGCTAGTGCCGTCGAGATCAAATCTCAGAACCTTAACGAACTATTCGTCCTTTTGTGTTTTAGGATTTGCCGTCGCAAGTCTCCTCATATGATTATTAAAGTCACATTGTCTTATATAAGACAATTCTTCTTAGACCTAATACACGTGAGTTAATTCACGTTACTAGTTTGTTGGGCAAGGCCCACTTAACAATAATAATCATATACCTCACGAGTTTATAGATATAAATATACATATGCACTTATATCATATATAACACATATAAATATATCATGTAACCCAATATATCACTGATCCAGTTTGCTTAGGTGTGTGACCCTATAGGATCATATAATATTAGTAATGAATTCTCAATTCATAGATTATAAACGGTTTCTAGAAAAAACATTATAACCACCTAATTTTATATGATTGCCGAACCTCGACGTTACGACTTTAACTAGAATAAGTACAAATTATTTTAGGACATTCCCAACAGTACCACCTTCATTGTGAATCATCAGAATGTTCTTGATGATTCTCTTATCCTCATCAGATATCTTATCACCAAAAGTAATAGGCTGACTTTTGGAAATTGATCATTTGTCCTGTGGCTTCACCATAAAACTGAAGGATGTGGTTCAGCTTATGACATTGTGAAGGCAATGCTTTGATAAGGAAGAGGATATCATCCGCGAACAATAAGTGGTGCACCGATGGACCCGTTTCCTCAAAACGCATACCATCAATCAGGTTATTTCTTTCTGCGACCTCCAGTAGGTGCGAGAGCCCCTTTGAACACAACACGAAAATAAACGGAGATAACGGATCACCCTGTCTAATGCCCCTTTGAGGTTTGATTAAACAAAACGGTTGATCATTCATTAGGACCGAGAAGGACACCGAAGTAATGCACATCATGATCCACAAACAATTTCAGTTTAGATCATGAAATTTGATAAGCCAAAAAATACAAACAAATATTTCACCAACGATTCGTTCAATTGAATGTGAACATAGAAATGGGCCAAAAAAGAATCTCAGTACTAATGGGCCTTTACAGCCCTTTAATATTATAAACATCTAAAATGAAAGGGTCACCTGAGTTTTCCGAAGCTCGACGACGACGACTACGATTGTACTCTCTCTCTCTTTCACTCGCACCTCCTCCAAACCTCTCTCTTCCCGATTCTCATTTTTCTTAAGCAGAAAAGGTATGGCTTCTTTTACAAAGAAAAAACCTTGGCTTTTGGTACTGAATCGTTGAATGCATTTTACAAATCCTTGTTTTCAGTCTTTTGTCTTCACAAATCGGCAACTCTTTGATGACTCCATTTACATGCCTGCGCACTGTTCGTTGAAACGCCTGACTGTTTAAGTGAAAAAGCTAACGATTTGCGCTTAGATTCTCTTCAATTTTCGTTTGTGAAAATGGGTTTCAGATATCTGTATGAGTACTGTTGAAAGGCGGAAACTTTGCTGATGCATGCCATAGTTTTTAATCCTTAAAACAGAAACTTTGATGTTGTGCAGAAATTAAAGAGTTTTAGATATCTTGTAATTGCTTTTGTTCATCTAAATTGGTGTGAAACCCTAGTCTTGTTGCTGTCAAAGAACCTATCTTTGAGAAGGAAAAAAAACAGTAACTTTTATATTGAGCAGACAGTATTATGAAAGTAAAGGTTTGAGATGTCTTGTAGTTGGTCTAATGTTACTGTTGGTGATTGGTGAAACTTACATGTTGTTGCGTTGCGTTCATATAAGAACGAACCTAAATCATATTCACTACTTCCTTTTTTAATTTTATTTCTATCTTTGTTCTGAATCTGAGTGCTGCGAGAATGTTTTTGTTTTTTTTTTCTGTTTTTGTTTTGAAGGGTTGAAGAATGTTTCTCAAAGTCGAGTTGCCATGGAACGTGATGATTCCAGCTGAGAACATGGACGCGAAAGGTCTGATGCTGAAGAGGGCTATTCTGATTCAGTTGCTTGAGGCTTTTGCTTCAAAGAGAGCAACCAAGGAGCTTGGCTACAACTTAACAGTCACATCTCTGGACAAGATTGGAGAAGGCAAAATCAGGGAGCACACCGGTGAAGTCATGTTCCCTGTCGTTTTCAGCGGGATGACCTTCAAGATCTTCAAAGGAGAGATACTTGAAGGCGTGGTGCACAAGGTGCTGAAGCACGGTGTCTTCCTGAGGTGTGGTCCGGTTGAGAACGTTTACCTCTCCCACACGAAGATGCCGGATTACAAGTACCTCCCAGGAGAGAACCCGATCTTCATGAACGAGAAGATGTCGAGGATCCAGGTTGAGTCTTTGGTTAGATTTGTGGTGATTGGGACCAAGTGGATGGAGGTGGAGAAGGAGTTTCAGGCGCTGGCTAGCCTTGAAGGGGACTACCTTGGACCGATCTCTGAAGAATGATCTGGCTGGTTTCTTCATGTGATGAGGTGTTTGGGCAAATCTATCATGTCAATAACTCAAGTATTCGGTTTTATGTTCGGTAACTACTCTTTTAAGTTGTGCAAACAATTGATGAACCTCGATTTTTGGATGCTAATGCTATTATCCAGCCTTTAAAAGAGTAAAATGCTGGACTAATTTAGATATTTGATATTTGTTACAATCCATTTCCTGAGTTACTAATCGATTGGCGTCACTAGTAAACACGAACACTAATACCAGTTTATTAAAGCATTCTCTTGTATGCGATACTGAAAATGATCAACTAAAGCGTTATTAATATGTTTTATGTTTTACCAGTCTAATTTTTTTTACTGCTAGAAAGGAAAAAAAGTCAAAAACCATCCAAATTACTATAAGATCGTTATTACCCTTGACGTATATCTGAAAATAAAACGTCAGCTTGTATACATTTTCATTGAAAACAAAAATGCAAATGGAATCATCGCACATTTGATCTTACCAATAAATCTATATGCTGCATATATTGCGGTCATGTGATTTAGATAGATTTTTGTTTCTGAGAAATAAATACTATTTTCAAAAATACTTTAATATTTGGGTTTATGATTTTGTGAGTTTATTGTTTAGAATTTTTTCCAAACATATACTCCATTTTTTTTACTTGTCATTTTAGATTTTGTGCATATAAATTAAAAAAAAATATTTAGTTTTGCATATTTTTAAAATGAAAACATCATTACATATATATCTAGCAACATTTTAAACAATAAAAAATAAAAAAACATATAAAATTAATACAATTATGTATTGAAATTATAAAATGACACTTATTTCGAAATGAAAATTTTTCTCTATAACGACAACTAAATTAAAATAGTATTCCTTCCGTTTCGAGTTAATTGTCATTCTAGAGAAAAAAAAATTGTTTCAAAATAAGTGTCGTTTTGGAATTTTGAGGCAAAATATATTAGCTTTGTATGATATTTTATTTTTTTATCGGTTGAAAAGTGGTTAGGTGTATAGGTAATTGTATTTTAATCTTGAAAACATATAAAATTAAATGTTTTTAATCTATGAGTAAAAATTTAGAAGGATAATTAAAATGAAATGAAGAGAATACAAGAGCATCAGCAATGAGAAACTCTTCCCAAGATCTCTCATCAAGAAAAATTATTAAAAAAATAAAAATAGGAGAGAGGCAATGAAATTTTAAAAAATTAATCTCTCTACCAAGAGACTTTTAAAAATGTCAGAGAGATTTAGTTAACACATATCTCTATTCTAAAGGTGCAAATGATTTGTAAGCAGTTATGTTTAATTCAAAGTTAAAATATTGACATAATTTTGCAAAAATGTCATTCTACGTAAGTGATTTTCTACTTTCATCAGTTAATACATTATATAAGTCGTCTACACTAATAGAAATTAATGTTGGACTACGTAACTATCATATATTCTTACCATCTATTGATTTTCTTGTCAATATTTTTTCTTTTTCTAATTTTGTACTAAATTTCATCATTTTGTTTAAAGTTATGAAAAGAAACGTCTTTAAGAAACTAGGAAGGAAATACTAATAAAGAAGAACCAATTTGTTGTAATACTAATAATTGCATGATGAAGCAGCCGAACTCATTCTAATAGCTAACCAATTATTGCATATTAACTAACTAAAATGCTGTCCATACTTTCATCCTACCATTATACTTTTTAGATATCAATATTGCAAAAAGGGTTGGTTTGAGGAATTCCAGCATAAAAAGACATCTTGTGTTTTAATTAAAAACAAAAAGAGTAGTGCCATCAAAAGTTGAAAGCTAATTATATGCTTTATTGTAGCTCATGAACATATATATATTCATCTCTAAAATAGAATATTTTAAAGGAAATCAACGACATAAATCATTAGAGATAAGTCCCATTGGTTAAATAAGTCTTTTCTTATTAATATTTGAATACACATCATTTTCTCACTTAAAGGGATACACATATCGACTCACCACCAATATTTCCCTCTATTTCGTATGACTTTATTACCGTCTCACTGCTCATTAAACATTGCACTATAGATATATAAAACATAAATTATGAACCAGAAGGTGGTGACGTAGTGGTAGGTGAACTTCGGGATAATTCGGATTTGAAGACACCTTATTACATTTAACTTTGTGGCTACATGAATATAAAATATTGCTTCGACCTATTTGAATGCCCAAAAAAAGTCTATCCGTGAATTGTATCACTATCTTGAGTTAAGTTTGTGTCTTTAACAAATCCAGATTTAACCATTTTATTCTTAAAAAAAATTACTACTCAGAATATGTTTTCCTTGGGCCAACACTGTTGAAATGATAGTTAAACCATACAAATCTTACATGTCACTTTAGGATCTACTACTTTGCTAAAAAATATATACTACTAAAACCATGGTTTTAAAATGTCAATTGATAATTTTAGTTGATTTTTATTAAAATAAAAAATCTACTGTTATGCAAATATGAAATTTAAAACTCGCTTAAAGTTCAATTTGATATTTCATAAAATAATATGAAATTCGTTGTTATTGAAAATATTTTAAATTGTGAAATTTTAATGTATTAAGTGATTTTAGAATGTTTGAATAAAATTTCCTAGTTAAAAAATAAAACTTAAATCTAATAATTTTAGATGATATTTTATAGTTGTTTAACAAAAATTACTTTAAACTCTATAATTCATTAAAATCATTTAAAATTTCATTAAAAATCAAAGCATCTCAAATTTTAAATTGAATAAGTCCTTTGTATAGAAGTTTGGTAGTAGTGTTCAATATTCAAATTTTCTTTTTTGTTATTGATGCCATCTTATAACACTAAATCAAATTTTATGGTGTACATGTGTAAGTAGTAAAAAAACTAAAAAATAATTTCAAATTAAAGAGACTATTTACAGACCTGTGGAATAATTATGTTCATCACACCCTTTATTATATCAAATGCTGCATAGTGGTCAAATGCAGGATGAAGTAAAAATAGGTTATGAAAATATCTTCTTACCGAATCTTGAAATTTTTTATACACAATCTTATAGCTATTTCTATTCATATTTCTCAATACATAATCTCGATATTACTAGATACAATGAAAGCTTTTCTATCACAATATTACTTAGAGATTTGGTGCAGTGCATGAAACAATAAAGTTAAGACCAATTTCCAAAAGTTAAAGGTTGGTCTTCACTTTAAAATAGTCAATATCAGACATCGCCGTGAATCTACCTTAGAAACTACATGTTTTTAGTACGATCATCTTTTAATGCGTAAATGGAAGTGTTGTGTCCCTTTTATAGTGAATCAGATGAGAGTCTCTTTTATGTTCTTGCACGTTGACTGTTTGATCCGAGATAATTGGTAAACAATTTGTATAAATTGTATCAAGCATAATGTCTGACTGGACAGATACACAACGCAGTTCATCAATTAAAAATATGTCTTGGGTAGGTGTTAATCCGTTTAAATTTCCAAGCAACGGTTCATTCCACTTGATAAGCAAAATGGTAAGCAATCGTTATCGTATCACTAGTTTTCGCTGCAATTTGTCTACAAATATGAAGATTTACTTAATACTAGACATTTTACTTCCGAACCGATTTTAATAGGGAGATCCTGAACCAAAATCAATTCAAAAATTTATCAGTAAAGATATGGGTTTAAAACTCCTTAACTGAATGACCCTGACTCCATAGGGACCGGGCCGAATAAATTGACTCGAACCCAATCTACAAACCCGAGTACAGATATGTGTTCCTTTTAATGTTTTTATGGTTTAGTTGTAGGAAAGTTCTATTAATAATTTTCATCTATTTTTGTGGAAAAGTACTATAAACACTTACTAGATTTTGACCCGCGTTTGAAAAGCGCGGAAATTTTTTAGAATTAAAAATTTATATAATTGGGTTTTGTCTTAATTTAAAGAATGTTTTGATATAAAATTAGTTTACCAAAATTTGTGGTGATAGTTGTTTTTCATTAGCTTTTAGTTTCAGTTTTTATTTTTAGATTTTGTTTTAAAATTTGGTTTTTGGTTTTTCGTTTTTAAGTTTCTATTTTTGATTTTCAGCTTTTGGTTTGGGTTTTTAATGTTTAGACCCGCTGAATTAGTTTAAACTGATATTACCAACAAACAAATCTCAATTAATCGAACATGTAATTTAAAACTGAAAAGATGACAAAATAATTTTTAAAAATTTTTGAAATAGTTTATTTTATAAATAAAAAAACAAGAAATATAATCTGCGTTTTCAGCTTTTGGTTTTAAATTTTATTTTTTAGATTTGGTTTTTGGTTTTGCTTTACATTTTTTTTTAAAAATCTGTAAATTATTTAAGAAAAATAAAAGAATATATTATTTAAAAGTTACCATTAAAATTTATCAAGATAGAGTGATTGTTATTTAAAATAAAAAATATTAACATGTTTTAAAGTACATGATTAAATAAGTGATTAATAATAGATAATTTTGTTTTGTTGAAAATATTAAATATTTTTGGGTTAAAAAATATTAACATGTTTTAAAGTACATGATTTAAATAAGTGATTAATAATAGATAATTTTGTTTTGTTGAAAATATTAAATATTTTTGGGCCTGAAAATAGTAATTGATTTTTGATCCATTAAAGTGGAAAGTTTATTTAATGTTTTTTGGAGATTTTCTTTAATACTAAGCCCAAAAAACAAACAATTAAATGTCATAAAAACAAAAGTAAGCCCAAAACTCTATTCCATAAATATCCACCGGTTTAATTTAAGTAATGCGGTTTAATCAACTATATAACTTGTATTATTTTTAACACTCTAGAAATGGTCCAAATTTAAATGACAACTTGTATTAGTAGATAAAAAGAATGACTCTATTTTAATAGAATAGATTTGGTATTTTTGTATTAATAGAAGTTAGTGATAAAGATTTACGGTATAGTATTGGAAGGTGGAGGTTAAAGTTTGGGTTTACGGACCTATCATGTATTGTTCCATTTGATGATTAATAAAAAATGTTTTATTTTATTCACAAATATGTACTATTCTATGTATTTTGTTCCACTC
Organism: Eruca vesicaria subsp. sativa; assembly: GCA_932364175.1. NCBI lineage: Eukaryota > Viridiplantae > Streptophyta > Magnoliopsida > Brassicales > Brassicaceae > Eruca > Eruca vesicaria. Next base: position 49,100 of record CAKOAT010091933.1, on the reverse strand, counting down.
TATTTAAGTTTATATAGTTTATATTTGGGTTTAGTGTTTAGTGATAAAGATTTAGGGTTTAGTATTTAAAAAGTGGGAGTTAAAGTTTAAATTTAGTGATAGCAGTGATAAAAGAATATGTTTATGGTACTTATGTAGGAGTTACAATTTTATACTATTTCGACGATATGTAATAGAATGCAGTGCATATATATGTGACCAGTAAACGTATACGTGGATAGTTTTTTTTTTTATGTGTAATAGTTTTCAGATGCTTTTGACCTTATATTCTATCAATCACTGTTGTCCTTTCAATTTACCTGTTACCTATAAAGAAAAAGAATACAATCAAAAATTTTGTGGGACAAATATTAAAAAGTACATTATATCAAAATCAATGACATTTACCTAATTTTAACTTCAAATATAGCTATTAGGCAAATAAACCCATATAACTTCAGTAAAACATTTACGTGTAGCATACAAAAGGTTTGAGACGGCGCTATGTGAAATACTTTTTTATGCAAATGTTTATGTGAAATATTAACATGTCATATGGTCTCATAATGTTGTAAAGGGTCCCAAGCCCTAATAAAGTGACGCCAACTAATAAGCATTTGATTAACTTAAAACATATAGTTAACATAATACCAAACACTGCTTTAACTACGCAAGATATACAGTTCCCTGGACCTTCCCTTCAATTAGAAGCCGATCTTATTGTCCTTTGTTTCAGTTTCTCAGATTTTGATTCATTGAAGATTGAGCACAGGGGATGATATGGGAAACAACAATGCAACCGCCAGTTTAGCAGGTAAAACAGAATAGGCATCTCCGTTTTTTTAATTATCATATTCCTCACTTAATATTTGTCTATGTAATTGCATAAGAAGAGAGCTCAAAGCTAGAAACCAATGGAATATCACCGTTGGAGAGCCTTCCCGTGGAGAAGACCCAAGATCAGGTGTTTCTTGCAGTTGAAGGCAAAGATGGAGATAAACAGAACGAGAGCTTTTCTGATGATGTTACAGGTTTTTCTTCATCATATTTTCACTTATATATAAAATCATTTGCTCAGTTCTGAATCTACTTTTTGTTGGAAATAAAGGTAAAGAGAGTCAAGAAACAGAACTACAAAGCAATGAATTAGTTGATGATCCAAAAGTGACCAAGGTTGAAGAAGATACGTATCATAATGGCTTGGATGGCTTGGTAATGGAAACCGATGAGCAGCACACATCAGTTGCAGAAGGTAGATAAGACTTTTGTATATATAATAAATCTCTTCTTTTTTTTATACTAGAAAAAACCTTAATGCATTTTTTATTTTTTTAGTTTCTTAAATTCATTTCTCTGTTCATGATCAGGTGTTGAAACTGTGTGTGAATCGCCAAAAGTGGAAGAGTTATCCATGATTGGGACTCAAAGCATTGTGAGCAAATCGAGTACAGAAGAGTCTGGTAATGAAGAGAAGCCCTGTGTGAGTGATGAGATTGTCTTTGTTTCGCCAGGGTTGTACGAAGCTGCCGGAACTGAAGATAAGCTGGTCATGAATGAGTCTCTTGAAGAAACTGATTCTGGAGGGAAGGCTGTAAAGCTTGATCAAGAGATCTGTATGGAACAGAGAACAGGGTCTCCCGAAGAGGCCCAGGAGATTCTGAACCTGGATAATTGCGTTCTTGATGATGATGATGACGATGAAGTTACAAATGAAGGAAAAGCCGACAAGGAGATACCTAAACTTGGTTCACAAGGATCAAACGCGATTGTAGAGATCGGTTTTGAAGATTATAAGGAAGAGAGAGACATGGAGTTAGCAAGAGAAGCAAGTCTGAAGCGCATGTCTCGATGCAGATCTCTCCCAGTGAGAAACAATAGTAGAGTTGTGAGAGATTCGCCAGTTCAAGAATTGGTTTCAGAGGTTACGTGTCCTTCAAGAAACAAAATGGGTTTCGATAAAGCCAAAACGTCTGACATACTACCTGTTTTTTCTTGCCAACCAAGCAACAAAGTGCAAGAAACTTCTGAAGCAATAAGTGAAAGCAGCAAGGAAGTTAAATTTGAGATGCGATCTCCCAGCTTTAGTAATGATCTAACAATCGAGGAAAGGCGCGATGAGCCGACAGAAGAAACTCCTTTACTCTCTCAAGACAAGACTGAGACATATAAGGCAACACCCGATGTGGAGAACACTGTAATGCTGAAGAGAAGTGAGACTGAGAAAATAAGAGGCTTTGAGTTGTCTTTAGGGTTGTCGATGAACCTCAGTGGAAGATGTGACACAGATGATAGCTTCAAAGAAACCAAGAACTCAGGAGAAAACTTGGTGGAAGAAAAACCTAACATGTCTGAGACTCTGGTTGTTTCTTGTGTAGGAAGCAAAGAGGCGCAAGATACTAATGAAGTGATAACTGAAAGCAACAAAGAAGATGCAGTTGAGATGCGATCACCGAGCTCTGGAAATGACCTAAGAACCAAAGAAAGAAGCGGTGAATCTACAGAGGAAACTTTTTTACTCTCGCAGGACAAGCCTGAGACAACACTCGATGTGGAAGAGAAAACTGTGATGCTGAAGAGAACTGAGACTGAGAAAATAAGAGGCTTTGAGTTGTCTCTAGGGTTGTCTATGAACCTCAGTGGGAGATGTGACACAGATGATAGCTTCAAAGAAACCAAGGTCTCAGGAGATAATTTGGTGGACAAGAAAGCTAACACGTCTGAGACTCTCTTTGTTTCTTATGTAGGAAGCAACAAACCACAAGAAGCTACTGAAGTGATAACTGAAAGCAACAAAGAAGATCTACTTGAGATGCGATCTCCGAGCTCTGGAAATGACTTAAGAACCAAAGAAAGAAGCGGTGGATCGACAGAGCACATTCCACTACTCTCTCATGACAAGACAGAGACATACGAGGCAACAATCGGCGAGGAAAAGAAAACTGTGATGCTGAAGAGAACTGAAACTGAGAAAACAAGAGGCTTTGAGTTGTCTTTTGGGCTGTCGATGAACCTTAGTGGGAGATGTGATGCAGATGAGAGCTTCGAGGAAAACAAGGGCTCAGGAGATAACTTGCTGGACAAGAAAGCTTCTTGGGGTTCTATGAAAGGTAGAGTCAGAAAAAGGAGCAAATCTTCGCTCTTTGGGACATGCCTCTGCTGCAACATTGCAATGAATTGAACAGATTTGCAGGTAAGAGGATTACTAATTTTGTGATTCGATTGTTTTTACAAAATTATTATGGCATATTGGGAGGAAACTAAATGAATGTGTGGATTGGGTTTTCTGTATACTTGAGATGGGTTTTTCTGTTTAAGAGGTTTAAAAATGTTGTTGTTTTATGATATTTCCTTCCAGTATGAATTTGGGGTTTGTTTTATGTTATTTCCATACCATATAATTGTGGGAACCGAAATTCGCACTGTCGAGATCCGTTGAATCAAGGAACTTAGGGAAAATCCTAATTTCTCAGAGGTCCCGGATATCTGTTAAACCACACGCCAAACAATCAAAATACGAAAATAACAGGAAAGACAATATGAAAATCGAAATAGAGAGCAAAGAGATGTCTTATTCTGAATTAGCGTAAGAGCGGTACAACGAGGTAAAGCCTTGGCCACCAGAGCTGACGGAGAGTTCTCTAGTTCTAGTAACCTAAGACTAAAACCCTAGTTGAGACGCAGCTCGATAACAAAAACGAAAAGTTGCATATTTGTCCTAAGTGCTATGTTTTCTTGTGTGATGAAAGCTCTGAAAAATATCCCCTTCTCCTTGGCTTCAACTTTGTGCTCATATACTCCTCTTCTAGGCGGTTTCTTTCCTTTTCCGCCTTGATTCGTGTTTTTCGAAAATCTTCCATTTATCTCGATTCTCCATTTTTATCCCTGGAAAACTTCTATTTTTCTTCGAACTTGACATTTATCTTCTTTCTGCACATAAACGGGAAAACCGTCATCGTATCTTTGGGTTGGACTCCTTCTAAAGTCGCAAGTGGGTCTTTGCCGCGTTTTAGGATCTTTCGGGCCGTTTTGCCCCTTAACAGTTTTACGATTTTAGACGGGGTCGTTCCATGATACGATGCCATTTTTATAAAACATCTCGAGTCAATCGTATAGTTTGGTAATGTCCGGTGTTCTGTTTAACCGTTGCCGTTTTATACGATTTACAACATCTTCACTGGTCACCCGGATAAGACCCCGAACTGGCAACGCTACTACTTCTTCGTCAAGTCCGGCCAGTTCGCTTTCATCGACCCTCCTGAGGACGAGTTTAGGACCTATTGGAACAGTGAAGCTGGTAGCTAGCTCGCCTCGATCAGTATTAATCTATACTTAGCCTGATAATCGTTTTCTTGTACAGATCCGCATCCCAACTTCTACTTGACCGACACCGCCGTTCCTCCGTCATTCCTCTCTAACACCTGAGCTTTAGTCGAGTTGGGTCATCGTAAGTGGCCTGATATCAGCGAGGAGAGGATTCAACGCGCGATAGATCGTATCAACCGAGGTAAAGAGGAGCACACTTGATCTTTTGTTTATCCTTTGTGTAGCATATTGCTTAAGTTGTTGCTTGGGCAGGTGATTGGGATAGAGAATTTCGGTACGAAGCCAAGCCCGGGAAGAAAAGGTCAAATCTTTTTTCAAGAGAAGAGCAGCGAGTTATCAGCCAAGCATTTGCAATGAAAGAGCTTCCAGATCACTCTAAGGCTATCAAGGAGAAGAGAGGAGGGACCTCCTAGGATGCCGCAGTGATGGGAATGATTGACGGCTTCGATCTCGGAGGAGGAGTGCCGTCTGGTGACGTGATTCCTCCTCTTTCTTAGGATGTTATCGCAGATGGGTCCGATCCATCAGGGGGAGTCGAAAGAGTTCGCGGGTTGACGGGTCTGAAAACCAGTCAGACGACCCCGATGTTGCCGAAGACAGCCAGCCCGCTGATTCTCCTGCTAAGGAGAAGAAGAAAAAGAAGAGGAGGACGTCTAAGTCTGCTGAGAATACTTCCGGGTCAAGGGACGTTCCATGCATTGAAGAAGATCCGGACATCACCCGCCTTGGTGAGGAGGAAACTGACGCGGGTAAGGGACTTGGTTTTGTGAATCCGACAGACGAAGACCTTCCGACCGAACAGCATGTCGCACCTCCGGAGGTTTTTAAAAAGAAGAAGAAAACAAAGAAGAAGAAGACAACGAAGGATAAGGTCGGCTTCGAGGCGGGAGTGCCAGACTCTATGGGAGGGGAGCCTTCGGTTGATCAGATTCATGTTCCTGATCCAAGGATATTCCCAACGCTTGATCAGCTGTTCTTTCGAGACGCCTATCTGAATGTCACTCGGCTCAAGGAAGCGGTAAGTCTTCTCCTTTGCCCTTTTTTTCTAACATGATCGTCTCGTCTCGCACTACTTATGCGCTAAATTTTTGTCTGCAGGCCGACAACGGTGTAAATGCCTTGGTTGAGAAGTATGATGCCGCGCTTAAGGAAACATACATCAGTCACGGGAAGGCTCATGATACAATCGACGCTGAACGAAAGTGTTCTGTTGCGCTTGAGGCTTCGCTTGCAGACTCGGAAAACATACGAGCTGAAGCAGTCAATTGGGCTGAATTCCAGGCGAAGGAACTCGAGGACATTGCCAAGGAGCTGGAAGCTGTTAAAGCTGCGTCTGCCAAACTTGAGAAGGAGAAGGCTGAGTTGGAGTTAAGATGGCTGACGCTATCAAAGAGAGAGATTACGAGGCTACGCATTTGAGGGGATCCAAGGTCCTTGAGGTTACTCGGGAGTGAGCGAGGACTCGCACCAAAATGGCTAAGAAGGCGAATGCTCACTTCGAAAGAATTAAGGCCCGCGAGGAAAGGTTGTAGGCGTACGACGATGCACGGTGCCTCTGGAGTCAGGCTTTCGGGACGTGAAAGTGTTTGGAGATGCTCAAGGAGGAAGGTAAGGCAATTCCTTAAGCAAAGATAGACTCCTTCCTTGAGGAGGAGAAAGCTCGTAAGGCGGAGACCGAGAAGCTTTACCCCGGATCTCCTGAACAGAGGGATTATTGTTTGTCTCTGTTGGTGCTGAGCTCGAAATATGTCGATGAGACTGTTCTCTCTTACATAGTGGCCAGCTATGAAAAAGCTCTGAATGCTGGATTCGACCCGAGTGGAACAAACATGGACAAACTCGACCCCAAAGTCGCTGCTCGTCTTCGCTCTCCTATCGGCTCGGGGAGCGTCTGGCACGTCAACATGTCTTCTGAGGAAGTTAATGATTCGAGTCTCGACGGCTCTAGGCATGGCAAGGGAAAATCTCTTGAAAGTGACAAGGCTAGAGCTAACCCAACGGATCTGGAAGGTGATCAAGGTACGAGTCGGCAAGCCACGAGTCGTCCAACCTCGTCAACGAATGCTTCTCGGGTTCGAGAGACGGATACTCGCGATGATGGCGATGATGCCGCGATATCCAAGGAGTAATTGTCTTGTTGTAACGGATTTTCCTTTTCACTCCGTCTGTGGAGTTATTTCGGCTTTGGTTTTGTAACAGTATGAAAACTTAAATTTGTTTCGATGTTTGCCTTGGGGGCTTTGTCTCTTTATGAACCTTGGACTCGGTTAAGCTTTTGCCTCAGTATTTTCTTGTTGAATTTAGAGTTTTAGCTTGACGGGTGCGCGTCTCGCAACTTTAAATTTAAAGGATTCATTAGAGTCCATTGACCTCTAAAGTGACTCCTGTTTTAAATTTAACAAACTCTTATCCGGGCCGTTGCTCGGGATAGTAAAGTTATTATCTGATTTTCGCCTTTTCATCTCGTTTGGTTATTGCTCGTCGGTTAGGTGTGACCTCGACTGTGCAACAACCATTGAGATTATGCTTAACTTAGGCCGACAAGGGTTTCAGATTGTCGCAACGTAGTTCTGTAGAGCTTAGGTCGGCCGATCCCTGCTCTAGGAATTATCACAAAATCGAACTTGGTCGTCTCTTTGTTAGTCGGAGGTGACTACGACTAATGGAGCTCGCTGAGTATGCTTGATCAGGGTATTTTCGGAAAAGTTGTGCGAGTACCAGTACGTGGTCCGTGGTTCGTGGTCCCTTCGTATACTGGGAGCTGGGACGTAGGCATCGTGATGGTGTTTTTTTTGAGTTATAGCTGGACCGTTTAAGGCTGCCTACGTACCTCTAAAGAGGATCAAGCCATTTGTAGTTTGATTTGTCAAGTAGAAGTGGCTTGCGTGGCTCATCTACTCGGCGAGTGAAAGTGGTTATACCGCGCATTCACTCAGTTTACGAGTTAAAGTGACTGACGAGTCATTAACTCGACTTTTTTTTTCGAAAGAAGGGAAGTTCATTACTCGGCGTAATAGCGCCGTAAGTTGATTGAGTTCCAAGCTCGTGGAACTTCTTCGCCGGCCGAAGTCTCGAGATGGTAGACGCCTAGTTATACAACCTTAGTGATTTTGTAAGGTCCTTCCCCATTCGCGCCGAGCTTTCCGGCGTTTGGATCCTTGGTATTCTCGAAGACTTTACGTAGAACGAGGTCTCCTAGGTCGAGGTATTGGGATCCCCTTTCCTGTTGTAATAAATTTTAATCTGATGCTGGTAATTCTGGATACGCAAGAGGGCCTGGTCTCGTCGTTCCTCAATATCGTCTAACGCGTCGAGGAGCATATCGCTGTTGAGTTCGATGTGCTCCAGCATTCTTGATCGTCGTAGACTGGCGACTTTCACTTCGGCCGGTGCCATGGCTTTGACTCCGTGAGCGAAAGAGAACGGTGTTGTCTTGGTAGCTCCTCTCAGAGTTGTCCTGTGCGACCAGAGAATTCCGTCTAGCTCGCCAGCCTAGTGACCCTTCTTTACGTCGAGTCTCTTTTTGATTCCATCGATGATGGTTTTGTTCGAAGATTCGGGCTTTCCGTTACTCTATGGGTATCTTGGAGTGGATGTGTTAAGACGGATTCTCCATTTGGAGCAGAAGTCGCGGAACTGGTGGTCGATGAACTGTGAGCCATTTTCTATTACGATTTCGTATGAGAGGCCGTGATGGCAGATGATATTCTTCCATACGAACTTCTAGACTTCTTTTTTCGTGATGTTAGCGTATGATTCGGCCTCGATCCACTTTGTGAAGTAGTCAGTGAGAACGAGGATTTAGCGCTTTTGCCGAGATGGGGTCATCGGGCCAACGATATCCATTGCCCAACGCATAAAGGGATACGGCGCTGTCATAGTTCGGAGCATCTCGGTCGGGCAGTGGAGGGTCGACGCGTGCCTTTGGCACTTGTCGCATCGTCGCGAGTATGATTCGCAATCGGAAACCATCGTTGGCCAGTAAAAACCCAAGCTTTTGACCTTGAGGGCGAGAGCTCGTCCACCGGAGTGGTTGTCTCCCGCTTCTTCGTGAGTTTTGGCCATGACGAGGTAAATCTCTTCACCATGAAGACAGTGGAGAAGTGTTTTGTTTGCAGTCAGTCAGTGAAGCGAGCCTTCAAGGACAACGTAGTTTTCACTGTGTGCTTTTAATCGCCTGGCGTTCCACTTCTCCGCGGGGTATTTTCCGTTGGCAAGGAAATCGATGAGCTCGGTTTGCCAGAGAGGTGTGGTCTCGTCGGCTTGTTGAATTGCGAGGACGAGATCGGTCTCGGCAGATGCTGCTTCACCGAGAGTGTCTATAATTGGTTTCTCTATGTTATGGATGGGAATTGTCCTTTGGACCTGATCGCGGAATTTTCTGCCCAGGGCTGCGAGGGCGTCGGCGCACACATTCTCTCTGCGAGGGACTTTGGCTAATTCGAAGAATTTGAACTCTTTAGCGAGGTCTCATACGATCTTCAGATATGCATCTATCCGCTTGTTTCGAGTGTCGTAATCGCCACTGAACTGAGTAGTGACCAGCTGAGAATCGCAGTACGCGCTCACTCGTTTCGCATGGACCGCTTTTGCGAGGTGTAAACCCGCGATAAGCGACTCATATTCTGCTTCATTGTTCAAGGCTGCAAATCCCAGAAGGAATGGTTGCCTTATCAGTTCTCCAATCGGAGATTGTAGCTGGACTCCTGCCCCCGATCCTTTGTTCGTTGAGGATCCGTTGACGTGAAGGATCCAGTTTTGACTAGGAGTATGAGGTCTAGCTCTAGCTCGGGTGAAAGTTCAACCATGAAATCGGCCAACACCTGCGACTTGAATGCTGTGCGGTAGCAAAACACTATGTCGTGCTCACTCAGCTTGATTGCCCACTTGGACAATCGCTTGGATTGATAGGAATTCTGCATCACCGTGCGCAGCTGTTGGTTCGTCAATATTTCAACCGTGTGGGATTGGAAGTAAGGGCGAAGCTTTCTTGCCGAGGTAATGACTACCAATGCCATATTTTCGAGTGTAGGATAACGCGTCTCGGGGTCAGTTATACGTGTTCTGGTGTAGAATATGGTATTTTGCTCGCCCGGTCCCCCTTGACGAGGACGCCACTGACTGCCGTTGTGGAGACTGCGATGTATAAGAATAGCGTGTCTCCTGCTTCTGGTTTGGCCAACACCGGCGGTATACCTTGAGTTGGGTGAATGCTTCTTCGCACTTTTCATCCCAGACGAACCGTTTATTTCCGCACATGAGCTCCTAGATAAAGAGGCACTTGTCAGTTGACCAAGAGATGAAGCGATTAAGTGCGGCGATCCTTCCTGTTAGTCGTTGGACTTCACGACTGTTCTTTGGACTTGGGAGGTCGAGGATAGACGAGATCTGTTTAGGGTTTGCTTCAATCCCACATTGTGTGACGATGTAACCAAGGAACTCGCCTGACTGAACCCCAAATGTACACTTCGCGGGGTTAAGTATCATCACATACTTGCTCAACGTCTTGAAGCATGCATGCAGATGATCCGGGTGATCCTCAGCTCCGCGCGACTTGACCATCATATCATCGATTTATACTTCCATCGTCTCGCCCAATGTGTTCGCGAACATTCAGTTAACGAGGCGCTCATAGGTTGCTCCGGCGTTCTTCAGGCCAAAGGGCATTACGTTGTAGGCGAAGGTACCCCTGTCCGTTATGAATGCAATCTTTTCTCGGTCGTCTAGGTGCACTGATATCTGATTGTATCCCGAGAAGGCGTCCATGAAGGATAAGAGCTCGTTGCCAGCAGTCGATTCCACTAGTTGATCGATGTTTGGTAACGAGGAACTGTCCTTCAGACAGGATTTGTTTAGATCCGTGAAATCGACGCATACACGCCACTTGTCGTTCTTTTTCTTTACGACTACTGGATTTGCGAGCCAGTCGGGGTTGCGTACATCCGAGATGGATCCCGCTTCGAGCAATCTCTCGACTTCCTCGTTGACTGCTTTGGATTGTTCTGGTCCGAGCTTACGCCGTTTCTGTCGAATAGGCTTGAAGGTCGGGTCGATGTTTAGTTCATGAGAGGTAACATTCGGGTCGATCCCCTTCATGTCGGAAGTGTTCCACGCGAAAGTCGAGAGGTTTTTCTTGAGAAAAGCGATGATTGTCTGCTGCATTTCATCAGATATAAGGGCACCGATTCTCACGACCTTGGATGGGTCAGGGTCGTCGATCTGAATCTCAATGACTTCGTCCTTTTGGGGGAAAACCTTCTGGATCGGGCCAGCAACAGCGTTTACACACGGCGGCGGCTTTAGAAGTTTGACGTTTGAAACGAGGAGGTCGCGAGCTGCCTTCTGGTCGCCGCGTAGTGTCTTGATGCGTCCGGCGTTCCCTAAAAATTTGACGCATTAGTGGTAGGTCGAAGAGATCGCTTTCATTGAGTGGAGCCATGGTGTTCCCAGGATTGCGTGATAGAGTGCATCTGTCGCGACAACTAAGAACTTGACTGTTCGTGTAACTCCTCGGGCGAAGACTGGAAGGCGAATAGTCCCGATCATTTCTTCCGAGACCCCATTGAATCCGGTTAATGATCGATTGGAGGATTTGAGGAGACGAAAGTCGACTCCCATCTTCTCGAGTGTTTTGTGGAAGATGAGGTCGACCGAGCTGCCCGTGTCAATTAAGACCTTGGTTACTTCACATGCTCCGATGCCGAGCTCGACGAGTAATGGATCATTATGCTGCATGTTGACCCCAAGTGCGCTCTCAGCCGAGAAGGTGATCGTCGGGTCGTTATCGGGCATCGTAGGCCATCGTTGTGATATTTTTGGCTGGCGCTGATGATTGTTGATCGATCAGACTGACTCGCCGCACGGGGGAGACCCGCCCAAGACCACATTGATGCGTTTTCTTCGGATGTGTTCACGCAGATTGCCGCTTGGTGGCGCGATCTCGTAAGCCGTAACCTTGTCAGGAGCCTTTGCCTCCAAATGGCGTCTGAGTTTGGAGTCTTTGGATCAGCTCAACTTGATACGGAGGTCCTCTTCCTTTGAATTGAAGACTGTGCAAAAATCCGTGTGGCAGTGATTGATCTCAACCCTCCTCGCCTTGGCGGCGTTGATTGTAGCTCGGAGGTTGGCAGAGGCCGAAGCTGCTTGTGATGCGGGTAGCTCGTCAGTAATGACAACCTTACTCTTGAGTTTGTGACGTAGATTCAAGGTGCAGACAGTATCATCTGTTTGCCCAGCAGGGCAAGCGTTGAGGCATCGATGAAGGTCGATTGAAGGTGGGACAGCCTCGTTGTCAGTTGAGATCTCGGGACGAGTGAGTATGACTTTGACTCGGCGTCGATTCCTGGGTTGTGTCTCGTCAGAGGACGAGTCCCCCTTTTCATGTGCTACTACATCAGCTTGCGCCGCATCAGTCTTTGGTTCGGCCTGCGGAGCCTTGCCTTGCGATTTCTGACCTCTCTTATCTTTGGTTTTACTCCAGTTTTTGGTGTTCTTTGGCATCTGTTTTGGCTGCTCGATATCGAGTTTGCCACTGGCAATGGACGAGAGGAACTTCTCGTACAATACTTTTCATTCCCTAGTGTCGTGCTTCTTGGACTCATGGTAAGAACACCATTTGTCGGCCTTATCGGCTTTTTCGGTTTCGGCGGGGGCAAAGCTCGCTGGCTCTGAGGAAGCTTGAGTTTTTCTCTCTTCGGAACCAGGTTGAAGTTTGTAGGAATTCCATCCTTTCCCTTGGATATCTACGGACGAACCATCCGAATGATTTACAAAGTAAACGAAGCTCATTTCGGGTTAGTTATGTCCGTGGGGGCGTGTTGTGGGGTTGCGCTCGCGTTTCAGACGCTTTGTCCGCTGATGTCCCTCCCGGTTTTGCTGTGTTTTGCTTGCTTATTATCGTTTTGGTGTCTTCCTACATCCGGATGAAGTTGTGAGACCGGGCAATGGCATCGGCAAGGTATTTCGTTGGGTGGCTGTAAAGATCGTCACGGAACTTCGAGCGCACGTAGAGGGTGTTCATGAGGGCGTTTACAGCGATTGCATCAGGGACTTGCACTTTTGCTACGATTTCCTTGAACTTTTCTATGAAATTTCGGAGGCTTTGTCGTGGTAATTGAGAGAGGTGCCAGAGGTTGGAGACTGTGGCTTCTTCTCGAGAGAACATGATATAATATTTGAGGAAAACTGACCACAGGTCGTGGAAACTGTCAATGGAGTTTTTGGGTAAGCTAGTGAACCAGTTGAGTGCTACACCCTTAAGAGTTTCGACGAAGAGCTGATAGAACCCTGCGTCTCGCTCCTCTGGTGCAAAGTTCTGGTGTTGCATCGCGACGTTAAAGGATGTAATATGAGTGGTCGGATCTGAGAGACCGTCATATGTTGGAAGGCGTAGCTTCTCCATCGGTTTGAGCCGGACGTCTGTGATCTTACTAGTGAACGGTGTTCAGAGAGTGTCCGCGAGGACGCTTTCGATGAGCGGAGCAGAAGTCGTGACTCCGTGAATCTTCAAATTTATTTTGAGGAGGGCTTGCTTGAGAGCAGCGATTTCTTGGATAGTTTGTAGATCTGGGTGGTTTCCCGGTTGCGTAGAGTCGTCCGGGACTCCGGTTGGCACGATGGGCTGGTTAGCCGGAGTAGGGTAGGGTTTGTGTTGAACATAAATCGTTGGGCCGTTGAGAGGTTTCCTCCGGTACCGTCTGGGTTTGCGAGTATGGCGGTGATAGCCGCGAGGTGCTCGATTGTCGCCTTCTGAGCTTCGTCTTGGCGAGCTAAGCGCTCCATGATGGAATCGACAAGGGTCGGATCGAGTGGTGCGGCGGTATCTGGAGGAGGTGCTACCGTGTCGGCTTCCTCACCGGAAGTCGACTCGTTAATCTGACTCATAGCTTCGTTGACGCTACTTTGCTATGCCCCACGGTGGGCGCCACCTATTCAAACCGAGTATGGTCTTTTATCAGTGAGAAGGGTGACGGAATTCGTTGGTGGGTTATATGACAAGGCAGTTATGCTATAAGTGGCAAAAGAGTAGCTTTATTAATGAAAAAGTTCGGTTTAGAAATAAGGAAACAAGAGGCGAGGCGGCGTTGCACTGAGAGCTCAGTCGTGTCGTACAAGTCGGAAGGAATTACAAAAGTGAAAACCCTAATTCTAGCCGCCTTGTGAGTGGAAGTGATTTCGGATCCCCCTCTTGTTGCCCTCTGTCCTCCTTTTATAGCAGCATTCCCTTGACTTAGCGAGCTGGCCGCGTGTACAGAGGGCCTTTCGCCACATGGGCCTTGGTCGGCCCGCTAAGGTAAGTACCTTAGCTAAGTGTCGTTAACTCGGCTAATCGCGGGGATTATCCGAGTTAAGCTAAACTTGCTTGCTAATCAACGAGGTGTTACTTCGTTGGACCGGAACCCTAATGGGCCGAGTCTATTATTCAGTGGGTCTTATGAAGGGGAGTATTCCACCACCTACAGTCAGCTTGCCAGCCGGGCGACCTGGATGGTGTGGTCCAGCTCGCCAAGACGGCGAGCTTGTTTGGGATGGTCAGCTCGCCGGCTTGGCGAGCTGGATGGTACGGTTCAGCTTGCCAAGACGGTTCAGCTTGCCAAGACGGCGAGCTGGTTCAGGACGGCTAGCTCGCCGGATTGGTGAACTGGACGGGACGGTTCGGCTCGCCAAGACGGCGAGCTGGTTCGGGGCGGCCAGCTCGCCGGATTGGCGAGCTTGACGGGATGGTTAAGCTCGCCAAAAAGGCGAGCTGGTTCGGGACGGCCAGCTCGCCGGCTTGGTGAGCTTGACGGGACGGTTTAGCTCGCCAAGACGGCGAGCTGGTTCTGGACGGCCAGCTCGCCGGCTTGGCGAGCTGGATGGGCTGGTCCAGGTCGCCAAGACAGCGAGCTGGTTGAGCTCGGCCAGCTCACCGGCTTGGCGAGCTGGATGGCACGTCCAGCTCGCCAGGACGGCAAGCTGGTTTCGCTCGGCCAGCTTGCCGGCTTGGCGAGCTGGATGGTCTCGGACAGCCATGTCGTTTTGCCGAGTTAGACGGGACGACCGATCTTGCTAAGTTGGCTAGTCGGACAACCGTGGGTTGTTTTATTCGATTTTCCGGTGATTTCCATGATGACGATTAATAAGTTTACGGAGTTCCTTTGTTCAGAAAATCTTTGGAATTCTCCTCGACGCGTTTTCATATCTTTATAAATATATATTGAATTTTGCGGAGAGTTTTTGTTGTTGATTCCGTCGTGACCGATTTTGACCCGAGAGTCATAGCCGTTTTGCTAGAGAAACTGGTCAACGGTTTTGGTGTCGGTTCTCCGTTATTCTGATTGCCATTTGTGTCAAAGTGTCGTGGAAGATCACGTTGACGGTGCTTCGGGTATTGACAAGGATTCGGGTGACCTCTAAATCACTTATGACTAGGTCGATGACAAGAGGATCAGCATACGGGTGGTCGATGTCGGAAGTTTCTGGCTCCTCGAAGGCGATTACACCTCTTGGAGTGTCATCTGATGGTGTCGGCCAGTTCGAACCTGTCTCGGCTTTTCGACGGCATGACTTGATGGACGAGACGGTATCGTTGTAGTACTGCGATTCGTCGACGATCATGTTGACCCTTTGGCGGTTAGCATCGTTTCCTCTCTCGTTTTGTCTTTGTCCATGTTTCTCGCCCGTTTGGTGCCCTCGAGGCGAAGTGTCTACCTGCGAGTTCCTATCGTTTTCCGGGAGGCGGTCCGAATCGTGGATGAGGTCCTTTACGCTGGTTACTTTAAAGAGTTCTCTTGTGAGCAATTTTGCGGCCAGCCTTGCGCCGAGAACTTTACAGTTCATGGTTGAATGACCGCGGGGCTGGTGGAAGTCACAGAAGGCGTTCCCATCGTAACTCGAATTCCTGGTCCACATACTCCTCGTAGTTCGCCCTTGCTCTGATCCAGAATTGATGGCATAGTTATGTACCCCTTGGAGATCCTGCCCCTCGTGATAGACGTACTTGTCATTACGAGGGTTTTTATTTTTCGGCTTTTGCTCGGACGCGGCGTCTTTCGCGGATGTCTTCGTCGGTTTATGCTATTCTGACAGGATTTTAGTCTCCTCTTCGATAGTGATGTAATCGGTAGCTTTGTGGAGTACGTTCTGGATCGTACGCGGATTCTTGAGAGTTATCCACTTTCTGAATTTCGACTTGAACCAGAGCGACTTTCCTAGAGCGTCGATGGCTGCTCTGTCGCTTATTCCGCTAACCCTAGCCATCATGAGTTTTAACTTACTCATGAAGTCGCGGAGGGGTCCGTCTTCCTTCCGGGATAAACTCCGAAGGTCGGCATCGGAAGTTTCCCTGTTTATGAACATCGAGTACTGCTTGAGAAACTCTGAGGCAAGCTGGCGGAAACTCCCGATGGAGTTCCGCTTAAGTCGAGAGAACCACTCGAGCGCTGCCCCTTCTAGGTTTTCGACAAAGAGAAGGCAATAGCCTACGTTTCTTTCGCTTTCCTTAAGCTTAGCCCGCCCCATGGTGATCTAGAAGGCCTGCAGGTACGCTTTGGGATCAGTCATCCCATCATAAGTTGGCACTTTAAGCTTCCCGGGATCTGGCACCTTGATTTTGGTGATGCGAGTCGTAAAGGGTGTTTTTCGAGACTCGTACAACAATCGATCTATTTCGGGCGCGGCGCTGGTAATATGGTGAATTTGAGACTTCACTGCCTTTACTGCTGCGGCCGTTTTTGTGATGTAGTCACGGAGATCGCGAATCTCGGTTGGCCCGCCAGCATTTTTCCGACCCCGTCAGCGTTTGCTGCGAGTGGCATGAGATCGTTCCTCAGCCGTCTTTGTATGCTCCATGCAATAGAGCTCCTCCTCGTCCTCGGTGGGAGAGTGTTTGGGAGAAGATTTGGGCTGAGGGCTGCGATCTTTCCTTCTTCTTGGATGAACGTCATCGTCTTCCTCCGACGGATCGGATTGGTCGCTTATGTCCAGATTAACCCTTTCGACACCGTCGTCTTTGGCATCCCGTTCGCGAGAAGGAAATTTTTCTGATTCCTTTTGTGTCCCGTCAGAGTTATGTTTTTGGAGGTTTGCTCTGATAGATTACCCTGCTCGGTTCTGGGACGAACCATAGGAATCGTGAAATCGAGTCTTCTTCCGCAAATCCTTGTGGTTCTGCGTGGGGGGACAGCCTTGGTCTTCGCGGTTAGGGTTTCGACCTGTTTTGCGAGAGATCCGATTAGCTTGTCCTGATCGTCCATCCTCTTTTGATAGGCGGAGAGTACCTCCTGCAGCGACGTAGTGTTGGCATCAGCGTTAATTGTGGTCGCGTTTTCTGGTGGATTTGGAGTTTCAACGTTTTGGTTGACGTGAGTCGATTGTTCTTCTGTCATCGTATTTGATCGAGCGAAATGCGTTCTAAGAGTTAGATAGATCCGTAACCCCCCTCTCATTCTAGCGCCAAACTATGGGAACCAAAATTCACACTGTCGATTTCCGTTGAATTAAGGAACTTATGAAAAATCCTAATTTCCCAGAGGTCCCGGATATCTACTAAACCACATGCCAAGCAATCAAAATACAAAAATAACAGGAAAGAATATGAAAATCGAAATAGAAAGCAAAAAGATGTCTTATTCCGAATTAGCGTAAGAGCGGTACAACGAGGTAAAGTCTCGGTCACAAGAGCTAACGGCGAGTTCTCTAGTTTTAGTAACCTAAGACTAAAACCCTAGTTGAGATGCAGCTCAATAACAAAAACAAAAGTTGCCTATTTTTCCTAAGTGCTAAGTTTTTCTATGTGATGAAAGCTCTGAAAATCGTCCCCTTCTCCTTGGCTTCGGCCTTGTGCTTATATACTCCTCTTCTACGTGGTTTAGTCTTTCCTTTTCAGCCTTGATTTGTGTTTTTAGGAAATCTTCCATTTATCTCAATTCTCCATTTTTATCCTTGGAAAACTTCTATTTCTCTCCGAACTTGACATTTATCTTCTTTCTGCACATAAACGGGCAATCCGTCAGCGTATCTTTGGGTTGGAATCCTTCTAAAGTCGCAAGTGGGCCTTTGTCGCGTTTTAGGACCTTTCGGGCCGTTTTGCGCCTTAACCGTTTCACGATTTTAGACGGGGTCGTTCCATGATACGATGCCATTTTTATAAAACATCTCAAGTCAATCGTATAGTTTGGTAATGTCGCGTGTTCTGTTTAACCGTTTCCGTTTTATACGATTTACTCGAGCTTTTACGAGAAAACAAGTCTTTAGCGGTTCTTATCATAAAATTCCAACGATAAGATGGATCGAGACGAAACAAGAGATGTTCCGATCACGGTTCAGAGTACGATCAAGTCGAGGGACATATGTCTTGTGTCCGGGCAATGCGGATGGTGTGGTCCAGCTCGCCAAGACGGCGAGCTGATTGAGCTCGGTCAGCATGCCGGCTTGGCGAGCTGGATGGCACGGTCCAGCTCGCCAAGACGGCAAGCTGGTTTGGCTTGACCAGCTTGCCGCTTGGCGATCTTGATGGTCTTGGACAGCCTTGCCATTTTGGCGAGTTTGACGTTACAGCCGATCTTTCTAAGTTGGCTAGTCGGACAACCGTTGGTTGTTTTATTCGATTTTCTGGTGATTTCCATGATGACGATTAATAAGTTTACGTAGTTCCTTTGATTGAAAAATCTTTGGAATTCTCCTCGTCGGGTTTTCATATCTTTATAAATCTATTTTGAACTTTGCGGAGAGTTTTAGTCGTTGATTCTGTCGTGACCGATTTAGACCCCAACAATAACTAGTCAAGATTAACTATGGTCCTACATTTGTCATAACTTGTGAAACACTGAGAGAAAGGGGAAATAAATCAAATTGTGTTTCAAAAGTGTAATAATCAAAGCTACAGTGATTAAACTGCACCTTTAAGGTTCAACAAGAGACAAAACAAAACTGATGCTGAAAGCTTCAAGAAGTTTGAGATAATTTGCATATACTGAGATGTAGTGAACGCAAAGGAGCACAAAGTAACAAGGTAATTAAGGATAACTTGCTTTGAAAGTCCACAAAATAAAAGTAATTAGCCAATGCTGATCATCATCTTAACAAAGTCATCATAGTTGACTTGACCATCACCATCCAAATCTGCCTCCTTTATCATTTGTTCAATTTCTTCATCTGTTAGCTTTTCCCCTAGATTTATCATTACATGACTCAACTGCAATAACAAAGCTGTTGACATCAGTAAATAAATTGTACATGTCAATCAAACTGGTTAATTATATCTTGTAGAGACTCTTACTCTTTCTACACATTATAATTATAAGCAACACAATCATTTTTCAGAGAAGAAGCAGCAGGTTTTGGCCTTAGTTTTACCCTTCGGTTTAAAGAGACCTATTATCTGATGACCAGCCTTCAGTAGATATGTTTTATACCTAATTATTGATGATGTCTCTTAATAATAATAAGGCAGAAGCTAAAATATTAATACTCAGAATATAGTGATTTAATCTTTTTGAGAGATGTGATTGAGAAAATAAACTCAAATTGAACTTATTTGTTAGGCATGAGTCATGCATTTCAAATACACAATTAGAAAGCATCTGGCTCTGGTTATAATGCTATATAAAATGGATATTAATAAATTGTATATACATTTTATTTGTGCATGCCAAAATGTGCATCTATGACTTTCTACGCACTAATGCAACTTCTGAGGATGTTAAGAAAGGTATCTATATTTAATTAAACTAGGTGAAACATGTGCCCACCTGTCCAATAAACCAATATCAAACGCATTTTACTCCTAACTTATTTTCCTCTAATTGTTTTTTGTTGTCACTCATCGTTCTTCTCCAAAGATTCAGAATGCCAGCTAGCTCTAAGCCTTCACGACGGAAAAATGTTTAGAATATAAAAAGACAAGTATGTGATCTCTTTAAATTGGAAGATTGCCTGGCGTTGTTGTCTGATTTTTTGTCATTAATTCAAAATATTTCAAATAGTGTTTAGCTGGCCTTATCATCTATCTACTTAATGCAGAATTAATTGATCAAGTGGGTCAA
Organism: Eruca vesicaria subsp. sativa; assembly: GCA_932364175.1. Classification (NCBI taxonomy): domain Eukaryota; kingdom Viridiplantae; phylum Streptophyta; class Magnoliopsida; order Brassicales; family Brassicaceae; genus Eruca; species Eruca vesicaria. The sequence goes on along the minus strand of CAKOAT010091933.1, from coordinate 29,775 downwards.
TGAACTTAATATATACTCATAGTTATGATGCTTAGCCTGGATTTGACAATTTAGCGATATGGAGCACGAGAAAACATTATGAAAGTGGTTCATGAACCCTAATTAAATTTGAACCCAGTAAGGATTTAGTAAACAGAAAATCTATATAATTGTGGCTCTATAACATTTATAACAAATAAAAACAAAGTAAAGACCGTACATGCTATTATTGAAGAACGTTGTACAAAACGTAATCCAGTGCATGGAACTAATTTGTTTATATAGTTTTATTAATAAGTCAAGGTTATATCTTACTATATACGCACTTATATGTAGCGAGAGAAAAGAGACAGAAAACAACTCAAACTAAAAAAATGAGTGAAAAAATCACGGACCTCACTAGCAGAGATATAACCATTTTGATCTTTGTCAAAGACTTTGAATACTTCTTTCAACTCTTCTTCTGCATCATTTTCCTATACCAACACGACAACAAATTAACAAATAGTACCTGTTATAAAAGATAATTATTGTCTTTATTTAAAGTATAAACAAAGGATTCTTTGCAAATGAGATTTTGGTAATAGAGAATTAAGTAAAAGTCTTCTTTATTCTAAGAAACAAGTAAATTTCTTGACTAAAGCAAAAAACGTGAAAACACAGTTAAAAGCTTAAAAAGATGATTAAATACTTGTTATACTAAAAAGCGATTTGCCAAAAAAATTAAATAATATTTCCAACTATACTCAAGAAATATGAGACAGAGGCATAATGAATGAGCTCCATTTTGACAACAGTCATAAATGATATAAGTAAAAATCTTTTAGTTGATGTAATTGATTGTGAAATACTTCTTTCACTTCATTTTATTTGTCATTTCAAATTTTTGTCATAAATTAAGAAAATATTTAATTTTACATATTTTTATTAAAAACATCATTATTTATAAATTTAATCATATTTCAACAATACAAAGATAAACTATTATATTAATTAATAAATTTTATTTTGAAATCATAAAAACACTTATTTCAAACAAAATATTCTTTTATGACAAATAAAATGATATTTCATATCAATCTAGTTATGCAATAATGTAATAACATATGGACGACAAAAAAGAAAAAAAAGACCACGAGAGCGGAACCTGAAGTTTGTTTGTCATGAGGTTAAGAAACTCAGCAAATTCAATGGTGGCATTACCATCGGCGTCGATCTCAGTGATGATATCTTGAAGTTCTTGTTCTGTTGGATTCTGATCCAACGAACGGATCACTGTTAAAAGTTCTTCTACCGTTATACGACCTGTTACTGGATTCCAAAGCAACAACAATATGTCACCACAGAAATCACTTTTCTTAATTTTATACATACTATCATTTAGAGAAGAAAGAGAGAACCGTCGCCGTCTGTTTGGATGAGACAAATAACCTCTTTGAACTCGATAATCTGTTCTTTTGTCAGTGCTGTTTCTTCCATTGTTTCTGGGGTCGTGTGAGAGAAGAGACGAGAGAGAGAGAGAGAGCTCAAGGTTTGAAGTAGTTGATGAATCTCTGATTTGTGGTCTATTTGTAGAGTCCTGCCAAGAACTTTTTTCTACTTTGGACTCATGGTACTTTTTCAATATGTAAAGCCCGCCCTTCTTAAATTATTTTAAGTTAAAAGGGAAGTTTTTTATTCTTGAACTGAAAACTTTAATTCTAGTCACATGACCCAATGGCATATAATAATTGTTGCTGTTCTCGAGTTAAATTTAATCATATATAATGGCCATTAGTAAAAACTTTGTTCTGAAACTCGACCGTTTAACTGTCTAAATGTCCTGTTAACAAAAAAGCTATCTAAATGTCCGGCTAACGACTAAAACCAATTGGATGTGGTGTTGTTGGATCTAAGTAATTAGATTCACTAAGTTCAAATGAGTCTCCTAACTTCAACTCTCATTGGGTGGTCTAAGTCTAGTGACTACGTCAGGAGAATCCGTCAGAATTTAGTGATGGAAATTAAATAAGATTAAGTAACTTAGAGCAAGCAAAATAAGAATGTCATGTTAGGAAAGTAAATGTTAGGAAAGTAAATGTCATTTTTATGGAAATATAGAAATTGGCAGGATCCTGGAAATATTACTTTCATGAAGATATAGAAGTTGCAAATATTTTGAAATATTTCCTAATAGGTTTATGAAAAGAGCTGAATGCCCTAATCCAACTAGGTTAACCTAATAGACTCATACTATATAAGAGGAGCTCGTGTGTTCTCTTCTTTTTGACACGAAAGATACAAACACACAAGAAAAGACCAAGCTTGGTTTGTAAGCTTTGGTTGAGAGAGAGAGAGAGAGAGAGAGAGAGAGAGAGAGATAGGTGCCAGATCTTTGTACTTAAGATTATAGTGAATTGTCTCCTTCCCAGGCCCCAGTTGGATGTGTTGTTGTTGGATCTAAGTAATTAGATTCACTAAGCTCAAATGAGTCTCCGAACTTCAACTCTCATTGGGTGGTCTAAGTCTAGTGACTACATCAGAGAATCCGTCAGAATTTGGTGATGGAAATCAAACAAGATTGAGTAACTTAAAGCAAGCAAAATAAGAACGTCATGTTAGGAAAATGAAATGTCACTTTTATGGAAATATAAAAATTGGCAGAATCCTGGAAATATTACTTTCATGAAGATATGGAAGTTGCAAGTATTTTGAAATATTTCCTAATAGGTTTATGAAAAGAGCTGAATTCCTTAATCCAACTAGGTTAACCTAATAGACTCCTACTATATAAGAGGAGCTCGTGTGTTCTCTTCTTTTTGACACAAAAGATACAAAAACACAAGAAAAGACCAAGCTTGGTTTGTAAGCTTTGGTTGAGAGAGAGAGAGAGAGAGAGAGAGAGAGAGAGAGAGAGAGAGAGAGAGAGAGAGAGAGAGAGAGAGAGAGAGAGAGAGAGAGAGGTGCTAGATCTTTGTACTTAAGATTATAGTGAATTGCCTCCTTCCTAGGCCCCAGTGGACATAAACCACTCTAGGTGAACCACTGGGTAAACAATCTCTTGTGTCCATCTTCTACTTATTCCGCATTCTTCTTCCCATCTCCCTAATTCTGCAAACTCAACTTTCTTACTTACGTCATCTAGTTCGTCAGAGAGTATATCAGCGAGTTTGTGTGTTTTATTCTAGTTCTTGAATTAAACTAATTCGCCCTTGTGGTTTCAACAAAGTGGTATCAGAGCATACTAATGTTTGTCGTTGAAGTTCAACAAAATGGTATCAGAGCCTTGGTAGGTGTCATTGTCAATGGCGAATGCAAGAATTAAGGTGGAGCAGTTTGATGGAAAGGGTGACTTCTCATTGTGGAAGAAGAGGATGCTTGCGCATCTGTCTGTCCTTGGTTTAAGGGATGTGTTAGAAGAGTCTACGTCGGTTCCTGCATCAGAGATGAGGAAGGATGAAGACGAAGAGGTGTTCAGGGAGAGGTTGGTAAAAGAGGAAGCCGAAAGGCTTGAAATATCAGAGAAGGCAATGAATCTGATCATTCTCAATGTTGGAGATCACGTGTTAAGGATGATCGAGTTGTGTAGATCAGCGCTTCTACATGGTCTACACTCGCGAGGTTATATCTTTCGAAGACTCTACCGAATAGAATTCACTTGCACCATAAATTATATACCTTCAAGATGGTTGATACTCGGAGTATGGATGAGAATATCGATGACTTCTTGAAGATTGTTTCTCACATGTCAAGCGTGATGTAACTGTGTCAGAGGAGGTACAAGCGATTCTGATCCTGAACTCGCTTCCTTTACGGTTCAACTCTCTCAAGGAAACACTTAAGTATGGCAAGGATACATTATCGTTGGAAAAGGTGACAAGTGCAGCAAGGTCTAAAGATCAGGATCTGAAGTCCTCTATGACTTCACATGATAGTGGTGAAAGATATCATGCTAGAGGAAGGACTGAGAAGAGAGATTCTTGAGAATGAAAATGGCAAGTCTAGATCGATCTCATGCTCCAGGATAACTTGCTGGTTCTGAAAGAAGCAGGGGCGCACCAAAAGGGAGTGCCATGCCTACAAAAAGAAGTATGGCAGACGAGAAGACGAAGCTGAAGTAGCCGTTGTAATATATTGTGAGTCAGCGGATGATGCACTCTCGGTAGCAGATACGTGGCATCATGAGTTGGTGTGACTCTGGATTATCCTACCATATGACGTGTAGGAGATATTGGGTTCACACGTTTGAAGAGGTTGCTTCAGGACATGTTCTTCTTGGTAATGATTGTTTGGTTTGGAGTGCAAGGGAATGGTACAATCAACATAAAATTTTATGGTGGTTCTGTCAAGATGCTCACGAATTTCAGGTATATTCCGAAACTTAGAAGGAACTTGATATCTACTGGAACTTTGGATGTATTAGGCTTTGTGCATAGTGGTGGACATGAGAATACTAGGTTTTACAAGCATGGTACACTAGCTCTTTAGGGAACCTTGTCTGGGTCATTGTACTTGTTAGATGGTAAGACTGTGTTAGGTGAAGTTAACAGCAGTGTCAGAAAGAAACCATCTATGGATGAGACAGTCTTGAGGCATAGACGTCTTAGGCACATGAGTATGAAGAATCTACAGATTCTAGCCCAGTGAGGGGTGATCGATAAGCGGAAGATTGGAGTTTTGGAGTTCTGTGAGAGCTGTATGATGGGGAAGCAGAAGAGATTAAGCTTCAACATCGGGAGACATGATACATGTGAAGCTCTCAGGTATATATATGCTGATTTAAGGGGATCTCCAAATGTGACGTCAAGTCTGTCAGGGAAGCAGTATTTCATGTCTATTATCGATGATTATGCAAGGAAGGTCTGGGTATATTTCTTAGCTGCTAGAGGAGAAGCCTTTAGTAACTTTTGTGAATGGAAGAAGTTGGTGGAGAATCAAGTCATGGAGAAAGTATGTTGTCTTAGAACAGACAATGGAATTGAATTCTGTAACACTAAGTTTGACAACTTCTGCAAGCAACATGGAATCAAGAGACATAGAACCTGTGCATGAAAAAAGTATGTTGTCTTAGAACAGACAATAGACTTGAATTCTTTAACACAGAGTTTGACAACTTCTGCAAGCAACATGGAATCAAGAGACATAGGACCTGTGCATATACACCACAGCAGAACGGTGTAGTTGAACGTATGAACATGACTCTGATGGAGAAAGTGAGATGCTTTCTGGTTGAATCGGGTCTAGATGAACAATTCTGGGCTGAAGCAGTGTCTACGTCAGCGTATGTGACAAACATGAGTCCATCTTCTACAATAGATGGGAACATTCCGAAGAAAATTTGGTTAGGCAAGAAGCCCGGTTATCTGCACCTAAGAAGATTTGGATATGTGGTTTATGTCCATGCGGATTAAGGAAAGCTCAAGGCCATAGCTAAAAGGGAGATCTTCGTCAGCTATCCATCAGGTGTGTAAGGATACAAAGTTTGGCTTCTTGAAGAGAAGAAGTGTGTTATAAGCATGAATATGGTATTTGCAGAAGACAAAATCTACAAGGATTTGAGAGTCTGCGAGGTTAAAGCAGATGTTACAGAGGAGCTAAGAAATCAGACTGTGCTGGGAGAAACAACAGGATCTGCGTCAGGACCGGAAAGGTGAACCTTCAGGTGGAGTTGTTGACGAAACAACTGAAGTAGTTTTTGACGCAGATGATGAACAAAGTGAAAGTCTTGAAGGATATCAGATAGCAAGAGATAGAGTTCAGAGAAGAATAGTGCCACATGCACGATACTCTGTCTTGGAGTGTACAGCAGCGATTGCGCTATATATAGCTGATGACGTATGTGCCGAGGAACCTCAAGACTATCATGGAGCAATGAATAACAAAGAGAAAAGGCAGTGGGATGAAGCATGTGGTGAAGAGATGACTTCAGTGGATAAGAACCAAACCTGGAAGCTTGTGAGAAGGCCTAGTAAGCGTAAGGTGATAGGATGCAAGTGGTCTTTAAGTTGAAGTCTGGTATACCTGGTGTTGAGAAGTCTAGATTCAAGGCTAGGTTAGTTGCTAAGGGATACTCTCGAAGAGAGGGTATTGACTATCAAGATGTGTTTTCACCCGTCATGAAACATGTGTCCATAAGGTTCCTGTTGTCAATTACAGTGAATCAAGATTTGGATCTTGAGCAACTTGATGTAAAGAATGTGTTTCTTCATGATACACTTGAAGAAGAGATTAAATGGAGCAACCAGAGGGATTTTAGGTTAAAGAGAAAGAGGATCACGTTTGTCTACTTCAGAAAGCTCTTTATAGACTAAACCAAGCACCAAGACAATAGAACAAGTGTTTAGTCATGGATTTATGAAGAGTGAATATGATCACTGTGTCTACATCAAGGAGTTAACCAATGGTACGTAAATCTATCTACTGTTATATGTGGATGATATGTTGTTTGCGTCAAGGGATGCGGTAGAGATCAAGAAAGTGAAGCAGCTACTTAGCAACATATTTGAAATGAAGGACTTGAGTCCAGCAAGACAAATTTTGGGGATGGATATTAAGAGAGATCATGAAATAGGTACTGTGACATTATCTTAATCTGGATATATCAGAAAGGTTCTCAAGGTATTCGACATCGATGAGTCAAAGAGTGTGTCAACGCCAGTTGGTGCACATTTCAAATTTTCTGCCGTAGATGATGCTGAAGTAGAGACAAGTATGGAAGATATCCATATGCTAATGCTATCGGAAGCATAATGTATGCTATGATAGGCACGAGGTGTGATCTTGGGATATGCATTAGGGTTGGTTAGCAGGTTTATGAGAAAACCTGGGATGGTTCATTGGGCTGCGGTTAAGTGGGTATTAAGGTACCTGAAGGGAACACAAGATCTGAAATTGTGCTTCAGGAATAATGAGGTGTGTAAGGTTGAAGGTTTCTGTGATTCTGATTTTGCTTCAGATCTGGACAAGAGAAAGTCGATCTCAGGTTATGTTTTCATGGCTGGTGGGAATACGATCAGCTGGAGGTCAAGTCTACAAAGTGTAGTGGCTTTGTTAAAGACTGGAGAAGAGTATATGGTGCTGGTTGAAGCAGTCAAAGAAGGAATGTGGTTAAGGGGCTTAGCAGAGGAGCTTGGATTCAAGCAAGACATGGTGGAGATATCCTGTGACTCTAAAAGTGCATTATGTCTAGCAAAGAACAATGTGTATCATGAGAGGACTAAGCACATCAGCAGAAAAATGCACTTCATCAGGGATATTATCGCTCAAGGTGATGTAAGTGTGAAGAAGATATGTACTTCTAAGAATCAGGCTAATATATTAACCAATGTTGTTCCGGTTAAGAAGTTTGAGGAAGCGGTGGACTTCCTTGGGATCTCCGAACACTAAGGAGCATTCGGCATCGCTTGGCAAAGCACAAAGTTTGATTAGCCTAAGTAGTGGATCATGTTTGATTGTCATCAAGGTGGAGTTTGTTGGGATTCATCAGTGATTACGTCAGAGAATCTGTCAGAGATTGCGTCAGGATTTGGTGATGGAAATTAAACAAGATTTAGTAACTTAAACCAAGACAAGGACGTCATGTTAGGAAAAGAAAATGTCACTTTTATGGAGATATAGAAGTCGGCAGGATCCTGGAAATATTACTTTCATGAAGATATGGAAGTTGCATGTATTTTGGAATATTTCCTAATAGGTTTATGGAAATGGGCGAATTCCTTAATCCAACTATGTTAACCTAATAGCCCCTACTATATAACAGGAGATCGTGTGTTCTCTTCTTTTTGACACGAAAGATACAAAAACACAAGAAAAGACCAAGCTTGGTTTGTAAGCTTTGGTTGAGAGAGAGAGAGAGAGAGAGAGAGAGAGAGAGAGAGAGAGAGAGAGAGAGAGAGAGAGAGAGAGGTGCTAGATCTTTGTACTTAAGATTATAGTGAATTGCCTCCTTCCCAGGCCCCAGTGGACGTAAACCACTCTAGGTGAACCATTGGGTAAACAATCTCTTGTGTCCATCTTCTACTTATTCTGCATTCTTCTTCCTATCTCCCTAATTCTGCAAACTCAACTTTCTTACTTACGTCATCTAGTTCTTCAGAGAGTATATCAGCGAGTTTGTGTGTTTTATTCTAGTTCTTGAATTAAACTAATTCGCCCTTGTGGTTTCAACAAAGTGGTATCAGAGCATACTAATGTTCGTCGTTGAAGTTCAACAAAATGGTATCAGAGCCTTGGTAGGTGTCATTGTCAATGGCGAATGTAAGAATTAAGGTGGAGCAGTTTGATGGAAAGGGTGACTTCTCATTGTGGAAGAAGAGGATGCTTGCGCATCTGTCTGTCCTTGGTTTAAAGGATGTGTTAGAAGAGTCTACGTCGGTTCCTGCATCAGAGATGAGGAAGGATGAAGACGAAGAGGTGTTCAGGGAGAGGTTGGTAAAAGAGGAAGCCGGAAGGCTTGAAAGATCAGAGAAGGCAATGAATCTGATCATTCTCAATGTTGGAGATCACGTGTTAAGGATGATCGAGTTGTGTAGATCAGCCGCTTCTACATGGTCTACACTCGCGAGGTTATATCTTTCGAAGACTCTACCTAATAGAATTCACTTGCACCATAAATTATATACCTTCAAGATGGTTGATACTCGGAGTATGGATGAGAATATCGATGACTTCTTGAAGATTGTTTCTCACATGTCAAGCGTGATGTAACTGTGTCAGAGGAGGTACAAGCGATTCTGCTCCTGAACTCGCTTCCTTTACGGTTCAACTCTCTCAAGGAAACACTTAAGTAAGGCAAGGATACATTATCGTTGGAAAAGGTGACAAGTGCAGCAAGGTCTAAAGATCAGGATTTGAAGTCCTCTATGACTTCACATGATAGTGGTGAAAGATATCATGCTAGAGGAAGGACTGAGAAGTAAGATTCTTGTAAGCTTTGGTTGTGAGAGAGAGAGAGAGAGAGAGAGAGAGAGAGAGAGAGAGAGAGAGAGAGAGAGAGAGAGAGAGAGAGAGAGAGAGAGAGAGAGAGAGAGAGAGAGAGAGGTGCTAGATCTTTGTACTTAAGATTATAGTGAATTGCCTCCTTCTCAGGCCCCAGTGGACGTAAACCACTCTAGGTGAACCACTGGGTAAACAATCTCTTGTGTCCATCTTCTACTTATTCCGAATTCTTCTTCCTATCTCCCTAATTCTGCAAACTCAACTTTCTTACTTACGTCGTCGAGTTCGTCAGAGAGTGTAACAGCGAGTTTGTGTATTTGATTTTAGTTCTTGAATTAAACTAATTCACCCTTATGATTTCAACAAAGTGGTATCAGAGCATATTACTATTCGTCGTTGAAGTTCAACATTTACACTTTTGTTTCGTTTTAAGTTAATATATATCACCAAAAAAACACATTACAAAGAAGGACTCACGACCAAGTTTGTGGGAACCAAAATTCACACTGTCGATTTCCGTAAATTAAGGAACATCAAATTTACCTAACTTTCCCAGAGGTTCCGGCTATCTGCTTAATCATAACAAGCAATCAAAATACGAGAAAGATAATAAACAATATGATAATCTAAAAGAGAGGAAAGAGGTTTCTTATTCCGATTTTGCGTAAGAACGGTACAATGAGGTAAAATCCTTGGCTACAAGAGCTAACGGCGATTTTCCTAGTTCTAGCAACCTAAGACTAACACCCTAGTTAAGACGCAGCTCGACAACAAAAACGGAAAATTGCCTAAATGCTCTAAGTTTTTCTATGAGATGAGAGCTCTGAAAATCGTCCTCTGTTCTTGTCCTCGTCCTTCTGCCTATATACTCCTTCTCTAGGCGGTTGGTCTTTCCTTTTCTGCCCCGATTTGCGCTTACCGGAAATCTTCCATTTATCTCGATCTTTCCATTTTTCTTCGGAAAACTTCTATTTTATCTTCAAACTTGACATTTTCCCACCCCTGAGAATATTGAGTAAGCCGTCATCATATCTTTGGGCTGGATCTTGTCTAAAGTCGTGAGTGGACTTTTATCGCGTTTTATGACTTTCCGAGCCATTTTCTGATTAGCCGTTTTACGACTTTAGATGAGATCGTTTCTTGATACGATGTCGTTTTTTTTATAAAACATCTCGAGTTAATCGTATAACTTGGCAATGTTCGGTGTTTTTTTTAACCATTGCCGTTTTATACGATTTATTCGAGGTTTTAAGAGAAAACAAGTCTTTAGCGGTTCTTTATAAAATATCTCGTGTTAATCGTATAGTTTGGCAATGTTCGGTGTTTTGTTTAACCATTGCCGTTTTGTACGATTTACTCGAGGTTTTACGAGAAAACAAGCCTTTTATGGTTTTTATAAAATATCTCGAGTTTAATCGTATAGTTTGGCAATGTTCAGTGTTTTGTTTAACTGTTGTCGTTTTATACGATTTACTCGAGGTTTTACGAGAAAACAAGTCTTTTACGGTTTTTCTCGTAAAACTTCAACGGTAAGACGGATCGAGACGAAATGAGAGATGTTCCGATCACGGTTCAGAGTACGATTGAGTCGAGGGGCAAGGATGGTTTGGTTCAGCTCGCCAACAGGCGAGCTGGTTGGTTGATCGGTTTTGATCGTTTCTCGTTTTCTCGACCCGGGATCCTCTCGAAGAATATAAGGAGAAATAAGGAGGTTACCGTTACAGTAGACGTTGATCTCGAGGTTACCGTTTTTGACCCCAACAAACAAGGAGGTCTTTTTGATTATTTCATACTTTGATACGAGTTTTCCGTAACTTCGTATCTCCGTAGAAAGTGTACAGTTTCTTGTACGTTTTTTCAAGGATTTTTAGCCATTGATTCCGTCGTGACCGATATTGACCCAAGTGAGTAGATGCATAGATCAGTTTCACTCAAGTATGAGTTATACTGAGGCATCAAATGAATTTTAAAAAGAGCAAAGAATCAGAGCAGCCAAAAATTGTGTGATCTGATTGTTGGAACAATATATATTGTATCTATCTAATTAAAACAAAAACATTAGATTGGACCTAACATTTATTTTGTAAGTTTTTAAATTAAATATATTTTCCTACTTTATAGTTAAACATACATTAAATTACTAATATTCTTTTTTATATACTACTATCCATGTTTCCAAACAATATATTTATTTCTTTATATTACTATCTATGTTTACAAACAATATATTCATTTCTTTATACTACTATCCATGTTTCCAACCGACACTATCATTAATTTTATATCCAAACAATACAATATTAGATCTCACCTTTTTTAATATTTTCATTCAAATTATTTAGATAAATTAAAAAAAAAATCAAATAATATATAAAACGATGAAAGGAAACTTATTTTTACAGATTTAAGTATTATATATCAGTTATCCATCGGTTTAATTGGTTAGTCCAGGATTTTAGTGATTATTTAAATATGTATATTTTTAAAAATTAAAATAAAATTATCGGATCACCGGTTTAACCGGGATCACCGCGGTCCGGATTGAATTTAAAAATACTGATTTAAATGAAAAAAAATATTTTAAACATATAAATTCTTTCAAATTACCAAAATATTTGTTAAGTTGTTTAAGAAATTTTTCATCATAATATATACGTGCTTGAAAAGTTAAGACTAAAGATAAGTTTGAATTTGACATAACCTACAAAATAAAGGTTAATGCCAAAAATTCTACAAATTTGTATATTATTTTAAAAACTTTGGATAATTATTAACATCAGAAGTAATTAAACACTCAACTTATTTTTTTAATGCAAACAATTAACTTTGAATTTGATTTTGCACTTCAAACAAATGTACTGAGTTCACTGCACGATTATATCTACATAATACACCGCTTGACGCTATTGTTTTAACATAAAATTAAATTAGACAAACTTGAAACTATATAAAACTAAATTATATAGAGTACATCGGAAAAAATAAATGCGGGTCATGATCTAGTTTATTAGTAAAACTGAATGAAATACTGACTTTAATCTTTAGATTTTAAAGAGTTAAAATATACAATAAATTTTATAGTTCTTATACTATTAAATTTTACAGTAAATGGTTATAATTTCTTGAATTTGATCAGGATCAGCAATCTTCAATATTTTACCAAAATAATAGAAAGGATTTTTTTGGTTCAACGCACAGAAGGTATTTTTTTGTTCAACACACAAAGAGGGTTTAAGAACAAAAAGAGCTAATGTTCCACAAAAAAAAACAGCTAACCTAGATTAAAACTACTAGGGAAAGGGTCTAATGAGACGTTGGTCTGAAGTGTTCGGAACTAATTAATATGTCAAGAAATTCATATCATTACAGTAGCTCTTTTTGTTTTCATTTGGTTATATTCCTTTCATATTATCTCTACAATATTATTCGAGAAGTCAGTTTCCTACGTGTCGCGCTCACGTTAACTCTCGCGATGGTTGATTACATAGATACCCTTAATGAATTGTTAGATTTTAAGATTATTATTAAATTTTTTTATTTAATTTTTTTTTATCTTTTTCCAAATAACATATATAATAAAAAGGAAATATTTCTATAATTTTAAAATAAATTTAAAAACGAAATTTAATGTATATAGTATGACTTTATTAAAAAGTAAAGTTCACAAAATAGTAATACCCCCATTAATATATACATAATATGACTTTATTAAAAAGAAAGTTCACAAATTAGTAATACGCCCATTAATATATATTTTTAAATAACTTAAAATATATTTTCAAAATGATAAAAATATATATGTTCATGAACATCCAAAAATTTATCAGTGACACTTTATATTCTAATATTTTTTTAGAAATTGACATATAATTTGATAAATATTATGAAATACATGTATATTTAAGTGATAAATAAAACTAATTTGATTTGACTTAACTAAAATAAAGAGTAAATAAATATTCTGAAAATACATGTATATTTAAGCGATACATAAAAGTTTAAAACTAATTTGATTTGACTCAACTAAAATAAAAAGTAATTATGTGTCAATTTTAATTTAAAAATATATTTAACTCAATATACTCACAAAATAAATGACTAGACTAATCTAATTTATATCCAAAATTAAACATCCAAATAAAATAAGAAAATATAATTTATTATAATAATAATAATATATTTAATTTTATACATATAAACTAGAGGTTGATTCAAAGCATATTAAAAATAAAAAAATAAAATATTAACCAATTACAATTTAATTCTTTTGTAGAATTTATATATATGCTGAGACTTCAAAATATTATTATAATATTTATTTATGTAATTTTGAATCAAACACTTTAGCTTATTATATATTTCATTTTAAGCACAATATATATTAAGTTATACATAATTAAACCATAGTATATTTACATATCTAAGAATATATTTACATATCTAAGACAATAACCAACCGAAATGAAAATAAGAAAATTAAAAAAATTCAATTATATTTAGAAAAAAAAAACATTATAGCTGAACTCGAAAAATAGATATTATCCAATATATCAAATTGATAACCAAACCGACTATTGATACAAAAAATAATTAAATCGACAATAACATATCCAAAGTCATATGTATAATTAGAATAATAGAATATTTATTAATATAAATTATACATAGAAATTGATTCAAAAGTAAAAGTAAATATCAATCAATTCTTATAAAATTTTATTTTTATGAATATTCATACCTGTGCATGAGCACGGGAAAATCACCTAGTTCATATTTGTTTGTAAATGGATTTTTTGAGTGATCAATAAATTTCAAATTTCATCAAATACAAAAAACTTTTCCTACTACTAAAATCTGAAAAGGTTGAATTCGTAGTGGTGTCGACAGCTGTAATGGTTAGATAACTGGGAGACAAAAAGCAATGAAAGTCGTAGACCAAGCCATGCCGTTTTGTATGAAAATTTATTTTCGTATGGGACAAGATTTTAGTTCTCAAAATTTGCAAACACTTTATCAGAAAAGATCTCAGAATTTTAGGTAAAAGTAATTAAATATTATTTTAGCCTCGAGTAAATATTAAATGATGTATTCATTTTTTTGCAGAAAAGATATTATGAAATTGCATATTAACGTTTATGTTAATTTTTTTTTAAGTAGGGTTATTGGTATAAGCCACTATCTGTTTTTAGTTGCAAAAACTATTGTTTCGAAATGTTATTATTTTAAAATTAAAATGTTTTCAATAACCAATATAAGTGTTCCAGAAAAAACAATAAAAATAACTACTGCCAAAAGATTGTAATCAGAACATCTATTACTTGGAAAGATTTTGAGAAGAGACTTTCATTGAATCTGGTATTCCAACAATAAGGACAATGCATGTATGTTGATTGCATTGTTAGTTAAGCTAAAATTGACCCTATCGTCTGCATTATAAGTTCATAAAATATATAAAAACAATAAGAGGTAGCAAACCAGCAGGGGACCAACAAAAATCTAAAACGATACGAATATTACTGATTCAACATTTTGTGACGAGTTTTCGATATCGATCTTCCTAAACAAAAGTATACGAATATTACTGATTCAACATTTTGTGACGAGTTTTCGATATCGATCTTCCTAAACAAAAGTATGGTCGGAACTCGGACGTCAATACCTTTGGTATCCGGTTCATCTTTGTTCATTCTGGCATCCGGTTCCGATTTGCTACGCTTCCTTGATGATTCTGGTTTAGCTCTAGAAACTTTTATTGCTCTGGTTCCGTCTTGTTTTATTTTAAGTTTGTGTACTATGTTCGGTTTCAGTCTAGTTTTATCTTTGCTTCGGCGGCTTATATGGCTCTTGAAAGAGTGTGGTCACTGCCGTTATAGGTCGATAAGAAATGAAGTTCACTCGTTAAGTATAATCCATTGATGACGAAAAAAAAAAAAAGACGTCAATACCTTAATTTTGTATATATGATCAAAAGTTCAAAACTCATGACGTGACTGTGTCACATCGTTTTCTAGTTGGCATGCATGTGCAAAACCATTCCAAACGGTATGATAAATTTGTTTTTAGCTCTAGAGTCTAGACGTTACATCCACATGTTTCTTTACATCCCTTAAAACTAAACCAATTAACCTTCGTTTTTATCCTAAATTTCACAGCCCTAAGAAATATATTTTCACTGCAGCCCTAAAATGAAACAAAATAAGCTTGTTTCATTGGAGCAACTCAAGAGGATACGACTCAAAACTGAAATGCCAGCGGCAGATATTGCAATCAATACCAATAAGAGAGGCTAAGATCTTGTGAAGAATACCAATTCAACTACAATAAACCAAATAGGTGAATTCCATCACATGAAGAGCGGACTCAATACATTGTAAAAAAAAAAGAGAGAAAATGGGAAGGTTATGTGATTAAATTTGTGATATTCCCTCTTTACTTTGGAGCTTTATCAGTAACTTTCTGAGCAATCCAACCAAGACCATCATGCAATCCCTCTCCAGTAACAGCACAGCTTGCTTGAATGTGCCAATCATGGTTCTTGATACTATGAAGGTTAAGCGCGTCAGTGATTTCAGCTGGGCTCATAGCGTCTTTCAGGTCCTGTTTGTTAGCAAACACGAGTATCACAGAGCTCTGAAGATCCTCATGCCCCAGTAATCCGAACAGCTCATCTTTCATGAGAGAGATTCTAACTCTGTCTGTGCTGTCGATAACAACAATTACAGCGTTGGTTTCTCTATAGTACGTTGCCCATGATGTTCTCAGCCTATCTTGCCCACCAAGATCCCACACCTAAAGACAAAACTGTATCAACTCAAGGTTTGCAAAGCCTAAAACCATAGCTTAAGCAATGCAAGTGTGATTAAGAAACCATAAGAATAAAGTTCAAAATTTGTTTGTGACAAGAGCATAAACAGAGCATTCCAATTCAAACACATAGAGACATTGGAGAAAGACAATTATAAGTACCTCGAAGCGGATGTTCTTGTAAACGAGCTCTTCGACATTACTTCCAACAGTAGGATGAGTAGTGACAACTTCACCCAAGTGAAGCTTATAAAGCGTCGTCGTTTTGCCGGCGTTGTCCAAACCAACAACGACAATCTTGTACTCTTTTGCAGGGAACATCATGAACCAAAACCTCGATGCGAATGCTCCCATCTCTCTCTCTCTAGTTTCATGTAATAACAAAAAAAAAAAAAACAATGATTGAATCTTTCTTCGCCAAAAGTGTAGATTTTTATTCACGGCAAGAATTGAGAATGATTTCTTCGAAGAAAACACTAAAGATCCAGTTTTGATTTGACCCAGGTTCTCTTTTATCAATAGAATCCAAGATCGGATTTTTGGATCCAAAATTGTTCTCTACTTTGGGGGATGTTGGAAACAGTGAAATGAAAAGTTGATTTAGAATCAGAGATTCTTACCTTATACCTTGGGATTTAGCTTATCGGTAGCGGAGGCAACGGCTGTGTGTGATTTGATCTGAATCGCAAAAATGAAATTCGAGTCTCGGTGAAAAGAATCAGGACTTATTTATGGAGGTTGCTTTCTTATCGATCTATAGGAAAAGCACTCAAGAATGAAAAGTAAACCATGTAAATTGTTTTCTTTTTCTTTTTTTTTTGTCGGTTAAGGTTTTGCTGCCTAGAACAACATTACCATAAGCACTATTCTTCTTATTATCTAATCAGTTATTATTAAAATTAGCAGATGCAAATGATTTCGTATGAAACTTTTAATATAGCATTTTACATTTTAAATATATAACAAATTTAAAATAATTCGATATAATTAGTTTATTTTATTTAGTAATATCATAAAACTATATTTTTATCCAAAAATATTTTTTTAAACTAACAGAATAATTTATTTCTTAAAATTAATATATTACTTTTTTTTACAACAATATAACTAAACTAAACTATGATCTATGCTCCTCTGGTTCAGAGAACCCAACCGGAGGTATAGAATCGACATAAAACATAGCAGAAGGAGAACACCTAGCACCACGTGCCAGCTTATCCGCCACAAAATTATACGCTCGTGAAATATGTTAGATTTTGAAGGTAGGAAAAAAATTCTTACTGCGCTGAAACTCCTCCAAGCGTGTAGCAAAGGCTGGCCATTCTCCAGGTGATGACACCATCTTCACCAGTTGAAAACAGTCTGTCAAAGAAATTGAGAATGCAAAGAAGATAAACTTCTTCAGAAATTCATGGCTCCCATCATCTTCTCTACCGAACCATTTATTCTACAGAACTAACCCTGTCATGTGAACTTGTCTTGTGCCTTCCATACTCCATCAATGAAACATATTCTGGAACCCTCTAATGAAAGCCAATCAAAAGACGGATTATTCGGTTGATGAAAGTCAGGAGCCATTTGTTGGGCATCTGCCAAAACCATTGCTTCCAAATGTACTATAATATCCAAGGAAAAAAGCCAAAATCATAATCCTTTGGTAGTCTCCAAAAAAGATAATACATATTAGAGAAAACCGAAGAACTTGGGAAAAAATCGGAGTTGTAGGTATTTTTTGTCAAAGCCCATGTTTATAAAGCCGGTGGACATTCAAAAAGAACATGATTAATCGATTCTTCCTCGGCTCCACACAAACTACACCGTGACTCACAGTCTATGCCTCTGGTTCTCAATGTTTTTTGCAACTGGAATAGTCCCCTTAATGACTTGCCAAATAAAATGTCGCAATTTTGGCGGACACTTCAACTTCCAAGTATAGCTTAATAATGGATTAAGATCTGGTCCATTGGTTGTCGCATGAAGGACTCTATTTTGAAAATTGAGATTCTATTTTGTAGCCTTATTTAACAATATATTTACCGGTATCTGTAAAACTCCAACCACAAGAATCTGGCCTACGAGACCGACTAATTGCCAACCCTTTTATTAGTTGGACATCATTGGGATGAATGTATGCATTAAGCAAATCTACATTCCAAGAAAAAGTGGCCGAATCAATGAAATATTCCATCTTAAGAGAATGTGATAAAAACTTGGGATTTATTTTTTAGGGTTGCTGACCTCGGGCAAAGTTATATTGAACGAATTTTGAATCATATTGTTAAAAGAATATAGCACATTTAAAATATAATTAAATATAATTTATTATTTTCCTTAAAATAAAAAACCAATATATAGTTATATATATATATATTAAAATTAGATATACTATATTATTTAGAAATAAAAAATATTTATCATATACTAATTTTATAGATGTTCAAGATAGTGTAATTGAGTAGATGAGAAAAGGTTAGGATGTTAACACATTTCAAATTCGAATACCTATTATACAAAATTAATTGAGTCACACTGTTCATAGATACCTATAAAGATACAGGACCATATTTTCACGTTCATTTATATATCCAAAAAATAATCGATCCGCAAATATACCTTCCACTAGAGATTAGTCTCCACTTTTCTATAGATCCGAAATATATTTAGATTGATACAAAATAGTTTTTTATATAAATCATTTATTACTTTACCATTCACTCTATTAAATATATTTATGAGAATACTACTTGTGTAACATAATGCTTCTTTAACATAGCTACATAGTATTACTGTTTTATCATTAATTTTGTCACTAAAAACCTAAATTCAGTTTAAAAAAAACTCGAGGGACAACAACAATTGGACGTAGATGATTTTTCGTATTTATATGCACATGAATAAATACTTTAAAAAATAATCAAATCCTAACAACTTTTTAAATATTATTTATCTTAGTTATATATGTGATTTTATATACAATTATCTGGATCTGTTCATGTATTTTATGTTATGCTCCCTAAATAATTTTTCATATTAAAGAACTATTTTAACTTCATCATTATTTTCTTAGTTTTATGTAGTTCAATTAATACATTTTATAGATATTATAAAATTTGATATATTTTTTTTTTGAAAAAAAATAAAAACATAAATGTTGGAGTTGTGTTAATAAACATAATCTGTAATATTTAAAAATTCATGTACATATATTTATAAGATAACAAAATCCTCTTTATTGGTTAATAATGTTTTAGAATTATATGAAGATATTTTATAATATATATATATATATATGAAATTAAGTAAAATAGTACTAAATAAATTTGTATTTTCTTAATTTGACATGTGATATGATAAGTGAGATATTAGATGATCAGTTTATGTTGTTTAAAATTTATTTTCTTCTGATTAATTGATCAAAAATATATTTACAATAAAAAAGTATACAAATGTTAAAAGTATCTAAATTATTTTATTTTTTCAACTGTTTTGCTAATTATGGTATTATATATAAACCAGTATATTTGAAAGTTTATAGATATTTCCTTTTTATTTATATTGTTTAGGAAAAAATATTAAGTAAAATAAAATTTGTTTATGTCTAAAAATATATATGTTTCAACGAAATTTTATTATTTATATGGTTTTCTGTATATTTTATTATTATTATTATTATTTTATTATTATTATACAGAAGAAAGAACGTTATATATTATTTTCTAAATAGATACAACCTTTCTTATTTTATTAGAACCTATTCCGTAAATCCCTGCAACATTAGCATCCATCTGGAATAATTCGGGTCTATAGCTGGGTTATGAAGATGTAAGATGTCCGCCCTGAAGTAGTCGCTGACGTAGTTGCTGAGGTAGACGTCGTGTTGAGTGGTGAAGACCATGTGGAGTCAAGATGCTGAGCTGGAGTCGTGTAGACTTGGAGAGCAAGGGTGTATCTTGGAGAAAAGGCAAGAGTAATAAACTTAAGGAGGAAGTTTATGACTTAAAGAAAGAAGAATAAGTGCATTTCAAGAAAAGGAAAGTTGCACTTAATGTTATGGAAGATGTCCATATTGTGTTCCTTGGAGACTAGGGTTTCAAGAACGTGGAGAATAAGTATAAGACAGCAAGGGGGTCGTCTGTAGAGAGACAGAGACACATAGACTAATCTTATAGTAAGAGAGAAAAGCTCTTGGAAGTGTTCTTGGGTCGTGCTGAAGCAGTGGCTGAAGTACTTGACGGAGGAGAGACATAAGCGGTGTAGCTTAAGAATCTTTCAGTAGCGTGTGTTAGGGTGTTAACACTAGACGTGTAAAAGCTGAATTAAGCAGATCTTGTAATAGATTGTTTAAAAGAGATTCTAATAAAGCATAAGTGCTTGCTTGTAGTATTTGTCTCTTGGTTTACTTTCTGCAGTACCTTTGTGGTGTCCCTTTTACATCAACAATTGGTATCAGAGCGGGTCACCTAAGTCACTGGTGAAAATCCCAAAGGCAAGAGAAAAAAAGGGAAGATAAAGTACAGCAGAAAGCATGGTGACTGAGTTTATGCTTGAACCGGAACAATATGGACACTGGAAAGAGAAGATGAAGGCAAGCTTACAAAGTATTGATATGGACGTTTGGGCATCAGTGGAAGATGGCTATGAAGTTCCCAAAACAGTAGATAAAGATGGTGTTGTGGTCAACAAACCATTGGCTAAGTGGACAAAGCGTGAGAAGGAGATGTCAAAGTATAATGCAAAAGCTTTATGTGGTATATTTACATCAGTTGAAAAGAAGCAACTCGATCTGATTCAAGGATGCAAGAATGCAAAAGAGGCGTGGGATATTCTGTAACTACACTTTGAAGGAACTGAAAAGGTTAAGAGTTTAAGAATGGATTTTTTCAAATCAAAATTTGAGAATTTGAAGATGGAAGAACATGAATCTTTATCAGATTTTAGTTCTCAACTCAGTGCATTAGCACAAGAGGCTCGTGTTCTGGGCATGGAATTCAAGGACAAGAAATTGGTGAAGAAGTTTTTAAGATGTCTACCAGAAAGATTTACAGCTTATAAGGCAGCAATGTTTGTGTCTCTTGACATAGATAAATTCAGCTTTCATGAAGTTGTGGGTATGTTAAAAGCTCATGAGATGGAGCTTGATGGCGTGGGCAATCATACTGAAGTCAATCTGGCAGATGCTAAAGCTA
>CAKOAT010091822.1:143609-183648 GCA_932364175.1 Eruca vesicaria subsp. sativa | reverse complement strand
GCCCGGTTTTGCACCATTTCTTGCTCTTTTCAACATTTTGGAACCCATTTAGCCTCTAAGTTTGATTAGCACTTATCCATACCTGCCAACACACAAACACAAGTGCAATGCAACCTAAATAGACTCTAAATGCACCTAAATGATCAATGTAAACATAAAATGGATGGTTAAAAGTATGAAAATATGCAAGATATCACATATCCATTCGGTTTATATGGTATATACCAAATCTAAACCATATTGTCAATTTCGGTTCGGTTCGGTACGGTTCGGTATTACCATATTGAACAGCCCTAGTTTTAAGGTTACTTTTAACTTTATTGGAAATTGTTCAACCAATAAAATTTTACTGCTTGTTTTAAAACTGGTTGGTTGATTTTAAAATTATATCTTTAAAAAAATACTTTTGTAAGAGAAGGTAAATGTATGGAAAAGGTAAATGTATGATGAACCTGCGGCTTAATGGGTTAAGGTTCCGGAGAGAGGGAATAAGAGGTCATACTCTCATCGTGGTAGCAATAGACATGAGGAGGGGAGTTCAAGGCACAAGAATGCTCGTTGGGAACATCCAAGGTATCAACAGCAGGAAGCACGTCCACATGAAGGCAGGTATCGCTCTCGGAGAGACCAGGGTCCTTTGAG
Organism: Eruca vesicaria subsp. sativa; assembly: GCA_932364175.1. NCBI lineage: Eukaryota > Viridiplantae > Streptophyta > Magnoliopsida > Brassicales > Brassicaceae > Eruca > Eruca vesicaria. Next base: position 183,006 of record CAKOAT010091822.1, on the reverse strand, counting down.
AAATGCCCTTGATGACCGAAGGGAGGAAGGGGAGATACAGAATATTGCAGGAGACACGCGAGGAGGTGTTCAGCAGGAGGTGTTCTCCTCAGCCCCCCAGGTCGTATCACCAAAACAGCAAGACCAAGAGGTAAATACAACTCTTTTGGAATTGGAAGCGGATGTTCAAGTTAATGCTTTAGAAGAGGGGGTAATGGAAAAAGGTCAAGATACTACTAAGGAACCAGTAAACTCTGAGGAAAAGCAGATTGAAAATGATGTTATGGATTGTATTAACTCCGGAATTCAGGTTGAGAACACTGCTGGTTTCATTCCTGGTCAAGAGTAGTTTCAAAATCTATCTGATGGTGAGATGGAGGAATCGGATAACCTCCAGGGGGACACATGTGGCATCACCACGACTTATCCAATGGAAACACTGAATCAGGACCTAGGGGGAGGTAACGTGGAGAAGAAGAAAGGTACCGTAATGCTCTTTTCACACAGCTCTTATTGGTTGCAGGGTCATCTAAGATGATGTTGGCTCATGCAGTTCTATCTCCAAGGAAGAAGATTACATGAAAGACAGGTAAGAAGCAGGGAGAAATTGCGAGGAAGAAAGAGGAGAAGGGTACTTTAAACCCTAAGACTTCCTCTTACAAAAATTAGTATGCTTATGATCTGTGCTTTCTATGATGACATGAAGTGGGATTGTCCCTGGGGATCTGGCGATTTGGTGTTGGTATTTTGGCTATTGTTATTTTCTTTGGGTTTACTAAGAAGCTATATGAGCATTCCTCTGTTTTTTTTTTCTGCGTTCATGTGCCTTTGTGGGGGCTTTATTATGTTTGTTTGCCATGTATATGAGGCATGGGCTTGGAATAAAACGTATTATATTTCTGGTTATTTCTTCACCGTCTGGATATGTTTATCTTGGACTGAGTTATTGATTTTGGAAATATCAGGGAAATATGGTCTTAAGTGGGTACTAGGATGCAAAACGGGCATATTAACTTTATCTTCTTGCCAAAGACCACTATACTTGATCTCTTAAATCAAGAAATAGTTCAGCAGCTTTTTTGGGGCAAGAGATGATGTCGGAGATTGTGGTTTATGAGGAGTCCTCTTGGGATAAAACATTCTTGAGTATTGTCTATAGGTCGGTGGAAACAACACAACTAAGGGTGTTGCTGTCCTCGTTGGAGTTACTTCTGATTCTATATTTATTTTTTTGTTTTCTTCATTCGCATCTTATTTCTGATGGTGGCTTAATTTTGCTATCTCCATTGGAGGTGAAGACATCGCAAGGCAGAGAGAGGAGAGGTTTAATACAATATGGTTGGTGGTACTATGGATGAGGACAGTTCTGGAGTTCATTACCTCCTGGAATTTTAGCTCTGCGGAGCTTTTTGGTAGATTATTTTATATATGAAAATTCTTATTTGGAATTGCCGTGGAATTGGGAGTAACTGGACAATATGCTATCTCAGAGAAATATGGCACAAACATAGACCTGAATATTTATTCTTGTCGGAAACTAAACAAGATTTTGAGTTTGTGCAATTTTTTCAATCCCATTTTGGTTTTGATAATCTAGTTACAGTGGATCCAAATGGAAGGAGTGGCGGTTTGGCTCTGTTTTATAACAATGAGTTTCAGGTTTGGGTTCTCTATTTTAGTAATAGAATGATTGATATAGAAGCCGTGGTGTTGGGGAAATCAGTCTTCTTAACCTTTGTCTATGGGCATCCAGTACAGAATCTAAGAGAACAAGTTTGGGAACACCTGACTAGGTATGGGATAGCAAGATCGGAACCTTGGTTTGTTATTGAGGATTTAAATGAAATAACTGGAAATCATGAAAAAGAAGGAGGACCTTTACGCAAACCAGACTCTTTTGTCCCTTTCAACAACATAATAAGAAATACATGATTATTGGAAATCCCAGAACGGGGAAATACAATGTCATGGCAAGGAAGGCGAGGGAAGGGCAAGGGTGTAGTGATGGTTAGGTGTCGGTTAGACCGAGATTTAGCCAATGAGGATTGGCACACACTTTTCCCTGGTTCTTATACAGAATATTTGGAAATGGTCGGGTCTGATCATCCTCCCATAGTGGTTTATCTAGAAGATAAAGTTCCAAAGAGGAAAGGTCAATTTCGGTTTGAGAAGGTGTGGATTGGACATGAAGGTCTTATTGAATCAATTGCCATGGGATGGTCGACACATAATGGAAGAGGTATGGAGGATCTGGTTACCAAAATTAGTGATTCTCGTCACGAAATTTCTAAATGGCGGAAGCATAATCCACCATATGGAAAGGATAATATTAGTGAGCTTCAAAAAGCTCTCGAAGAGGTGCAGACAGACAATAATCGATCTCAAGAGGACATTATTGAGGTTTCTAGGAAATTACAAGATGAGTATAAGGACGAGGAAGAGTACTGACCCTAGAAGAGTAAGAATATGTGGTATACAAATGGGGATCTTAATACTATTTTTTATCATGCGTTAACCAAACAACGACGAGCTCGTAACAGAATTGTGGGACTCTATAATGAGGATGGAAATTGGGTTACAAAGGATCAAGGTGTGGAGAGAGTGGCAGTGGACTATTTTAAGGATGTATTTACTACCACGTCCCCATCACAGTTTGAGAATTTTCTCGAGGGGATCACTCCGAATATCACGGCACAGATAAACCAGATGCTCCTCAGGGTAGCAACCGTGAATGATGTAAGGCAGGCTCTATTTATGATGCACCCTGAGAAGACTCTAGGACCAGACGGAATGACAACTTTTTTTTTCCAACACTCTTGGCATATAATCAAATATGATCTGGTAGACATGGTGAATGATTTTTTGGTCTCAGGGGAACTGGACTCACGGTTAAATCTTACCAATATATGTATGATTCCAAAAACGGAATGACCTACACGAATGACGGAATTAAGACCGATAAGTCTCTGCAATGTCGGGTATAAAATCATCTCGAAATTCTTGTGCCAAAGATTGAAACGATGTCTTCCTCGGCTTATTTCGGAGACTCAATCGACTTTTGTGGCCGGACGATTGATATCAGATAATATACTTATTGCTCAAGAGATGTTTCAGGGATTGAGAACTATAAAAGCATGCCAAGGAAAGTATATGGCAATTAAAACATATATGAGCAAAGCGTATGATAGGGTGGAATGAGATTTTATTCAGACACTTCTGTACAAAATGGGCTTTGACTGCCATTGGATCAAGCTAATGATGGGATGTATATCTTCGGTTCAGTATCAGGTGTTAATAAATGGTCAACCACGAGGTCTTATAGTCCCACACATGGGTTTACGTCAAGGAGACCCGTTATCTCCTTATTTATTTATTATGTGCATTGAGGCCTTGATCGCTAATATAAAGAAGACTGAACGAGGGAAACACCTTACTGGCATGAAAGTTGCAAGAGCTTGTCCACCTATCTCTCATCTTCTATTTGCAGATGATAGCCTTTTCTTTTATAAGGCTCAGAAAGAAGAGTGCCAAGTCATTCTGAGGATCTTAAAGGAATACGAGGCTGTTTCAGATCAAAAAATAAATTTCTAGAAATCCTCAATACAATTCGGACATAAGATTGATGAATCCAGCCGACATGAATTGCGGGATATCCTGGGCATTCAGAATCTTGGGGGAATGGGGTCTTACTTGGGACTTCCGAAGAATATAGGAGGATCTAAGATACATGTTTTTGGGTTCATTCAAGATCATTTGAATAATATGGTTAATGGATGGACTTTCAAAAATTTTAGGAAAGGAGGGAAAGAGGTGATCATTAAATCAGTAGTAACGGCATTACCGAATCATGTGATGTCATGCTATCGATTACCCAAGGCGACTGCAAAAAATTGACAAGTGCGGTAGCTCTTGGTGGATCCCAGGCAGGAGCACAAAAGGTATGCACTGGAACTCGTGGAATAAATTATGTTTACCTAAGGAAGATGGAGGTCTGGGTTTTAAAGACTTAACAGATTTTAATACGGCGATGCTTGGTAAGCAGCTATGGCGATTGATTAAGAAACCCAATACTTTATTCGCCCAAGTTTTTAAAGGTCGGTATTTCAGGAACGCCTCACCCTTGGATCCGATCAGATCATACTCCCCCTCCTATGGCTGGAGGAGTATGGTCTCTGCAAGATCTTTTGTTAGCAAATGACTAATCAAAAGGGTGGGAACATAATCTTCTATCTCTGTATGGAATGATCCCTAGCTCCCAACCACTCGCCGAGACCAGCAAACAAAAGTCAAAACCCTAGTCACCCTGACCTTACAATTGATTCTCTCATTAACCTATGTTCACGAACTTGGAATTTGCCGGCCCTCCGGGCTTTAGTGGACCCTCATGATATTATGGTTATTGAAAGCAAACTGCTAAGTAGGACACATATGGTGGATAGAGATGGATGGCACTTCACAAATAATGGTAAATACACGGTTAAGTCAGGTTACCAAGTAGAAAGGATTTATCCTGATAGGAAAGCCCCCAGTTTTGTTTGGTCCAAATATGGATATTTTGAAATCGTATTGTTAGAAGATACGAAATCCCCCAAAGATAAAGCATTTCCTATGGCAATTGGTATCGGGATGCATTGCAGTCAAGAAAAATCTCCAAGCGAGAGGAATAAAAGGAGATATAGGTTGTGATAAATGCGGAGATCCAGAAGAATCAATAGATCATGTGTTTTTTGCTTGTCCTCCGGTACGTCAGGTTTGAGCTCTTTCACAGATACCTTCAAATCCTCTCAATTTTTCCTTCCAGTCTCTATTCAAAAACATGGATCATTTATTCTGGCGAGTACAACCAAAATTGGAGGATCATCACTTTGCTTGAATTATATGGTATATTTGGAAAGGAAGGGATAAAAAAGTCTTAAGTAACATAGATGTTGATCCCAGGGATACACTCAAATTGGCGAAGACTGAATCAACACTCTAGATGGAAGCACAAGTTTTGCGAGAATAGAGGATAGTACAACAGGCGGGGGTGGTCGATATACCGATTGTTCCAGGAAGATGGTGTTTCACAGACGGATCATGGAAGGATAAGGAAAAAATTTCAGGACAAGGATGGTATAATATGTTAGAAGGTTTTGATAATTTATTGGGTGCAAGGAACACTAGGGCTAGTCTCTCACCCCTTCATTCCGAGGTTGAGGCTTTAATTTGGGCGATGGAATGCATGCGGAATTTACGTCCGTTTCGGGTTATGTTTGCAACAGATTGTTCTCAATTGGTGAAGATGGTGTCGGAACCACAAGAATGACCCACTTTTGCAAGTTATTTAGAAGACATTAAAGCCCTCAGAGAAGTATTTCTCAGCTCCTAGATTATTCATGTACCACGAACGCAGAACGAGAAGGCGGATAGCCTAGCACGCAGTGCCGGGAAACAGCTGTCTTTTGTTTTTCACATAGATGGGGAGCCACCATTATGGTTTACAGAGTCAGTTTGAGTCTGTTTATATTGATGACAAAAAAAAATGTAAATGTTTTAACCTTTGTGCAATGATCCAAAACATCATATATTAAGAAACCAAGGAAGTAAAATTTATCAATAAACTATACACTATCTAATTTTTTTAATAATATTTATGTGGCTTATAATATTATTAATATAAGATTTATTAATTTTTTTTTTGTAACAATTTCTAAAAACATTATTATGTAACATTACTAATTTATATTTTTCTTTTATATCTAAATTTGAAATATATGTAAAAAGTAAATTAAGTTGGATCTACATGATACATAAACAAAATTTTGGGATATTGTTAAAAGTATTTTACATAATTTTTTTATAAATAAAAAATGAACTAAAATTTTAATTATATGTTATGATAATTAAAATTTAATCAAAGTTTTTTGAAACTATATCTTGAAAAGATTCTAAAAGATTTTGTTAGAATTTTCTTTAAACTATTTATTTTTTATTTCAAATAAAATTTAAATATAAATAAATATTATAATGATGTTATGTAAAATTTTATAATTTCTTAAGGATGGTCCAAACCAAAAAATCACACATGAAATGACTCATGACTTCTCTTTTAATATAATAAACTAGATCATGTGCGCGGATTTGATTTTTCGGATATATTTTATATAATTTAGTTTTATATAATTTTGAGTTTTGCCAATTTGATTTTATACTTAAAGAGCAATATCAAAACTGTTTTTTTTTGTATTAATAGCGTCAAACAGTATATTATAGTGTAACTGTGTAGTGAAAATATTAATTGTTCGACGTGCAAAATCAAATTCAAACTTAACCATTTGTGTTAAAAAAATAAGTTGAGAATTTAGTTTCTTATGATGTTAATAATTATCCAAAAGTTTTTACAATGATATACAAATTTCTTGAACTTTTGGCATTAACCTTTATTTTATAGGTCAGGTTAACTTTGGTCTTAACTTTGCATAATATTTTATGATGAAACATCTCATAAATAACTTAACAACTGTTTTGATAATTTGAAAGTATGTATTTAAAATATTTGTGTATTTAAATCAGTATTTTTAATTTCAACCCGAACCACGGTTAAACCGGTGATCCGATAATTCAATTTTGTCTTTTTAAATATCTATATTTAAAATCACTAAAATCCGATACTAACCAATTGAACTGATGGATAACTGATATGTACTATATAAACCTATAAAACAAAGTTTATTTTCGTTGTTTTATATATTATTTGAAATTTTTAATTTATCTAAATACTTTGAAAGATTGTGAGAAATTATTAAGATTAATAATAGTGTTGATTGAATACATGAATAGTAATATAAATAAATGAATATATTATTTGGAAACATAGATAGTAATATACAGAAATAAATATATGGGTAGGAAACATAGATAGTAGTATAAAGAAGTGAATATTAGTAATTTAATATAGGTTTAACTATAAAATAAAAAGATATATTTAATTTTAATAACTTAAAAAATAATAAATCCAACCTAAGTTTCTGATTTAATAAGGGGCAATTCTCTCAAATAGCTCCCTTTTAAGTTTTTATCACAAAAATAGATCTTGAAAAATTAAAATGACCAAAATGGCACTTTTTATTTTGAAAATTTTAAGTTTTTTCTATTTTTAAAAATTTGAAACCCTAAGATTAGTTAACCCAAGAGGTATATATGTATATTTAATAAAACATTTAAGTGCTATTTTGGTCATTTTAATTGTTAAGGTCTATATTTGTGACAAAAAAAATTTTAGGTCTATTCTAGTCATTTTCTCTTTAATAAGAAAGATTTTATTTTTAATCAGTTCACAGATTTGCATTTTATTTAAATAGTTGGAGTGCATCTAGAAGATGGCGTTTAGACTTTTTGTTACTATTCCCCAATTCTATTTTTTAAGAAAGGAATATAACCTCGAAATGTAAAAGGGTGCAAATAATTGAATCATATTGGGTAAGAAGAACAAATAATTGAAATACTTTGGCACAGAGGAATCAAATTTATAATAACAATAAATTTGATAAGAAAAATGACTTGGTGAGGTCAAATTTTGACATTAAACGGCAAATGATTAGGCCTTTGACAACTAAAGTCTGGTCAGAGAATGTATCATGATTAATCGTATTATGGTTACATATATTAGGGGTGGGCACGGATCGGATATCCGGGTTTTTTTAAGGTATTTGTGATTTGCTTTGAATGTTACGGATATCTAATTTTGGTATTTGCTTTGCTTCGAAAAAATACGGATATCCGGAAAAACGGATATCCGGAAAATAAATAGATATTTGCGGATATTTACGAATATTTACGGATATCTCATCCATTTTAATTAGTACAAATAATCTTAAGATTTTGATACAAATTTGCTTTGCAAAATATTTTTTTGCATGATATATAAAATAAAACTTAAAAGAACTAGTGAATTTATAGATTTTGTAATTTTTTAAAGTTTAAGTTACAATTATAATAACACAAAATTTAAGAAAAAAAATATAATTGTCAAAAATATTTTATCTCTTTTATGTAATACTTTTATATAAGTAATAATTTGAATAGAATTGTTCAAAATCATGTGCTAAAATAATAATTATATAATTTTATACAATTAAATTTTTTAATATAATCAAAATATACATATATTTATATATTTACGGATCGGATCGGATATTCGCTTTCCAAAATTTTAATATTTGTGATTTGCTTCGATTTTAACGGATATTGAATTTTAGTATTTGCTTTGATTCGAAAGTTTACGGATATCCGGAATTTTCGGATCGAATCGAAACGAATAACGGATCGAATCAAATATAACGGATAAAATGCCCAGCCCTAACATATATTATAAATAAAGTTAATATTACTAAAACCAAATTCCAACCGCTAACATATTTCACTAATACAAGAAAAAATAAAACTGCGCTATAGAATTTTATTTTTGGTGATATTAGTATATATATATATATATATATGTAGCTTTCTCTTAAAAGTTTATTTCTGTTTCAATTGTTAAGACAATATTGAAATTTCAATCTATAAACTTTTAATTTATCATTCAATGACAATAACTAGGGTTGCAAAAATCTGAACCCGGAAAACTGAATCGAATTTGATCTAAAAAAATTAGTACCGAAATTGGTTAAATATCTGAATGGGTTCAAAATTTTGATATCTAAAAAACCGAAACTGAATCCAATATGAACCTAAATACTTCGGGTACCCAAATATATCCGAATTAGATTTATATACTTGACTATATTAGTTATTTTTAGATGTAATATAAAAATAGAAAAAAATGTATAATATATTTTGAGGTTGTCCAAATATATTTGCAATATATATAAATAGTTAAAAGTAAATATTTAAATTAGTTAAATAGTACTAAAAACAATTTCAATACTTTAAAAGATCTATTGATTATCCATCCAAATATCCAAGTCAAACCAAATTTTATGTTAACTTAAGATATTCTAGCATACATTACTCAAAGAATATATGAATTTTAAAATTTTAAAAATAATTTAGATGGGTTATTCGAATGCGAACCGAATCTGCAAAGATTTAAACCGAATCCAAACTGAAATTTATAAATACTCCAATGGAGTTGAAATCTCTAACCCGAAAACCTATATAAATCCAAACCGAACCCAAATGAATACTCGAACGCCTACCCCTGAATAACATCTTAGCTGCCATTACCATTCCATGCGTCTATTATATTAGTTATTCTATTGACCACCTAATTATATGTTTTCTTATTATGAGTGGAACCCAGTAATACGTTACGAGTATAATTTATATAGTGGACGAATTGGCTAATAGAATGCCCAAGACACGATGAGACGTATCAAATTATTTGCCCGAGAAAAAGCGAAAAGAAAGGTCATAGTTTTTTCTCTTTATTTTACTTGAACTTTCATTTCACAACTCTTCTAAAAATCCTCTATTGATGCTTTCATTTCACTAATTTTTTCCTTTTATATTTAAAAACTAAATCATATTATGGATCTAAATGGAGTGAGTTACATAAAAAGACACTTCTGTCTTTTTTACTACACAAATAGACACTTTCTACTCTTTACACACAACTTATGAAACCGATGCACATTATGGACTATTATGCCCTTTTGACGAATTGAAAATACAACGATTCAACATATCGATGATATGAGAAAGAGTAATCTCAAAGAAATTTTATACATGAACATCTTAACCACCGTCAACAAAAATGATATTGCCTCTGTCCTAGTTCATAGCAACTACCGTCACCACTGCCTTGTTTATATTCACCACCGCACCTCCATAACTAGCGGCACCTCCATTACAGTATGGACCGACATCTCCACTACAGTATCCACCGCCATTTCAACCACAGTTTCTATTTCCACCACTTCCACGTGACTAAGTCTCGTCCATAACCACCACCGCCTTGTCCATAACCACCACCTTCATAACCATAACCGCCTTGTCCATAACCACCAACTTCATAACAACAACCGCCTTGTCCATAACCACCATCGCTTCTACTATGTATCCACCGCCACCTTCACCACAATCTCCACCTCCACCGTTTCCACGAGAATGAGCTGTCCATAGCCACTACCCCTTGTTTATAGCCACTACCTCCATAACCACCACTGCTTCATCCACCTTCACCACGGTCACCTCCACCACAGCTTCCATGGGACTGAGTTACAGTCTCTCTCCTACATCTCCCTTGTTTTTATATTTATCTGTTATTTTCTCTATTAGATTCCACGCAGATTAGGGATTAAAAAACTCAATTGATTTTGAAGGAATAAAAGAGATCGGATTTTGAAGGAATACAAAAGATGGGAGAATCAAATTCAGTGTCTTTAACGGAAGAGGGTACACAACGTTGGAGTCAAAGAGAAAAGATTAAAAATTCAGTGACTCATGTGGGAGAAGGAAATTTGTGATATAAATCGTTTAGATTGGAATAGGATTTCAGATACATCGAACAGAAAAAGTACGAAGATTTTTTTCAACAAAACCATAAATTTTGTCTAGGTTAAATTAAAGGGTAAAATAAACATTGTGACTGAAAAAAATGTGTCACAAACTGAATGTGTCTTTTTATATAATTAGATTGTAAATGTGTCTATCAGGGTAATTTTCTCATCTAAATGGTAAAGGCGAATTTGCTTGCGTTATGAAAGGTTGTTCGAAACACGTTCTTACTTACGTGCGAGAGTCCATATAGTCACTAATCCACTATGGTGACTCATTCTTTTTCTTGGAAATATACTCCCAGCAATTTAGTACCCTTTCGTCTTACTGTAGCTTACCACATTGGATTCCACTTTTTTTGTATAGGTTTTGGTATACGTTCGGTTTTCATTCATTGCCCAGTGGTTGTTGTTTTCTAATTGATTGCAGATGATAATTATAGGTATATATCAGTACTAAATTTTTGTGTGTTGTAATCTTATATATATATCTATATATATATATATATATATATATCAACCACATAATAAATTTACAGTACTACAACGACTACCATTGCTTTCTTCGTTGGTTTTTAGTTATGATATCGTTCATTTAGGTTCTTTAATTACTTTTAGTAATGTTTCAAAGAAAAAACACTAATTTTAGTAAAACATCGGGCCTAAAAAGCCCACAAATATTCTTATTTCTTCTTATGCATTAATTTGAATAGAACACACACAAAAATTCACGATCTAATCATGTATAATCATGGACTCAACTAAGCGCAAAGCCTATAATATGGGACCACGGTTTTTGTATAATCATTTAACATATGTGAATTAATCAAAAATGGGCAACGTCTTTTTGTCAAGATTTTTAAACGTCAACCAAGCCCTTATCATAATCATAATCTTAACTCGGGGTCTTTAAAACAACTAGAGCATTTCTCCGCATTATGTACGGATATATGAATAAATAGTTTAAGTTAAGATGATAATTTCCAATGTGGACACTATATTTATTAAAAATAGAAAAAATTTGGTGACTATTAAGTGTTTGCAATTTTTGAAAAAAAAAAAAAAAATTAAATGATCATAAATAATGTAAAAAAGAGATAATATATTTTGAAGAAGAGAAGAGAAGTGATATGGACCATATAAAAGAAATATAAAAGAAATAGTATGAAAATACTAAAAATTAGGTTAGTTAACTCAAATTGAAATAAATATCAAGACATCTTAATTTATATAAAAATGATACATACCTGACATAGATTGGTAAATATTCTCTGTAACTCATTTTTTATGTGATTGTACCTTCTTTTGATTAATATGTTGGACATTATAAATTTGTTAAATGAAATTATTTAAAAAAGACCTTTTTAAAAAGTGAGAATGAAATGTTAATATTTAATTAAACATACCTTTGTGGGGAGGAAGGCCTTTGAATATATATATATATATATATATATATATATATATATATATATATATATATATATATATATATATATATATATATCTATATATACTAAAATTTTGGATAACTTTTTATTATTATTTTATTACTAATATACTAAATATTTTTAATATAATAAGACTCACTAATGAAATGGTCTCTTTATATATATATATATATATTAAAATTTTGGATAATTTTATATTAATTTTTATTCTATAATTAAGTCTTCTCATTAAGATTTGAATTTTTATTTAAATATCTGTAACGGTCCCTCTTGTCAGTCCGTGAAGTTTAGAATTAACATTTAATTGAAAAAAAATTAATTAAATCCAAAATTAAAACTAGGTAATAGAGGTGATTGGTTGGATTGTAACTATAAAAATCTTATTGTATAATTTAGTATGTAGAATTTTTAGATGTAGCTGTAGAAATTAAAGAAAAAAAATAGAAAAGAGAAATATATTCCTACAGCAATCCTACATCAATATTTTTTTGCTTTAGAAAATAAGACTTCTACAGCAACTTTTTTATTTTTTTTTACTTTAGCTTTAAAAACTATTTAAAGCATGATTGGTGATTTATATGGTTGTAGATAGAAAATAAAGCGAAAGTCATTAGTAAAGCCTAACCAATCACCCCAAATAAATCATTACTAAATCTTACTAATAAATCTTTTACAACTTTTTCCAAAATATTTATTCGTATTGGCATGATAAAGAAAATTGTCACGTATAAGTTAAGATATTAAAATAATAAAACAGTTTTTAAATGAAGTAAAGGAACATAGTCATACACGTATAGATGTAACCGTGATCTCAATATCTCATCTCTGGTTAATTTCTGTTTGAGTTGTAGCCTTTTTTAGCTCGTAATTCTTTTTAATGTGGCTGCTGTTGGGTTCCTTCTAGATGGAGGAAACCCATTGGGTTTGGTTGGTGATAACCAAACTTTGATGTTGGACTAATGATATTTATCGATGAGATTAGTATTGGGCCTTGTGGTTAGTGAGACACTATATAAAGGGGATGATTGGTTGAACTGTAGCTGTAAAATTTTTACTGTAGAAATTAGTCTGTAGAGTTTTTTGATTTAGTTGTAAGAGATGTAGCTTTAAAATTTATTGCTACAGCAACATATTTTCTACAGCAAAAAAGATGTGGCTTTAGAAAATAAGGCTTTTACAGCCATTATTTTAGTTTTTGGTTGTAGCTTTAAATAATAAGATAAAACATGATTGGTGATTTAAGTGCTGTAGATAAAAATTAAAGCTAAAGCGAGCACTTACAACCCAACCAATCACCCTCAAAGTCTCTTAACCTAATTTTGTGGCAAGACTTTTAGTGATACACAAGAAGACAAGAAAATAAGTTTTAGACAAAAGAGAGAAAGAGGCAGAATTTCGTCTGGATTTGTCAAGGCCGATTTGGAGGGTCAAACGGATTCCTTTTGAGCTGATATTTTGTGGGAAGCTTATTCAGTCAGTGGGTTAAAGGTTCACCGAAGGGATTTGGATTTCAACGGTTGGATCTTCTGTTGTCTGAGGTTTCGTGAATCTGGTCGTCACAGTTCTTCAGCAGTGCTGTCTTGAGTGTTTGGTAAATCCGACGGTAAGATCTTATCTGTTTGAGCTGAAATTTGGCAGAGCTGTTGTTGACTTGTTTATCTTGGATTTGTACGGTGGGATTAGTCTCTGGTTGCCGGAATCCTTGTGAGCTGAGGTCGTTTGTTTGCTGCCGGTTTTGAAGCTTTGTTGTTGCTCTCTTGTTGTTGTTGTTCTTGTGTTCGAGATAGCTCTTTGTAGCTAGAGTCTCTGTTCTGTTCCGGTTGTTGAACAGGGAGGATGTGGTTGTACTCACATACATTTATATAGTGGATTGTTGAGTGGACTACGGTCCCGTGGTTTTTCCTTCTCACATCGAGGAGGTTTTCCACGTAAAAAGTGCTTGTCTCATTTTTAGTTATCGCTTATATTATATCCTGCTATCGTCGAAGTATTTTCCTCATAGATTCACACAAGGTCAGGGGAACTTGAACACATATTCCGCTGCGCCGTGTCCCGTTTTCCCCAACAGCTGCAACATTGATCACTCACATCATGGTGGTGTTTCCAACCAAATTTTGTCTAAGTATACTTTGCCAACGTCTTTATCTCCCCTGCATAAAATGGTTATATCGTATAGGGTTGATCTTGAAGTTAAATATATAGGTGGATCCTTTAGTGGAAACATGTAGCGTAAATGGGTATGGATGTCTGGAGAAACAAATACTTGTATGCAAAATCGTTATCTAGAAGAAATAGAATTATGATCAATGTTGTCTGGACAGAGGTGTTCTTTACCGTGATTAAGATTGGTTGTAACGACCGCTTCACTCTGTTAGCTGGTACTCTTTTAGATTCATCACTAATATGTTCTGCTTTACCATCATGTGTTTTCTTCACCATCTTTGGAGGAGGAGGTCGAACTTGATGGGGACCCTTTGTCGATTTTTAATGAGGAATGGTAGTGTGATAGGTCAAGGAAGTGAAGGGCTATGTTATCGTTGTTTATATTAAGTTAGATGGGCTTCTAACTTAAAATCAATTGGTGATAAGTGGAGTGGCTCATCTATCTTATATATTGGTAGAGATCTCTTCCAACAAGAGATGTGAGACCTTAGTCCCTAATACGTCCCCTCGAAATGATGGCTCTTAGGCTTCAATTTGGAATGTTTGGGCAATGATCGATGGGCCGAATTTGGGCTGGATCGATAAGGATCGGGTTGGATTGTGTGGATCGTGTGCTCTGATACCATATTAAGTTAGATTGGGTTCCAACTTAAAACCAATTGGTGATAAGTGGAGTGGCCCATCTATCTTATATATTGCTAGAGATCCCTTCCAACAACCGATGTAGTACCTTAGTCCCTAATAGTTTATTGCAATGACTTATGGGGTTTCGAGTGTATTTTTTTAAGTTACGTGGATGCCTGCTCTTTAGTTCGTTTTGGCTTATATTTGCTGTGCTGTGGTCATTCTGAAACTCTTATTATACCACCATCACCATGTATGCATTTGTCTGGAAGTTGTAGAACGACTGAGTAATTCAAATCGTAGTACCTGTTGGTGATTATTTTTTAAATCATAGTACCTGCTGTTGCTTACGATACCATTAATAATTTGGTCTAAAACCGTGAGGCGCAGTGTGTTCGTCTTGTTTTGTTTATAAGCATATTACTAGATGATAACCCGCGCGCATGCGCGGGATGAGTTTTATAGTAATATTTATTCATTAAATGTTTTAACATTTTGCAATACTACAATATTTATCGATTGTAAAATGATGAATATAAATGTTGGTATCTTAAATTATCATAGGTCTGAACATTTGAGACTTCGTCGATTTTGGTTTGATTGAGATTTATTTTTAAATTTTGGTATTATGCTCATAATTCTCATTCGGGTTTTACTAATTATCGGATTAGATTCGGTTAGGTTCCTTCTCAATTTAGTTTAGATTAAATTGTAACCAATATCTGAATTCATCCCAAAATGTATTTTTTAAATCTCAAAAGTTGACAAAAAAATTCGATATATTCAAAAAAAATCTTTCAAATACTATAAAATATATAAATTACCTTAACATATATAAAGACGTTAACATATTCTACATATCATAGTTTGAATTTTGGTTCGGTACGGATTATAACAAAAACCCAAAGTACTAAGTTCATAAGTCCAGATCGGATATTTTTGTATAACGGCTCGAATCCAGATTCACTTTTTTNAAATACTATAAAATATATAAATTACCTTAACATATATAAAGACGTTAACATATTCTACATATCATAGTTTGAATTTTGGTTCGGTACGGATTATAACAAAAACCCAAAGTACTAAGTTCATAAGTCCAGATCGGATATTTTTGTATAACGGCTCGAATCCAGATTCACTTTTTTTTTCCGGTTCAGATTTAGGTATGTATTTCAACTTAAGGTAAAATAAATTATTTTTAAGACTTCGTATGTACAAAAAGAAAATAATTTTTGCGATAAAATGAAAAAAGAATATTAGGTTTTATGCTCTCGATTTTTTTACTATTAACTCTTCATAAGTAATTTAGTTTTCTACCTTGTATATTTATATCTTAACCTATTCAAGCTAAAATATTAAGATTTTAAACATTTTTCACTGAAAATTTTAAATTAACATATTTATATATTTTATATAGTATATAATTTGCTTTAAGTGATATTAATATATATACATATATAAATAATATGAATATCTACTAATGAGACTTCATATCCATACGATTTATGATAATTTGTATCTTGCTTGAAAAAAATAAAGTATAGCTCACTTTAATTATTTTTAAACTTGATATGCACAAAAATAAATTAAGTGTTGCGATAAAATGACATAAAGGGATTAGGTTTTCTGGTCTCGATTTATTTACTATTAACTTTCCATAAGTGATTTAATTTTATATTTTGTATATTTATATCTTAACCCAGATAAGCTAATATATTATGATTTTAAACAATTTTCCCTGAAAATTTTAAATTAAAATATTTATATAGTTTATAATTTTATTTAAGTGATATTAATATATATATATATATATATATATATATATATATAATATAAATATCTACTAATAGGACTTCATATTTGTACGATTTATGATAACTGTATCTTTCTTGGAAAAATAAAGTTAAATCATTGATCATAAAATTTTAATGTGAGACTTTTACTATTTTTAGTAATTTGTGATCGATTTAAAAAATTCGAAATATAAGATATAAGAAAAAAATATAATTTTTTATAATAGATTTAATATTATTGTTTAATTTATTTTAATAATTTAAAATTAAACAAAAGAGAGAGAGGACACAAAAATATGTATTATTCATAGTCATTAATTGCATATATATATGGTAATCATATTAGTTATCCCGTAGCTTTTATTTAAGGAAAGAAAATATATGTTTTATACACTATTAATTATTTTAATAGATAGTTTAATAAAAAGTATAGTATATATTTATATGGACCAACTAATTTTTCTAAGGATTCTAAGAATGATTCTGGTGATGACACGTGGCTACAAAAATATGTTGTAATGTTCCAGGATTAATATATAGGGGATTTGCAGGCTTTCAAAGTTGGTTAGTGGTCAACATGAGGTTCAAACACTTTTTAAATAAGCATAGATTACTTGCATAGATTTAGTGTAAATTTTAAACAAATAAAATCCTCTTTAAAAACAGAACACACTCAAGTGGAAGAATTTATGCTAATATTTTTTTTTTAAAAAAAAACAGGATCGTAGAGCAGAATCTGAAGTCACAATAGTGACACGGAAACTTTAAACTCTCAAGTTTCGCCACTGCGTGCTTTTTCGCCAAGCGTCCAACTTCACCAGCTTAGGACTCCTTAAGGTAGCCCAGTCTCAACTGGGAGATCGTTCGGTTCAGTACTCTCTCACGATGGCCTTTAACCATGTCATGGTTACAAACTTCGGTGCTGTTAACACGAACACCATTCTGTCCACCTGCAGAGAGATGTTTCACATCACAGCTCCACCTCCTGGTATATCATCACTGTTGTTGTCAGCAACATCCTGTGGAGGTGTCAATGTTAAAAACAGTCAGCCATGTAAGGATGAGAAAGAGAGTTACTAAAAGTGAGTTGAGCACACCTGGACATAAAAATTAGAAGAGGGAGACGCCGGTTGGTTGCGATCAAATATGCAAGCTATGGTGAAAGACAGAGACTTTGATGTGAAGCTTAACTGATAAAGTGTAAGATGGAATGTTAAGGTCCGCACCCATAATATCTCTGAGCCATTGTGGAAGGGGTATGTTCTATGAGTCTGCCATGCCCAGACCTTGTATGTCAAAGACCTTTTATTACAGGGAAGTAAGTTTTTAACTAACCGTAAATTAGTGAACACATTAGATTTAAGATATGTTACTGTGGACTGTGAAACTGCAGCAAAAACACTGGTCAACTTGTTCATCTCACCATCAAAAGCAACGAATGTTGCAGAGTAAGACGCAGATTACTGACATCTTAATGATCTGGTACCTAGTTGTCAAAATCGGAGACCATTTGTTAGCTGTTATGGTAATGAGGGTTGCATTGGAACCAGTTGGAAAAGGGCTAATCAAAAATAGTTCAGTGTGGCTTGCCTTACAATCCAAGCCACGTTTTGATGATGGCACTATGGCAGGCTGAACACGTGGAGCATGAGACATAGCACCACCTATTAGCTGTGTAATGCTGGCAACTTCCCTAGTACATAGGAACTCTGCAGTCCATAATTGATTGAATTAGTTAGAGGCGGATTAAAATAGTATCGGGAGTTGTTAAGATAGGGTACCTACTAATAGCGTCGATGCATCTACTTATGAGAATAAGTTTGTCTGCAAGAGGGAGTAGAATCGCCGATTTGTTTCAAGACTTTGACACACATCTCAAGGTTCTTCCATACACTGCTTTCCAAATACTCCTATGTTCTTGAAACCAAGATGTCATTGGAATATTTTTGTGTCATCTCGAGGTAACGAGAGACTCAAGAGTTGTGCAACGTTTGATGAAGGGATCTCAAAGTTAATCATGCAACAGAATTTGGCTGCCAGCTCGAATATAAATGATCGCTCCACTTTGGAGATATCTAATTATTAGTCTTCTGCAACGATTCATCAAGATCTTCTACTCTTAGAGACTAAAGGGAACTTAGGATTGGAGAATCAAACCCTGGTTCAATAACTCCATATGTAAGAGTGAAAGATGTTTCTCACTTAATATAACTTATGATTATAACTTATGCACATCAAAGTTTCCTCCACTTATTGTTTCAGTTGGAACTTCTCGAGAGATCCTGAAGAGTTGCAGGAAAGAACTCAGTAGGAATCTAATGTCAGAGAAACCGAAGGGTCACAACCAGGAAAAAAAAACTGATTAAGAGAATAAAGGGAGTGAAAATATTAACATATCATTCACTACAGATTTGCCGCAAAGATTTAGAAAGCGAGAGCTTCTGGTAAAATGAAATCATTTTGCAGTATTTAAACCCATAAAAAATAATTATACTTATTTTTTTGAATTTGTTTCATAAATGACCTGGGTATTTTAGCCAAATTATTTTTAAATGGGATGAAATGAAAAATATTAAAAATTAGGATTAAATGTATTATATTATTTGGATACAAGATTAATTATTGTATTATCTGAAAACACATTTATTGGTTGGGTTTAAATATATAATAGAATTATATACTTAAACACTTACAAAAACTAGATTGAGACCATGGAAATGATTCTATTTTAATAAGATAAATTAAACGGCCTAGTAAAAAAAAAAATCTTTCAACGTGTTTCTGATAAAATTAATCAATTAATTTTTAACATCCAACGACTTATTTTCGGGTTCACTTCTTAAGATAATTTTTTAGGTTCACCAACCAATAGTATTAAGTTATTTCAAATTGATATCTTTTCAAAAAGGAAACAAAATATTGTCAACTTAAATTATGTTTTTGAAATTAAAAAAGGTAAAATAAATAAAAAGTAGTAGTAGTTGCAAAAACAAAAATTATATTTTTTAACACCGTCATCAAAAGACTAAACCTTAAATCCTAGGGTAACCTTAAACTCTTAAATGCTAAATCTAAATAAAAAAAAACTAAATATTAAAAACACTAAACCCTTAATCCTAACCTATAAACCCTTGGAGAAACTAAATAAAAAATAGTAATAGTTTCTAAAACAAAACTAATATTTTTAACACCGTAAAAAAAACACTAAACCCTAAATACTGAACACTAAATCTAAAACACTATAAATCATAACTCTAGGGTTTAGAATTTATCCAAGGGTTTAAGGATTAGGATTAAGGATTTAGTGTTTATAAGATTTAAATTTAGTGTTTTTATTTAGTGTTTAGGATTTATCCAATAGTTTAGTATTTACCCAAATGTTTAATGGTTAGGATTTAGGGTTTACGATATAGTATTTTTTTATAGTGTTAAAACTTAAAAATATTAAAAAAAATTTTTTGGCAACTACTAGTATTTTTTTATTTATCTTTTCATTTTGAAAACATAATATAAGTTGACGATATTTTTTTTTTCTTTTTTAAAAGATATTAAATATAAAATAACGCAATATTATTGGTTGATGAACCTAGAGGTTTACCTTAGAGAGTGAACCCAAGAATAACTAATAAAAACCATGTGCATTTTTTTTAAACGGCACAATTTCCTATTTTAAATCAAATTTTTTAATCAAATATCTCTCAACAAAATATAATAAGGGTAAAATTCCATTAACTGAAAAAACTAATATAAACTCTCTTCAAATAATTCTCTACTAATGTTTGAACCTCTTATTCTACAATATTAGTAAAACTTAGATGACACTTAGTAAATCAAAACCATAAAATACCAAAATAAAATGTTATATTCATGTTTCTTGAAAAAAATACATATACCTATTCAAGAAAAGGATAGTATTGTAAGAAATAGTAAACAAATTAATAATTGGAGTTAGAATATTCAATGAAATCTTATTTTTATTGAATGGTGAATATGAAGCATTGATATGTTTTATATAGTGTATGTAGATTTTCCAGTTTCAAGAAGTCGTGTTTAAGATAGATTGTGCTAAACTAGTGAAGATGTTGTTTACATCAACAAAATGATATGTTTTTTCCCACCATCTCGATGAATTTCAGCGTTGTAAGCAAACTTTTCATAATTCCGACATATTTCAATAGCAACAAATTTAGAAGAAGATAATTTGGCATACAGTGCACTCAGTTCTCATCCTCTGTGGTCTTTGTTGGTTCTTTTCCCTAGTTAGAATTACTAAACTTAGATATATTATATATTATTTAAAAGACTTATGTTTAGGTTTATTGAAATAAATTAACTAATATGGATCCAAAACCATATAAAACTATAGATTAAAAGATATGGTTATTCTTTAAATCACATTAAAGCTAAAATATATTACTTACTTATCTAAGTTTCTTGTACCAAAGTTATTATATTTTAACTATATAAGGTTACTTTGTAACAAAAACTGTTTTGAAAGAAGAATTTATACACTACAAGAAAAAGTGGGCGTAAAGACTTCACTTTTAATCGTTATGTCATCATAATTTATCAATTATGACTACCTAACGACGATGAGTGATTCGTTGTTAGGTGTTCGTTGTAATAGACAATTGGACGTAAAGTCGTTGTAATAGACAATTGGACGTAAAGTTGTTGTAAAGTGTATGATTAAAGTCGTTTGACGTTGACTAAGACGTAAAATTACATCTTTCTTTTCGACATCCATTGGTCGTAAAGGTTGGTAGTAAGGTAGTCGTAATGATTAGATATTAAACACAATTAAATTAGTCGTTATATTTACGACTACTTAAAATCAACTGTCGACATAAAGTAGACATAAATATTACTATCAATTTAGTTCGAATCAGTTTAATTTATTTCGACTAGGTTACATCCATTAGATTGCTTAGATATATTCAAATTTTTAATTATAAATTTATAAAATTTAATTTTTTTTAAAAAAAATCCTAATATATCCGAACTATAATATCCAAAACATAAATACTATATATATATATATATATATATATTCAAATTACAAAACCAAAAAAAACTAATTATTAAGGTTGATAACGTTGAAGAAATCAGAGCTGTGTGCCGCGGCCCGTTGCTCCATTTGTGCCTGATCTTCTGGAGTGGGGTCGGGATTAATGGTCGAACGTCTATTCTGCCACATCTGTGCAAAGATTGGGTTTGTTTCAGCAATAATATCAAACATCTCCGCCGTGGCCTTAATGTGGCTCATGTTGGTCCGGTTGTCCGTCCGAAACTCCAAGATGACTAGGTTGGCAATCGTCAAATCTGGTCGGAGCAGAGATGCGTCATTCATTCTTTGAGCGTATTCAGCTCTTTCCCTCAGGACATCATTCACCGTATCCGTGCTCTTTTCTTTCGGATGATCTTCATTCAGTTAATGTAATGAATAGAAATGAGTACATATATAAAACTAAAAGCTTAAAATGTCATATATAAAAAATATAATTATAATAGATTAAAATTGAATATTTTAACTGCTCAAATATTTTGTCTTGTTTGACGGTGGATAACTGGACTGGTCCGCCTTGTTGCGACAACTGGGTCAGGACCTCTTTGATCCGAGCCTCCACATCGTTGTAAATCCTTTCTGCACGAGAATCAACAAACGTCGCATCAGAATGCTAGTGCGTCATCTTGTAAAGTCGGGAAAAAGATGGTGGTGCTAATATTTAAATTAAACTGTGCATTCAATAAACAATTTATTAATAATTAAAAAATTATTGAGAAAAATTCTAGTACTTACAATTTATAGGGATTTCCCGGTGTGTGGGATGTGCTCGGAAGTGTGGGGCGATGGCAAATTACCCACATCATCACGCATCAAGCGGGCCGTGGAGCAACGGAGGGACTTTCGAACTGACTTAAGCAAATTCTAATAAGCCTTTAAGCCAGTCCTAATGTGATCACTGATGTAGATGGGTTTTGTATCATCATGTAAAACCCTCCACTTTTTCTTCCAATCGCCAACAATGTTCTTCAGGCGTAGCTTCACCTTATCGTAAAACCCTGCCTTCACCTTCTCATTGACAACAATAGACCAATTCCATTTTTGCTAAAAAAAAATGATTAAAATAAAAATAATAATATTAAATAAATTTTTAAGATGAATTAATTAAACAATTATATAAAAACTTACCGCAATGCACTTGAACCAAGTCCTCCGAACGTGGCCCGGTGTAAGACTCCAGTTCGGATGTGCTTCCCGGAAGTTTGCCTTGTTGATTTCTGAAACGCTCCATCCTATGCGATTGTTCGTCGCAAACCTACAAAATTCTTAAAAATAAATTAGATTGATATATAACTGTAATAAATATAATTAAAATTTGATTAATTAAAAAATCTAAAAATTACCAGAAAGTGTTGGCTGGTCAATCTGGATCGAAGATGGGTAAACCTTCTCTTCCATCCATCTGAAAAAGGTTTTCCACCGTAAATCTAGCATAGGGAACAGTCGGTGGCACTAGCAAATCCGGATGGACATCAGGAGGAGGAGCCGGAGCGGCTTTGAGAACTGGGGCAGCATTATGATTTGGATTGGGGGCATGCTCCTCATGATGATCAGGATGGTGTGGAGAAGGATGGTATGGAGGGTCATGCTGAGGATACTATGGAGGAGGCTCATACTGAGGAGGACACACCTCATACTGAACGGGAGCCACATACGGAGCTGGTTGTTATAGAGAGAAGAGGTTACAACAAAATGGGTTCGACTGCTCGTGAGTTATAGAGAGATTTGGTGGTCGTAATAATTTAGAAGTTAACTACTTTGAAATTACAACGAAGAAGGTGTTACGATGAACCAAGGACTACATGTTATGACCAATTAAGGACGACACGTGTACCAGATTAGGACGATATATGAGAATTAAGGGCTATGAAATGTTAGCAGATTACAATAGCACACTTTTCGTTACTGCTATGAAATGTTAAAATTCAGTTTGGTAAACAGAATTATAGCGTATAAATAATGCTATGGCCAAAAATCATTAAGTGGCAAATAAAAGCATGCTAATCCGCCAACTTTTTTCATTAAGCGCCAACACTTAAAAAAAAATAAAGGTGTTTCGCCGTCTAAGATCAAAACCATTACTTTCTATAGCACTAAAACAAAAACAAAAACAAATTAAGAAAAAAAGAAGAACATACCTAGCGAGCTTTGTCGACTGCGTCTTCTCCATCTTCTCCATCTTCAGTCGAGATCTATCGCCATCTCCGCTGACTCCATTGCTCGGCTTCTCTCTCTCACTCTCTCAATTCGCACCAACACTTCTCAACATCGATCTCAATCCTCGATTTATAAGGTCTTGCGGTTTAATTGAAAATAAAAGCTTCGTTTTTTGTTTCTTCTTACCCTTGGTATCGTGGGTTGTTGTATTTGGACAATAATTACATATTATTGGTAACAGGTGTGTGTTCTGATATATCGTAGCAAGGATTCACAAGTACAACATAATCAACCGAAAAGGTTAGACTCATCTATTGCTTTATTCACCTTCTGTAGCCTTTAGTAGCTTCAATGTCTCTGTGATTGATTGTACAAAATACGTTTTCAACAATGATGTATAACTTGTCCTCATTGCTCCTTGAATCATGTAAACTTGCTTGAACTGTGGCAATGGACATAACTAGGACTGTAACATCAATGTTGGACAAGGCTTGGGTTGATTTATGCAGGTATGTACAATCATTAAAATTGTTAAGATAATGCGTTTGAACCATTGTTTTGTTAACTGAATTTTGTTTTCCTTTCATTTACATGAACTCAAGAGCTGATTCTGCATACGAGAGGGGTGCTCGGAGTTTTGTTAACGCTGTTAGTACCAAATTAGCAGTTAATGGGAAGATAATATGTCCTTGCGCCGGATGCCGCAATTTAAAACGCCATACATGCAACGAGGTTGTCTCTCATCTAGTTATAAATGGAATGGACGAAACTTACAAGACAACTACTGAATGGTTTCACCATGGAGAAGGTGACTCGGTTTCTGTATTAGAAGGTAAAGATAGAGTGTGGAATGCTGAGATTATGGGTTTATACGAAGCTGCTCAGTTTTTAGATGAGGATTTGGGTAGAAAGGGTTCATAGTTATGCAAGGCTGCTGAGGTTGAGGATAGGAAAGAAGATGATTTTTAGCAAAACTTGCAGAAGCTGAAATGCCATTGTATCCAACATGTGTGAATCATAGCAAGCTATCAGAAATAGTTTTGTTGTTTAGGATAAAGACTCAGAATGGATGGTCAGACAAGATCTTTGATGATTTATTGTAAGCACTGTCGAAAATGTTGCCTGAAGAAAATGTGTTGCACACATCAACTTATGACGTCAAGAAGTTTCTGAAGTCGTTTGATATGGGATATCAGAAGATCCATGCTTGTGTGAATGACTGGTGCTTATTCAGAAAGAAGCTGAAGAAGGTTGAGACATGCCCAAAATGCAAGGCCTCAAGATGGAAGACCAACATGCCCATTGGTGAAGTAAAGAAGGGTGTTCCGCAGAAGGTTTTGAGGTACTTTCCAGTGATACCTCGTCTTAAAAGGTTGTTCAGATCAGAGAAAGTAGCCATGGATTTGAGATGGCATTTCAGTAACCAGAGTAGTGATGGGAAAATGCGTCATCAGGTAGACTCTGTGACGTGGAGATCAATGAATGACAAGTATCCTGACTTCACAGCTGATCATAGGAACTTGCGACTTGGACTCTCTACTGATGGATTTAACCCATTCAACATGAAGAACAGCCGATACAGTTGTTGGCCTGTGCTGCTGGTTAATTACAACATGGCTCCTGACTTGTGTATGAAGGAGGAGAACATCATGCTCAGTTTGATGAATCCTGGACCACATCAACCTGGTAATAGTATATATGTATACTTAGAACCGCTAATCGAAGATTTAAATTATTTGTGGTCTAAAGGCAAGTTAACTTACGAGCATTTAGTAAAACAACCTTTACGTTAAGGGGAATGCTTCTTTGGAGTATTAGTGACTTCCCAGCATATGGAAATCTTGCTGGTTGTAAAGTCAATGGCAAAATGGGATGTCCTATATGTGGAAAGAACACATATAGTTTGTGGCTGAGTCATAGTAGGAAGCATGTATACATGTGCCACCGGAAAAGCTTAGCTCCGTCACATAGCTTTCGAGGAAAGAAGAGTTGGTTTGATGGGGAAACAGAGCATGGAATCAAGGGAAGGATACTGACGGGAAGGAATGTGTCCTTACTACTGAAAAATTACAAGAATGACTTTGGTAATAAAAAAGAGACCAAGAAAAAGAGATCTAGAGCTGTGCCTGAAGAACCATATGTATTTGTCACTTCTTATTATATATTTATCTTATTGTATTTTTATTTACTTATTAAGCAAATTAATATATACATAATAAAACATATTTTAAAATTATTTTGTATTTAATTTATGGTAAATTATGACTCACTTTTCAAAACTGGATTACTGTTTAGCAAACTTTTTATGTTTATATACATAATATGCTATTATAAAATTTTAAGATATGTTAATTTTCTATATGTATTATATAGTTACTTATGTTAATTCGTTCTGCCAACATATCACATATTTTTAACATTAACATTTTCTATTTATGAAAATAAAATTGATCAATTTATCAATTTATTATATTATTTACTTAAATATAATAATTTCATTTAATATGATAAATTATGATTAAATAGATAAAAATAATTTTTTTTCATTTTGTAAGAGATAACTGAATATATATTAAATGTATAATTATATTTCATTATTAGTTTGAAATTAGTGAAACATTTATATAATGTTGTCAAGGATAAAATTATATAACATAAGTTCAAATAACCAAACATCTTCTCTCATAGTTTAATATAACATAGTATTTTTCTCTCAAGTATATTATAAAAACATAACTCTCATTTCAACGCAGATAATATCTTACCCAGTAGCTTCATATAAAATGAGGGAAAACGGTCAATTCATATTTATGATATGTTTAATTCATACTCGACTTATATGACCATACAAAAAAATATAAATACTTTTGAAAAGTTAAAATAACATACATATTATTTATTTTTTTGGCGAAATCATGCCCCAATCGCCATATCAACTACCTTATCATCTAAATTTACTGACATAGATGCTATGTAAGCTAATTTTTCTGACGAATATACCACATGTACAATTTAAAAAAAAATAGCGGTTGTATAAAAATATATCTATATAAAATGTAAACAATTTATAAAAACATTTGACAGCTTATAAGTTTTTAATATTTAGTAAACTAACAAAACTTAAATAAATAATAAAATTTTAATCTTATATAAGAGATATATTTGTGATAATGTTTTGATCCTATCACAATACCATTCTTATAAGAGCTGTATATGTGTTTTAGTGATTCAAATTCAATGTTAGTGGAGTCGTGTTACTTTCTATTACGCTTTTGGTTACATCATTTACATTTAAAGAATTTAGGTTAATATATCATAAATTCATAATCTTTAACACAAAACTATTTGCATGATTACATAACTGATCTAAAATGTTTCTATACAAAAAAAAAAGAGATTAACACAAAAGTAATTGACAGGATCAAAGCATTAAAATGAAATATCTCCTATATAAGATTAAAATTTTATTATTTAACTAAGTTTTGTTATTACTAAATAATAAAAATTTATAAACTGTCAGTTTTTGTATAAACATTTACAATTTCTAAAAAAAAGTATTTTATAAAACAGTTATTTTATTTTCAATATATATTGTACATGTTGCATACTCATTACCAAAATTAACTTACATTGCATATACGTCAGCAAATTTAAATATTGTAGTAGCTGATGTGGTGATTGAATATAATTGCGTCAAAAAGTAAATAATATGTATGTTATTTGATTTTTTCAAAAGTACATGAATATTTGTATACGATTATGTAAATCTGATATGATTTGAGCATATCACGAATATGAAATGGTCATTTTTTTCTATAAAATGATCATATTTTTATAACCAGTTGACTAGGTTTTATATGAGTACTTTATTAAAAATCGGTTGCTTTTGATGTTTTGTTTTGAAAACTGAAATGAAAAAAATGGAAAAACACTCTGACCCGACAATGATCAAAACTTTCTTAAAAATGCTGTCATTGTTCCCTACGTTCCAAACAAACAAAATATGTTTCCACATTTCACTATTGTTAGTCTTGTCAAGAAAAATATCAATACTGAACTTTGTCTCACTAATGTTTTGTACAAAGACAAATAAGTCTTCGTAAACAGTAACAAAACTAATCCATACGGCCTTACAATACATACATTTGGTTAAGTTCGTCTGCACTTAGGCCACTCTAATGGGACACATTAAATTTGATGTGATTTCATTTTTAATGGAATATCAAAAATTACATCATTTCACCAAATATTTAATATATATATTTTATTATGTTTCATTTAATAATATAGTCCAATTAGTATTATTAATTAGTTTAAATTTGTAACTATATATAAATATATTGTATTATTTATATTTTTAATTATTTTTACATAACTGACAATATTTTTTGAAAAAAAAATCAATAATCATTTATTCTCATTTATTATATATTTTTAAATTATATCAAAGAACTTTTATATTTTATTTTATATTGTAAGATATTTTTATTTTCAAAATATCGATTATAATCCCTGTTTAAGTTTAATCAGTGACGAACAACTCATAATATTAAAGTATTGTTAAGTTAGATTTAATAACAAATAATTAAACTTTATGTAATACTAATAAATTTACCAAAAATTAAAATAAACTTTTTAGTTTTTTATTATTTTGTAATATAGTTAAACTTGTATTACTATCTAATGAAAATGTATTAAAATGAATATATTATTCTGTTATGTGCTTTTTATAATTAATAGTTTGTAAGCTTTGATATATTATAGTATTATATAGAATATAAATACAAATATAATATTTTTAAACAAAAAAATGTATAAATTTTACTAACATAAAATTAAAAAAAAATAATAATTATAATATGTAAGTGTGATAAAACAATTATTTATCAATTACAAATAATAAAATATATAAAAATTATTTAAATTAAAAGTTTTAAATAATATATAATATTATTTTTTGGTGTTATGTTTGGTGTCATGGTTAGACATAACCAAAAACATTTTACACCCAAACACCAAATTTTGGTGTAATTTCTACTTCAAATTTGATGTCATGGTTGAAGATGCCCTTATATCAAAATACAATGAGCATCTTTTGCAGACTAGTCTTTGAGGGGTGACAAGAAGATCATGTATCCAGAATCCAAAATTTTTTTAGCATAAATAGTATTGAAAAATAGTCCATATTTTCTTAGAAAAATTTAGATAAGAACCAAAAATATTTTGAGATATCATAATTATATGTAAAAAAAATGTATCGCTATTTTGTCAAGGGCTCAAAAATTTTTTGAGACGGACCTGATTCTTCAGACATCATTTATATACTGTAATGATCGTGATTATTTAAACATTGCAATTGTGAATAGATACTAATATATTATGGAAATATAATAGAGCGTACAATCATCAATTGACGAAGTCCAGTCATGTAAGTGGCTGATGAACAACATTTTAACATCGTTTCAACTGAATTCATATAGTTATCTCATCCAAATTTAAATAGTGATAGTCATCGTAAAAATGGATCCATATATACAATGGGAAGATTTGATATTGATTTAGTAAGAATAAAAAAAAATTCCTTTAAATTCACCAACCAATAGAGTTATATTATTATATATTTCATATTTTTTTAAAGGTAAAAAAAATATTATCAAATTATATTATATTTTTAAAATAAAAAGTAAAAATAAATAAAAAATAATAATAATTACAAAATTTTTTTTTTAACATTTTTAACACCGTCAGCAGAATACTAAATCTTAAACTTTAAATCTTAAACCATAAACCCTTGGATAAACCTAAAATCTCGGATAAATCCTAAACCCTAAATCAAAAACACTAAACACTGAATCCTTAATCCTAATCCCTAAACCCTTAGATAAATTGTAAACCCTAGCATTTATGGTTTATCTAAGGATTTATAGTCTAGTGTTAATGTTAAATATTTAGGGTTTAGTGTTTTACAAACGGTGTTTAAAATATTTTAAATTTTATTAATTTTTATCTAAGGGTTTAGGAGTTATGATTAAGGGTTGTGTTTAGTGTTTAAGACTTATCTGAGGTTTTATGGTTTATCTAAGGGTTTATGTTTTATCTAAGGGATTAGGATTAGGATATAGAGTTTAGTGACGACGTTAAAATGTTTTAAGAAAATTCGTTTTTGCAATTATTACTATTTTTATTTTTCATAATATAATTTGATAATATTTTATTTTCTTTCTTAAATGATAATAAATATATAATAACACAATCATATTAGTTAGTGAAGTTATAAATTCAGTCTAGGTGGTGAATCTAAGAATAGCTCAATTAAAATTTAGGTTGCATACACGTAAAATAGAATATAATCTATTAAAACAAAAGTACAAAGATAAAAAGACCCTGAGTTTTCTTCAGTAATTACATTTGAATGCCACTGATATTAACTCTATATATTCCCTAATTATTATAAAAAACTTTCATGGAATAATACATATTGATCAGACAAGTCCATTAACATTTATTTGAACCACTAATTGCATTTGTACCTCTCCAACGATAAAATAGGATATATTTTACGTATCACCACAGCATGAAATGGGTTGAAAAAATTAGTATAAACAATATTTATATTTTAAATTATTAACAATACATAGTTAATCAATTATGCCAAGATATAACTGAATAAATTGTGAGAACATCTATAGACATTGATTTTCTATTTTAATTTTTTTTGTTATAGATTTTTTTGAAAAAGAAATATTTGGAATCCCATTTATTTACAATTAATATATACTAAACCAAATGTGACTGTATAATTGTATCTAATTCATGTTATACATATAAACCAGTTTAGTGATGTTCTCTAATACATTACTATAGTTTTATATAGTTCTGGTTTGTAATATTAATTCAATTATATTTTGGCACTTGATTTAACATCTAATATTACAGTAAGAAATAACTCATGTAAATTTTAATTTTAATTTTTAATCAGCATAGAATACACTATCAACAAGATCACACCTATAAAAATATAAAAAAAAATAGGTTAATAATAATAAATATCAAACATTGCAACCAAAAAGAAACATCCGGGAGTGCGCGGATCAAAGTCTAGTTAACATTTAACTAAAATCATATAAAACCTTATAAAAGTTAACATCGTAATGTCTTTACAATGTAATCCATGTCTTTTGGATCTCTCAAAATCCTTTACATATAGTTTATATAATCCGAGTTTAAATTGGAGAATAAAAATTTTGTTTGGCACCGGTTTTTAACGAATATTCTAAATTAAACATCCCCTATATATTAATTGAGAAACATTTGAAAAATTGTAACCTCAATTTTGTAATAATTAAAAAATAGCTCATGCTTACGTGTCACTCAATTAGGTAGTCAATTACATTCAATTGAAAAATAAGTAGGTCCACATTCGATTTTTATATGTCGCTAAATATATTTGTTGGTCAAACTATATGATATGATATTTATGATAGAAGCATTTATGATTGCCCTGCTAGATATAATTACTATTTTATTTTCTTTCCTTAAATAAAAGCTACGAAATTACCATAAATGACAAATATATATATATATATATATATATATATGACAATTAATGTTTCTAATAATAAATATTTGATAACAATTTGTATCTCCTCCATCATTTTTCTTTAATTTTATATTATTAAAATAAATCAAACAATCAAATTAGCTATAAAATTAAAATTTAGATTTTTTCGTATATGTTATATTTTGAATTTAAAAAAAAACAAGAATAAATGACTAAAACTATTAAAATTATTATGTTAAAAATTAATGATCAATAGTTTAACATTTTTATTATAAAGAGATACACATGATTTTAAATCCATATGAGTAAAAAGTATCATTCAATAATAATAAATATATATATATATAGATTAAACTATATACCATATAAGTTTACATACTTATTTTAATTTCAATGAATTTTCAAGAACATTTATAAATTATAAACGTATTAAATTTTTCACATTCAAAATTTTTGTTATCAATGATTTAACTATATTAGTTCTTTTTTTTAATTTTCTATTTTTTAAAGATATTAACACAATCGATAATATGGTTATTTTTGGTATATACCATACAAACCGAATGTATGTGATTTTATAAAAACCGTAAGATTTGGATATGGTTTGATTTATAATCGTATAGACTGAAACATGTAAATATGTATATCTATTTGTTACATGAGTTGAACTATAATTATGATTTGTAAATCACTTGAATCACTTGAAATATAATTAACTAACAATTTAATGCAACTGAGGCATCTTATTTTCTTCGTCTTTTTTATTAATAAAAACTAAATTGAAGTAAAAATTATAAATTTGATGGACAACAATTAGTTGAAATTCTTTACAATTTTTTTTAATCTTTAAACAAACAGAGTTGTGTTCAATCGAAGACATATTAATTTGATGAACACTAAATATGGAAGAATATAAAAAAATTTATTTCATGCTTCTGTTTTGTTTTTATTTTTATTTTCAAAATTTAGAGATTTGATATTAATTCTAGATTTGATCATTTTATTAGATCATAGACGCCTTTTTTTGTTTTTTATTCTTTTAGTTAAATATAAAATATTTTTTTTAGTAAATGACTTTTAGACAATATGACTCTAAATATGACCATATTATTTATTCTTATAATATATAATATGATTTTAAACTAAATAATGATGTATTTTGGTATAAAATTGAATAAACTGAAAACCAATATATAAACAAATCAAACTGAAGTAAATATAGATTTAGAATAGTAGTTATATTTTAATAACCAAAATACTGAAACCCGATATTCAGATTGAACATCCTTAATCTAGATGAAACCGAACTTTTGTTTCATTTTCCAAAACATAATAAAAATAATAATTTCATCCTGCGCAAGGCGCGGATCTTATCCTAGTAGGGTAGTATTACTAAGACTAGCAGCGCCTAAAATATTAAATAAATAAACATAGGATGTAGGTTGATGTAGAGTATTTAGGGATTTTTTTTTTGTCAGCCGCCCATCTAAAGCTAGATCAAGTGGTGATCAGACGAGTCGATCCTTCTAGGAGCATCTCCGTCTGGCCTGGTCTGATCTATATGGGAAAAAAATAGATCCTTTTCTTCTCGCCTCTTTAGCTAATTCATCCGCTCGACCATTCCTACTTCGAGGAATATGAGAAAGCCTCATATCCTCAAAGTCTTCCTGTAATCTTTTAAGCCTCTCGATCTCTGTTATGAAGGTTGGCCATTCCTCCGGATTAGTAGACATGTCTACTAGGTCCGCGCAGTCCGTCTCAATCCTCACCGAGTTGATCCGCAAATCTCTCAAACATGAGACTGCCCAGAGTAGGCCTTCCATCTCTACATGCAAAGCTGAACGACTTCTCCTGCACGCCCGTTGTCCGACCCACTCATAACCCATTTGATCCTTAAGACTCCACCCTAAGACACTGGCGCTGCCATGATCGATCCATGATGCATCAATTTGGCAGGTCGGGGTTCGGGGGTTCCCAGGGGGTTCTGTCGCGGTCTCCAAAGAGGGAGGTACCTCAAAGGCCTCGTAGACTCCCTCTCTCATGTTCGCTTTTCTCCAACATTCTGCCTCAAGAGACGCATGTTGGAGAGTATCCATCGGGGATACGACTTTCCCATTAAAGAGTTTGTCGTTCCTCGCCTTCCAGATGTACCAACAGATCCATGGGAAGGTGTCGAATTGTGGTCTCCGTGGAGCCACCTCTTTTCTCTTCCAAAAAAGGAAGTTCATATTTTGATATATAGATGTACTCGGGAAGACACCCGGAATGGACAGATAGTCCGATAAAGCCCAAATCTGCAAGGCAGGGGGGGACTCAAAGAGAAGGTGGTTAATTGACTCCATTGGGTCAGCATATCTAGGAAAACTTCTATCGGTGCCCAGGTGTCTGTAGGTGAGCCTCTCTGCTGTCGCCACACAGCCTGAGATAGCTTGCCACAAAAAGTGCTTCATCTTGCTTGGAGCCTCTATCCTCCACACATGGCTCTGGAAGCCTGTGATGCTCGGTTGGAGAACCAAATCCTGTGTAGGCCTTGTTTTTTTTAATTGAAGTAGGTCATAGCCGGTTTTTACTGAGTACACTCCTGTCTTTGTGTGGTCCCAAACATATCCATCCGGAGCAGACGAACATGAGGGTTTTAGCCCAAGTATCAGAGGTATATCGCATAGCTGGAAATATTCTCTTAAAAGCTGTGTATCCCACTCCTTGGTATCATTCCTAATAAGGGCTTGAACCGGGAGGCCGGGGGGTCTGTAGACAATATGATCGGCAGGCCTAGGTGGTCGCGCCACTGAGTCGGGGATCCAGTGCTCACTCCATACCCTCGTATCTTGACCCGTACCAATCCTCTTTCGTAGTCCCGAAAGGAGTAAAGGTTTTGCTGCCATAATACTACGCCATCCATATGAAGGTGAGTATGTACGTCGGTCTTCTAAAGAGAAGTGTTGTAATAGTACCTCCCTTTTAGGACACGTGCCAATAATGAGTTTGGGTAGTGTATCAACCGCCATAATTGTTTCGCAAGAAGTGCTAAGTTGAAATCATGGAGATCACGAAATCCTAGTCCCCCTAAATCCATAGGAGTACAGATTTCGTCCCATGATATCCAATGCAAACCTCTGCTGTTCTGTTTTGAGCTCCACAAAAAATTTGAGTTTGTGCTTCGTAGTTTATCAATGATGCCTTGAGGAATCAAATAACATGACATTGGATATGTCGGAATTGCTTGGACCACCGCTTTAATCTGAACCTCTTTTCCCCCTTTGGACAGTAGTCTCGAAGACCAATTATTCACTCGTCCATTCAACATGTCTTGTACGTAGGAAAATACTTTGGTTTTAGAACCACAAATCTTTTCAGGTAGTTCAAGGTACATCCCTATGCCTCCTTCGGCCGAGAAGCCCAGAACCTCTTTTATCTTTTGTTTCCGAAGGTAGTCTACACGGTTCCCGAAGAACATTGATGATTTCGCCGCATTTAATCTTTGTCCCGATGCTTTTTCATTAATGTCTATGATGTCTATGATCTCCTTGCATTGGCTTACTTCCGCCTTGCAGAAGAAGAGACTATCATCCGCAAATAATAGATGGGAGGTCCTTAGGCTCGCCTGTGCCACCCGAAGACCTACAATCTTCATCTCCGCTTCCACTCCATTCAACAACGAGATCGAAGCTTCTGTACACAGGATGAACAAGAAGGGTGACAGGGGGTCTCCTTGTCTCAAGCCCCTCCTCGGTAAGATTCGGCCTCTCGGTTGTCCATTGACTAGAACTTGATATGAAACCGACGTGACACAACACATAATGAGGTCAACCAGTCTTTCATCAAAGCCCATCTTTAACATCAGAGTAGCCAAAAAACTCCACTCCACTCTATCGTAAGCTTTATTCATATCGGTCTTGATGGCCATAAAGTCTTTCCTACATCTTTGGTTTGTCCTTAGGGCATGAAAGTTCTCTTGTGCTATAAGGATGTTGTCAGTATCAAGGGATCCAGTGAGGTACTTTCACGTGACCCCTTCATGCCTCAAACCAACGAACACATGACATAATATATTAATATCAACCCTTAGTCCCAATCTGATACATATACAAGGGTAATCCAAAATACATCTACATTTATATTTTTATTTTTGAAAACCACGGATTTGTGGTTGGATGGTTAGAGCGTTCCGTAAATTCATAAAAAACCTGAATTTGAATCCACGTCATACCAGATTTCCACACACGTGACCACTGTGGTTTTCACTTTCTTTTTCTGAAAAATGTTTTATCTTTTATTAATTTATTTTTTTGGAAATTCCCAAAACAAAGAAATTGTCCTCTGTTATCCCATGTGATGAAAATGTCATACGTCTAGTATATCCGTCCCTACATGACAATACATGGCAACTCATCAACTTTGTCATTTCCCTGTATGTCTATATATAAAGTTTTAGTGTCTTTTTGATCAGATGTTCTTGGATATATTTCTTATTCTTTAGTTACGCTTACGCATGTCAATATGTTATACTTTGTTTTATGTTATGATGTGGAGGACTGATGATTTTATATATAATAAGTTAATAACTGGAAGTATCTCACAATATGAATTATATTTGAATAAGAATTAGTGTAATAGCCATTTTGAAAGTAAAAATGAAGGAGATAACCATGTAACAATTATGGAGGATGTTGTCACTTTTACAAAAAAATTAAAGGAATTGATCTTCTATGCGAGTGAACAGGACCGGTCCTGAAAAATTGGAGGGCTGAAACAAAATAAAAAAATGGAGGCCTATATATTATATATAAAAATATAGTAAAAAAATTATAAAATAGTAAAAGAAAAAGAATAATGAAAGTGAAACAATTTTTTTATATTTATAGGTGATCTTCTGAAGAAAAAAATATAATAACTATTTTTTAGAAAAAAAAATTAGTATAGAAAACAAAATGTTAATCAATTTTTTTAGTTTTATAGATTGTTATTTGAAAATTTATTGGGTCATTATGTTATTTGGCCAAATTAGTTAAACATTTAATAAAATCATAATGTATCTAAAGCCCATAGGATTTGTTTTTATATTTATGGGTTTATATATTTAGACTTTTGTTTTACTTGGGAGCCTATTAAAAAATGGGGGCCTGAGGCCAGTGTTTCATTGGGCTTTGCCCAAACCCAACCCTGCGAGTGAACATTAAGGTAAATTCTGCAATCACAAGTGAGTTGGCAAGAAAAGAGAAATAGTTGCATTTTTATTAAAAATATAGTATGTTTAACCCCTCACTTTAGATTATATATAAGACACCCAAGAAACAAAGATTACAATTTCGATTACAAATCCGACTTTGCCAAAATCTTATCTCGATCAAATATCATTGACTAGCTTCGCATCAACCACCATCCGCTAGAGTATTTTAAAATCTCTCAATAATCATATTCTTTTTCTCATCCGTTATTTCTAAGTTTGAAAGTGTTTGACTTAACCCCGTTTTCTTTGATGTCGGTCTTTCCGGAGCAACGTATGAAGTAGCTGGGTCTTGGGGATCGTTTCGAGGTCTATAATCTCCGTTGGCGGTGAAGCACAATACGAGAAATTGAAGAAGGTGTTATGAGTAACCATACCTTGGGATGAATCACTGCAATCAGAGTTGTACGACCTCGCCGAAGCCGCCACGAACAGACATAAACTGAGTCGCACTAACCCAAAACTGAACTCTAGCCGTGCAATACCGAAACCACCAAAAGAGCGGCTTGAACCCACCTCTACAACGAACATGGTAAAGCTTCCAAACCTGCACATATATCCCTTACACTACCACAAATGAACAAAGATTCATCCAAGGCACTGGGGTGTGAGAGAAGCCAAACGCTGGCTCCTCGTGGTTATGACCCAACCGTAAAGACATTGTTGCCACTCGAGAACCAAGTAACAAAACATGAGCTTGAGAGAGTACTCTCTGGAGTCAACTGAGAGAAGACAGTGAAGATCCGAAAGCCACCTCGAGAACAAAGGACCGCTGGCGTAATCTCGAGGAAACTTGCATGAACCAAGTAGAAGACAATTCACAGGAATGAGAGGTCGGAAGACACCGCCTGAAAGCCATAGATGACAACTTTCTTGTGTACTCCACGCTCTCATGATTCAGGAACAGATCAAAGCACCACCCCACCTGCGTACCACGATCTAGAATCACTGCTGATTAAAAGGAACTCTGGAGCTTCCCGGACAGTTTATGAAGAGCACCAAACTTCCATGACACAACATAGAGACCAAAGCACTCACCGCCTCTGCCAAACGACCCGCTGAGCCAAGACCCAACGGAGAAGACTCGAACCTCCCCTACAAGGAGAGACAAGAACCATGAGTAAATCTGAGCAAAGATTGAAAATTTTCAGATATACTCCTTCAACCTAAACACCGACTGCATCTACGTTGTCTACTTTGTTAATTTTATGCAATTAACTGGTTTTATCTTCCATGACAATTCAATAGATAGCTTCTTGTTACATATACTATAGTTTGACTTTTTAAAAACAACCAATAAGTTTTAAAGTAGATGAATAATATCAGTCATGAATGTATGTGTCTATATACATACATTATATATAAAAATAGAATATAATAACAGAAAAGTAAAAAAAAAAGGAATCAGTTTGTAAAGATATATTATAGTTGTAACGCCCCAACCGCCCACGGCTAATAGACCACCCACGTCCGCTCTCTCGGCCCGTGGGCCCCATCCCGTTCCAACCGTCGGTCCGTTAATTTATCAAGCCTCTAGAGTCATGTTTACTGATCCTGCAATCACCACACATGATCTTTCCCCATGCTTTGGCCTCACTTACACAGCATCGCAAATTATTTCCCGATAGGTCACCCATCCTTTGACAACTCCAGCTCAAGCACGCTTAACTCTGGTGTTCTCTCTGGATGTGCTCCCGAAAAGATAAGTGCACTTTAGTGACATAGGTAGTCAAATCAATTCTCTTAAGCCTTTCTACATATCACAACTCGGGATGTTATAATTCACCCCCTCTCAAAGAACACAATGTCCTCATTGCGCCTCACGACATGTCTCAAGACGCCTCTTAGGTCAGAACTGAGATGACTAACCAGCTCAGATACCATTTGTAACGCCCCGACCACCCACGGCTAATGGGTCACCCACCCCTGCTCTCTCGGCATGTGGGTCCCATCCCGTTCCAACGGTCGGTCCGTTAATTTTCCAAGGCTCTAGAGTCATGTTTACTGACCATGCAATCACCACACATGATCTTTTCCCGTGCTTTGGTCTCACTTACACAATATCGCAAAATTACTTCTCGATAGATCACCCATCCTTTGACTACTCCAGCTCAAGCACACTTAACTCTGGAGTTCTCTCTGGATGTGCTCCCGAAAAGATAAGTGCACTTTAGTGACATATGTAGCCAAATCAATTCTCTTAAACCTTTCTACATATCACAACTCAGGATGTTACATTTGTGTCTATCATATCATAATATAGAATAGGATGAGTTCGTTTTCATATAGAATAGAATGAACTTATATTTTATATGTAATGATTTTTTAGTTTTTATATTTTTTGAAACATATCGTATAAGGAAATATTTAAGTTTAAAAAAAAAATAAACTTAAATAATCAATTTTCACGAATGTAGTGATACATAAATTTAGATGATAACAAATATGATATAAAAATTTAAAAATAAAGACATTTGCTTTTGGAAATAATGGAGGATATTTTCATTGGTTTTTCAAGTAAGATAAACTATATCATAGGATTTACATTTTCATAGTTATTTGGTACTTTATAATTCTTATGAACATAGAATCAAGTTTCCATATATGTAACATACTTAGTTCAGCATACATTTCAAGATCATGCAAAATCAATACTATTAAAAGAGAAGGAGTCTAAAAAAATCTACCTTTACAAGTTATTTATTTTGGACCCTTTCATTTAACTAATAATATATTGATTTACCTTTATTTAACCTACTAAATATCTTACCATATATTTCTCAACAATAATCTAATTAATATTTTTATTTAATAGGCAATCTCTTTTTGTACACGTTAATATTATACCACATATTTGGTAGAACCTTATAGTACAGTATGAAAATGATCGTTCAATGCTCAT
>CAKOAT010091822.1:123020-143145 GCA_932364175.1 Eruca vesicaria subsp. sativa | reverse complement strand
GGGGGTAAATACAGATTTATATATAAAAATATCAGATAGTTAAGGGTTTTCAATTTAAATATTGGGTAATTCGGATTGTTTAGATAAAAATATCTGATAATTTGGATGATTTTTAATATTTTAAATAAAAAATATTCAAGTAATTCAATTTTTGGGTAATTTAAGTTTTTGAGTAATTTGGTTTATAAATAGTATTTTTTAGGATATTTATTTATTCATAAATTAAATATAAAAATAATATTTTTAAGGACACAAATTTATTTTATAATTTTAGATACCCATTTGGTTTTCGGTTATTTATGAAATTGAGTTCAAATTTAGTTTCATTTTTGTGTATTTAGTTTAGTAAGTTTTGGTTCACGGGTCCGGATACATGTCAAATTTTTATAATATCTTACATAAGCATTCATTTAAAGTAATTTATTTAATTGTAAAAATAACCCGCGCTTTCTAAGCGCGGGTCAAAATCTAGTTTTATTTTAAAAAAACCTCGAATCACTTTACCAAGTTAATCTGATTGGAATATATACCAGCGAATGTATTGGTGGATTTATAATTTCATTTTATTTAACACATGCACACATTATGTGTTTATAAAATAATTAAGGTATGCATTAGTTTTCGGGAGTTATAAAATAATCAGTGTTGGTGATGGATTACATCTTTCCACAAGACCCATTAGATAAAAAAATTTAGCCCATTAAATTGGTTCAATACGGCTTAACTTGACATTGTGGGATCAGCTTGCCACTGTGCCACAAGCTCTGCACACCAGCTCGGCGACTAAGGGTCACCCATGACCCGAAGGTTCAGCCCAATCACTCGGCCCATTAATCCCGACCGAGTTAGGGCAAAGAGAGAATATCGTCCGTGTATAAAAGGAAAATAAGGGCAACACGGAAAGGAATCCAAACCTGAACACAAACATAGATTGACAGCTAGAAGTTGGGGTTTTACATAAGACTTAAAAAGTTTCTCGCCAACTTGTAAGCACACTTCACGAATGCCGGTTTATTTACCTTTACAGTGCAACATTCTCTCATCTGATCAATAAAACACGTTTGAAATGACTTACAATCAAATCTTTATCTTCTTCACCAACTCAGTCAAACTCAGATTTAACTATTACTGTAAGTGCAATTTCTGATTTAATAAAATCAGAATATATATATATATATATATATATAAGAAGCATAGAATATATTATAAATCAGACATTACTTAGTTACTTCATAACTTTGTTTTTGTTTCAAATTACAATCAGTAGTGCCTCTTTTTCAAAAGAAGAAAAAAAATGCTATCAGTATACTAGAGATCAATTATGGTGATTCCTGATTTGGTTGATCTCGTTTATGCCGAAAGTTACAAACCCGAATCTCAGACAAATCTGAATGTCGTGTAACTGCACGTATAGTTTTGCCGATTAATCACTTTCTAATTAGTTCATGTACTAATCACGCTTTGCAATTTTCAAAAAGGTTGATTTGTCTTTTAATTACTTAAAGACAACTCATCCTATCCTCACCTACTAGCTCCACATCTTTGAACAAATTATATAATTAAATACTTTCTCCATTTTATTTTAGTTGTCGTTTTAGGTTTGTGTACACATATTAAGAATATATTTAAATTTATATATTTTTAAAATAAAAACATTATTATCTATATATCTAATCACATTTCAACCAATGTAAAAATAGAAATATATATAAAGCTAATAACTTCTGCATTGAAATTATAAAACTATATTTATTTTGAACCAATTTTTTTTCTCTACAACGACATGTAAATTGAAACAGAGAGAATATAATTTTGTAACACTATATACATAATTTAAAAACAATTCACATTATGTATATATATCACTTTTTCAACACTGAGTTTGTCACTGAGCCACATGGTCAGAAAATCAAACATAAAACCATATCAGTAGACACATCATAAGACATGATGGATAGAAAGGACCAAAGAAGCTATATGGATCAAAGAGAAACAAACGCAATAGTCATATGATAGTGTGCATTCTGATGGGTAGCTGCAAGAGAAGTTCGTGCTTCTGCAAACATCAAGGACTGAAATTTTACACCGTCTCACGATGGAAATTCTAGTCATATGATAGTGTGCGTTCTGATGGGTAGCTGCAAGAGAAGTTCGTGCTTCTGCAAACATCAAGGACTGAAATTTTACACCGTCTCACGATGGAAATTCGTCAAGACAACATTAGACCATTGTCCTTCTCGTTTGTTTCTAAACCATGAGTTCGAACCCTCTCAATTTCTTGGCTCTTCTTTATCCATATTAACGGTTTGAAAAGAACTCATTTTTTGGAGGTTCGTTTCCAAGAGATACATCCCACCAATTTGATTTTTAACCATCGCGATAAAAGAGATTAAGAAAAGCAAAACCACCAAAACTCCTCATTCCAATAAACAACAAAGACCTCGCTCTAAAATATTCAAAAACTAAATGATAATACACTCACATGGCTAAAGTTCTCAAGCTCAAAAATCACCATCGAAAAAAGAACCTAACACATAGACTGAAAGAATACAAGGGTTCACACACAACATCGGTGATAAGCCACCAAACGAAGGAGGAAATTCTCAAAATGACAAGCAGAGTGAAGAAACTGCTAGGGTTTTCTCTTATCACTTTGTTAAAACTAGTAAGCTCTCGCTGAAAGTAGACTAGTTGACTAAGAGCATGATTAATGGGGAGATTCTTAACGTGAAGTTCTTAACAGAATATAAGAAACCGTCTCTTAACTTTTAACTAAAAAAAAATAAGAATCGGTTTTTAAATAATTTAAAAACCGATTCTTTGTTTTTTAGTTAAAAAAAAAGAGAGTTTCTTATATTCCGATAAAAACTTCACTCTAAAACCCCTTCCCCATGAATCATGCTCTAACAAAACTAGTAAGAAATCTTGTAAACAGGTTTAATAATAATAAAGAATAAAAAATAACACATCTTTAATATAGTTGGTATATATATATATATATATATATATATATATGTTTTTAATTCATGATATTTTAACAAATTATTATGAAATAATATATTTATATATAATTGTTATTACTGCAATATAAGCACTTACATTATTCGCATCTGTCCTTCATGCACAGGTCATTTCAAAAGTAGATGTATCACTTGTTGACAAAAAGAGAATACACGTATCGTTTTAGTTTGATCGATTCACAGAAGAAAAATTAGATATAGATGCATATTGCATAAAGTAAC
Organism: Eruca vesicaria subsp. sativa; assembly: GCA_932364175.1. Classification (NCBI taxonomy): domain Eukaryota; kingdom Viridiplantae; phylum Streptophyta; class Magnoliopsida; order Brassicales; family Brassicaceae; genus Eruca; species Eruca vesicaria. The sequence continues at coordinate 139,903 of CAKOAT010091822.1, read as the reverse complement.
TATTTCTAATTGATGCAATAACTAAAATCTTTGTTAGGTAAATCTTTGTTTTACCTATTAATTGGTAAAACAATTAGTTGATAAAAAATGAACGATTTATTTTGTTTTGAGGCTGATTAACCATTTATTGTTTTATTTAGATTGTAAGAGTTGCAACTGATACAAAAAGTAATAACAAAAGAGAAGAGATGAAATATCATTAGATACCAAAGTGGAAGGGATCTCACCAAATTTCTTTAATGCTGAGTTTCCGAAGCCACACCGTTTATTATTAATAGTTTATTTTCTATATAAAATGGCTGAAATGGAGGATAAAATAGGATTCACCAGTGGGTTTTAGATGATTGAAAGTTTAATTAGTCAAGCGCTGTTCCATGTTAGAACGTCCCATTAACGTTTTAACAGGTTTTTAAAAATCGTTTAAAATTGGTTGGGCGATAAAAGAGCAAAATTGTAGAACAAAGAGATCTGATTTCTAATATTGCATCCACTAATTTTTTTTTTTTTTTTTTTTTTGTGAACACCATTGTTAATATGAACAAATCCTGGTCGCCACATCCATTTATAGTCTACGTGGTTATATTTAAACTTACCTTTTGACTTCTATAGACATTCAAGTCGTCTAAAACGTACGAAATTGTCAGTGCGTGCACTATAAAGTAAATATGAACGTATCATGTTGAATTTTTTTTTTGACTAAATGTTGAAATTTATTATAATCTGATTAGCTGAAGAAAACGAATAGGAACACAGAACACTCGAAGATATTGTGAAATAGTTGGGTTTTGAGCTGACTGAACTCCAAAATTAATGAGAAATAGTTGGGTTTTGAGTTGGCGGCACACAAGTTTTAGTTACGTAAACAAAGAAGTAATGAAGTGAGAAATTAAATGAAACTATATAGTAATTATAAAGAAACTGAATGTTCAGTTTTATTTATTAGTCGAAAAAGATCCGCAGCATATACACGTGCGGACTGCGTCACTTTCTCTCAAACAGCTATATACCAAAATACAGTTCTGGTAATAAAAATACATCACAATGACAAAATAAAATAGAACATACTTACTATATAATATTAAACTTGAAATAAACCGGACTATCGTTCCTCCGCATCACGGTCGTGGAACGACAGTCGGAAAACCCAGTTAGAAATTGTTGTCATGGTCTTCTTCCTCGAACACGTTAAGGCTCCATTATCAACGAACTTCTTTAATCTCTTCAAAGCAAGCTTCAACGTCTCCTCACTCATGTTCGCGAAACAAACCCTAAACCAGCCAGGTTCCTCACAATGGCACGCCGAACCGGGAGAGATGTTGAGCTTCACTTCGTAAACAATCTTCTTCCAAAGATCCATCTCAGCTTCGAACGTTTTGGAGCTAAGGAGATGTCTCATGTCGACCCAACAAAAGAGTCCCGCATTGCTCTTGAGACATCCGATCCCTATGGCCTCTAGACCAGTCACGAGCATTCTTTGTCTATACTTGAGCCGGCTTTGGTTCTCTCTAAGATAGGTTTTGGTGAACTCCTTGTCGGATAATAATGAGGACAATAGATACTGTGTTTGGGAGGAGACAAGGCCGAAGCTAGACATTTTTGTAGCGGCAGAGATGACATCTTTGTCGTTGGAGTAAATAGCTCCAACTCGAAAACCAGGAAGGCCTAGATCTTTGGATAAGCTATAAACAATGTGGACACGGTTAAAAACATCGGTGTTTTCGAGTTGGTTGTTTTTAAGAATTTCCATGACACTGATAAATTCTGAAGAGCTGAAGGCTGTTCCTGAATAGATCTCATCGCTTACTAGGTGTATATTCTTATTCTTAGAGATGAACTCAAATAGAATGTTAAGTTCAGTTTGGGTCGTTGTCGTGCCCAAAGGGTTAGATGGGTTGGTTATGAGAACTCCTTTGACGTTTAGGTTAAGCTTCTTGGCTTGCTCGTAGGCTTCTTCGAGTGCATGTTTTGTTATGCGAAACCCGTTACTACTCAAGCATTGGATCGGTACAATTTCAACCCCGGTACGCCATTTTAGATCCCTATCAAACCTGAAGCATCAAAAAGAAGGAGACTCTTAGTTAGGCTGAGTTTATAGCAATGGAAAAAACTGTTACGTAGAAGTCAAGCAAACGTTATACTAACCCTGGATAGTAAGGCGTGGGAAGCAAGAAAGCGTCACCAGGATTTGCAAGACAAAACATTAGAGTTTCATTTGCAGAAGTGGCTCCAGCCGTAAGGACAAGGTTGTTGGAATCGAAGAAAACTCGGTTTTGTCTATTTTCGGACATGAAATTAGCCAACGCCTGAAAATTATTTCGACCAATCAGTAAATGCAAATAAATTTTATTGAGGATCGTTCTTGCGATCATATATATATATAATGGATATCTTACATTTTTGAAGGAAGAGAGGCCATGATAATCTTGAAAGAGAGCGAGTTCCCGGAAAATAGACTGTCCGTCTCTCTTGAAACTGGCCGCGTCTGGGTTCTGTACAAGCCATGACTCTAAAAGATCGAAGCATAGCTGTAGAAAAAAAAAGAACAAATATATTATTATTTTGTAACAATACATAAAATATATTTTGATTTCTATTAGTTATCACATGTGCAGCTGAGTAATTTTTTTTTACCTGATTTTCCGCAAGACCCATCTGGATAATGCCGTGAGGGTTCTTGAGGACATCGTAAGGGTTCTTCTCATACTCTTCCCATCCAAGGAAATACGAAGAGTCTTGCCCATGGCTGTTGCATGTAGCTTTTCTTGACAATAGATCCATTTCTTTTCTTGTGTTTTTTTTGTCAAAAGATATAAAATAATTTACAAGTCAAGAACTAGAGAGAGAGAACTGTTGTAGGTAAGCTACGAGAGGTCTAAGAATGTTTGCATCTGTATATATAGATGCTTTCATGCTACGCCAAAATACACAAAGGGAAAAAATGGATGTTTCAACAAAAAAGAGGTGGAAATTCTGCTTTTTTTTGCATTATTATATCTATATATCAACATAGGTTTCTTTGAATTTTTAAGTGATTTGGAATTTAAAATTTAAACTTGTTTTTTGTTCTTTCACTTTATCAAAAAGAACGATAATAAGGTAACACATTACCAAATACTAGTAAATTATGAGTCGGTTATATAATTTTAATCATAGATATATATTGGCATTTGGAAAATGTTTTACATAAGAATTAGATAAATAGAGTTATGTAAAAGTGAAAACGATGGAGTAATGAGGACACATGCCGACAAGAAAGCTACATGCAAATGGAAACTTGTATTTAATAATGTGACCCACAGAAAAAAAAAAATGTCAATGTTACAATTTGGGGACTATTTGGATCTTCTATTATGTTGGTCCACGTTGCTCCCCCGTGGTAGCCCTCTCGTGTGTCCCATGTCGGCTATTTTTTCTACGTTTTATAGCTTTTTACAAACTTTTCTATACGTTTTTTGTCGGCCAACAATTATATGATCAGATCAAAGAATGAGCCCATAAAGGGTATACAACGATTCCATGGAAGTAATACAACACCCATCATAAAGTATATAATACACCCAACGGGAATACACAGCTATCTTACGAAGTAAAATAGAAATCACTACAACAACACCTTATTGTATTTAAGACAAAAAAAAAACTCCTTCCAAAGATATCGCTATAGATTTTTCCATTTTTCCAACAAGTTTCAGAATTTATTGTCTCCAATTGATGATGACAAAAATTAAACGGTATGATGGTATGGCCATATAACTACATATAATAATATGATCGTAAGAAATTGTGGCACCAAAACTTATATCATGGATTATAAATGTTTATATCTATATATATACATATATATGATTGAGTAGCAGTAGAAGAAAACATAGATAATAATTATATGAACATTCTGTACCAATTACAAAAAATGGAGAAACTTTATTATTGTTTAATCAAAATTACGAACTAGGAAAAATTGACATAACATAAACTTTATTATTGCTTAACTATGTGTGTTAAACTAATTAAGATTATAACACTGGCCTCGTTTTAATCTAGCCAGTCAAAATTCCTCTATAACATATGAATATATGTGAGGAGAATCTTGAAACTGAAAAAATTACAAAACGGGTTTATTCTAACAGTGTAGAGGTTTATTCATTAGTGTAAATGTGTAAACTGTCCAGACATTGTAGTAAGCCAGTTAGAGTTCTAGCAGCAGAGTACTCACTTTTCTTTTTGATAGTTTGGTAATAAGCGGTCAATTTGGATTCACTCTTTGATTCGAAATAATAGTTTATACTATTATGCAAGTCTCAGTTGATAACTACCCCATGTTCGTTTTTTAGATGACTGTAGACAGGAGATTATAATTTTTCTAACTATCTAATGGGAACAAGAAAGGTTTCAAAGGTTTGAACGAAGCTATGTTACTGTTTGACCAAAAAAAAAAAAACTATGTTACTGTATATATAATATAGATCTAGTTAGTTATATGGTCGATAAAAGTGGCGTACCATTTTGACCATAATACGTACCACATGCGTGTTCTTTTAGGCAAGCAATGTTCGTAAAAAGAAAGTTTCGAAGGCCAAACCAATGAATAATGTTTTTTTTGGTCAAAAAAAATCGTATTAACTTATATTTCAGTTCTCATTCTCCAATTGTATTTCCCGAATCTAACAAACTTATGATACCGAATTACAAAACTAACTAAGTATTTTGCAGTTTGAAACACATGTCGACACCATGAACATACCTTTTTGTTTTGACATTTTTCATAGACTTCAAACATTCGATCGTAATTGTGTGTATGTGTGTCAGGGTGTGGTTTAGAGGTACTCCATTAATTTTTTTTGTCATCACCGGGCCAAAATTAAATTAATGGAGTTTAGCACTTTTAGATTTTGTTGTTTATAAATCAAAGTACTTTGGTTCCTGATTATTACATTTTTTTTTTCAGCTTGATTTTCTAACTTTTATTTTAAATAAAGGGTTTTTCACATAAATGTAAAACCGAGTATAACGTATTCAAAATATTCGTTTTATTTTTTATGGTCCTTTGTTTGATAGTTCATATTTACTTCAACCGAGTTATAGCCATTTTCGTTTATTTTTGACTAAAGTTGGCCATTTTCGTTAAAACATACATATCACAAATAGTTACTCTCTCCATTTTAGTTGAAGCATACAATAAATTTAGCTATAGAGACTTTTTAACTGTAATTTAATATTTTCGTAAAAATATAAAGATTTAAATGCATATTTTGATTCGAAAACGTATAATATTTATAGTTTAATTTTCTTGGTATATTGGATTTTAATGGTGAGAGACAGGAATTTTAAAGTTGATCTAATGTAATTTGTTTTACATAACGTCATAAGTGTCAAAGCAAATTTAAATTTAATGTTGAGAGAGTAAAAGGGAGCGATGATGATTAATTATTGCTCAACAGCTTACAAAACCCGTTAGTCAGCCCTTAGTTTGCAGCTCCCTGATTCATTTGTCTCATCATAACCCACACCAAGACCTACCTTACACTATAGTTAAGCACATTTAATTTTTGTAAGTAGTACCAACATTTCATTTCATTATTTATACTGGATAAGAAAACCTAGACACAGTTGCCATAGTATGCTGTATATTGTAGTTTTAAACGATTTTTTTTTAGATTTTGTTTTCTTTTTTGAAAATTAATTGTCTTAGACTTTTCTAAAACATAAGACGGTTTATAAATCAAAATTAAATTATTAAAAAGTAGTATGCTGAATTTTGTTTTGAAGATCACTTGGTATCAACTAATAGAACAACGTTCTACCAAAGGTTTTAATAGTGTTATTCTTGGGTTTGTTCTTCCGATGAACTTTTAAGTTCACCAACCAATAGACTTTGTGTCATTACATATTAGTATCTTTGTAAAAAATAAACATAATATTGTTAAATTATATTATATTTTTAAAATAAAAAAATAATAATAAACAAATAAAAGTAATAATTGCAAAAAAAATAATTATTTTAACATTTTTAGCATCGTTAACAAAACACTAAACTCTAAATCCTATTACTATTTTTGATTTAGTATTAAGATTTTATTATTTTTTAAAATAGTAATATTTGCAAGGGTTTAGGGTTAGGATTAAGGGTTTAATATTTTAAAATTTAGTGTTTAGTTTTTTTTTTAAATGTTTGAGATTTATCCAAAATATTATGGTTTATCCAAGAGTTTAGGGTTTAGGATTTAAGATTCAATATTTAGTGTTTTGTTGAAGACGTTAAAAATGTAAAAAAAAATTTTGCAACCATTATTATTTTAATTTTTATTGTTTATTTTAAAAACATAAAATAATTTGATAATATTTTGTTTTTTTTAAAAAAATATTAAATATTTTAACACAACTCTGTTTTTAGGTGAATTTAGAAGTTTACCGTAGGGGTGAATCCAAAAACAACTCGTTTTAATAACTGCAGAAAATTATACATCTAATTACTAGGCTGTGATTTAAAGTAAATAAAAGTTTGAGCGTGGACCATCTAAAAGAAAAAATATATATTTTGAAGCTTTCAAAAATCTATATTTGAAGTTTCAAGAATTTTTTATCCATAATTAAAAATTTGAGAGAATTGCTCTTACACTATGGTCCTTATACTTATCAAGTTAAGGTAAATTCATAATTTTTTTTATAAATAACACACATATATAAAAATTATACTGTAATATTAATTAATAAACTCTTACACTAAAATATCAAATTAAAGATACAAATACATGATTAAATATTAACTACAATCAAACACCATTGTTTAATTCTAGTTTCATAATATTTTGAATTTTAACAAATATTAAACTACAAGAAAATATCAAATTTATTTTGTAATATTTTTGCTGTCTAATTCTAGCTTTAAAATATCTATAAATTTGATGTTAAAATTAATTTTATGTGTAAAACTTAAATTTATAAAAACTAATATAATATATTTATGAGATATAAAAAATTAAGGATAAAGACGATAAACGAGAAAATATTTATGAATTAGAAATTTCATTTTTAATTGTAAGAATCAAAATTCAAACAAAAAGATGAAACTTCAAAGTTGAAATTCTGAGTAATGAAACTTCAAATATAAAATTTCACTTTTTAAAGTTCTTTTTTGGTGAGTAAAAAATTTCCATATTGAAATTATATAGTTTTTTGGAGATATTCTTAGAAAGAAAAAAAAAATAAATGCAGAACAAAAAAGTATAAACTCTGAAGTATTTCAGGAAAATTAAAGTATTTCAGAAATAAATCCGAACCCATTTTATTTGTTTCAAATTATGCAAAGTCTTGATAGATCTAAACGTCATATTACTATACTATTATGCAATAAGTTTAACAAAGCACAAAACATGTACAGTTTTAATTAGATATAAATTTTGACTGTAGTATAGATGGGAAAATGTGATTTGATAGAAGTAACCGCAAAACAGAATGTTGTAGATGTTGGGAGAATTTCAATTATACCACTTTGGTGGTATCACTTTTCATGTTAACCATCAATAAAGTAACATTTTTAAAAATACACATTTTATTAAAGGATAAAAGACTTTTATATCCTTATTCTTTATATATATACATAAATAAATATTAAATAAAATATTAACTCTAAACCCTAAAACATCAATTCTAAACTCTAAACCCTAAAAAGTAAATCCTAAAATATCAATTCTAAACCTTAAATCCTAAATTCTAAACCCTAAAAAATCAACACTAAACCTTAAACTATCAATCCTAAACCCAAAACCCTAAGTTCTAATAGTATTTTGAGTATTAAAATATTTATGGTAAAGTTGATTAGTGTAAAGTTGAAAAGTGGTATCTTGAAAGTGTTATTTCTGGTAATTTCCCTAGAATGGTTAACTATTTAGTCGTATAAATAAGTTGTATTTTTTTGTTATTTTCGTTTACATCTAATCTCTTATCATAAGCAACAATTACTCAATATTTTAACCGAAAAAAACAATTACTCAATATGATAAAAGGAGATTAAATATGATTGTACGTTATCACACCATTTGTAGAAAGGTGATAATCAAAATTTCCAATTTGCATTATTGCAATTTACTTTCTCTGAAGACAAATTATTGAAGTTAGGTTAAGTGTTGCAAGGGAAACATGATCCTCTTTTGGAGATATATTCTTCAACTTTTGTCTACCTGTTTAAAATATTTATAGACACTATATATCTAATTTGTGTTGTTAAAACCTGCATGATTCAGTTGGTATTATAATTGTTAAAATTATATTATTTTACTATATACATTTATAAGATAATTATACATATTATTCGCATTGTTTTTTTTATCAAATATTACTAGTATTGTTTTTATATGTTTTCATCAGTCATCAACTTGATACTTTAGGTGTGTTTACTTTTGGTAATACCTATCGATTTATAGGCCCCTCAAATTATGTATGTATTTCATAGGCCACACCAAAAACAATTAATTTGAATTTTTTTATTTAAATCATATTCAACTTTTACCAGTTTTCGAGGGATGAGTTATTTTGGGTGTACAATTTTTTTGAGCCAAGGATCATTTCAAGATACCAGTCTTCTCCCGGTGATCGATACCAGTTCAACTATTGTATGTGCCAATAGGCCCAAAATTTTGATAAATGCAGTTCATCAATGGTTAAGTGGTCCAAAGTGCTCTCCTCATCCACCTTGACAAACCCAACGTCGTGCTAATCAATGCCTCATCACGTGGGACAAAGTTTACTAGAATCCGTGAAAAGTTATAGGCAGCATATGTAAACCTTGATTTTATACTTGGGAAAATTTACTATTTCAAAAACGTATTAAACTGCCGTGTATGCGCTAAATTATTACCTTTTAAAGCGCATAATATTAAAACAGTACTCTTCTCTTCTCGTTTCATTTTAATTATCATTTTAAGTTTTTGTACACAGATTAATAAAACAATTAATTTTGTATGTTTTCAAAATAATTTTTTTTTCCTATACAGTTAACCACATTTCAACCAATGAAAAAATAAAATGACATTCAAAATCAATAAATTTTGCATTAAACTATAAAATGACACTTATTTTGAAACGAAAATTTTACGCTAAAACAACATCTAATTTGAATCAAAGTAGATAATATATAATATTATTTATAAATTATAAAAGTTAATATTTTTTTGGAACTATTAAAAGTCAATATTTTACAATGTAAAATTTTATGAAAAGAAACTTGTATAAACGTTTAAACCGTCTAGTTAATAATTTAGATGTTCGTTTAATTGTTTTAGAAGTTAAATATTGTGTCATTGTCTTTTTAACGCATATAGCTTTCTTGAACATTGAAGAAAAGCTAGTGGTTAATATTCTACTAAATGGTGATTATCAGGTCCCTCGAACAAACTGGATGCACACACAAATTGTATTTTATATATCTTTTACAAAGCCTTATTTTGATATGATTTTTGGATGAGCTTTGTAACATTTGAAACGTAACAACACCAAGTGAGTGTTAAAAGCATAGGCATGACATACGAGTTAAAAGCATAGGCTTCCCGTTAACATATGATTTACTTTAGGATTATAAACAATTTAATTATTTGTTCAAATAAAAAAAAACTAAATTAAACTCAGATAAATTTATTCTTTCAATATATGGTGTTTAACATTTTCCTATAAATTAAAAAGAACATATTTAGCGATTTCTGATGTACATGTAAATTAATTGTCGTTTTTTATATCCAAGGTACTTGGGCCAAAATCAAAGTTTGACTGTCTGAATTTTTTATTTTAACATAAATTAGGAAATTACAAATAGTGTTCCAATTTACAAAAATTACTCGCTTTACAAAGTTAAAAAATACAAAGATAGTTTCCAATAAGATAATTACAAAGATAGATTGTTTATTCCTCAACTATTTAATCACCATGAGTTGGGTTTTTTTTGTCAACAATGACACTATGAGTTGGTTAGTTTTCTGATTTAATGGACATGGTGGTTTAGTGAAAATTGAAAATGAGTGACAACTAAGATGACGTTCAAGTTGCCTCGGTCCTCGCAAAAATCCTAGGAGCCATAGAGAGACAATAATACTCTATGGACCAGGCTTGCCTCACCTCTTCCATAACGTAGGACCCTTCTCCAATCTTTCCTTTTGGCTTCCTCTTACTCTCTAATAAAACAAAAATAAATAATGTTTTCTTTTATTGTTTTGGTGTGATAACACATTTAAATTATATCCAAAACAACAGAAAAAGAAATCCTGACAGAAACGCGTTTAGAGTCTCTGTATGTTTTTTTCATTCCTGAAAATAGGTTTAAACATTATAAATTCAGAAAAACAAACACAATAAACAAATAATAATCTAATAAAAACCGGAATATCAAAGAATAGCGTACGAGGTTGTCTTACAGCCAATTGGATATAGTACTATTGTTTCAAGAAAAAAAACTACAACTACCTTATAATGGTCAATGTTCAAATATCTATTAGAGTTATAAGGACTATATTGAGCTTCACAATGAACAATAGTGTAATTATAAATAAGATTTCTTACAAGTACAAACTACAGTGTGGTATCAAGGCTTTGATGTACATGTCATTCGTTTGGCTCTTGTTGACAACTTGCAAACTTGGTCGATTGATTGATAACTACATTGTCTCCTCAAGGTAGAGTCAGCGCAAATAACGCATTTTCTTCAACTAAATCCTACTAACTTGTAAAATTTCAAAGAAACCAAAACTAGATGACAACCATTTGACCATTTTCGAACAAAACTTCACTCGAATCTTTATACAATGATCGGTTTTGAGATTCTGAAAACTGTAAGTAATTTGGTATAAATATTTATTTTAATAATTAAATATTGGATAATTTATTTATATTAATTTCTTAAAATTTGAGAGTACAAAAACTAATGTTTTATTTAGTTAAATGCGGACCGATCATCTATATACAACGATGCTATTGAGGATTATCTCTCGAACGCGTAGGACTAGCAATGTTTAAGTAGAAACTACACTTACACATGATATGTTAATTCAGTTTTGATATCTACTTTTAATTTTGCCTGCATAAAGAGATGCAAAATGTGGGTCAATCTGAAAAAATGTAAAGAGTATACACAACACTGAAGCATGGAGTGTTGCTTTGAAATTGATCTTCTATCGAAACATGACATTTTTAAAACATTGCAATAAATACAAGTTCTCACTAGAGTTACCAACAAAAAATATCCAGCCTTGCTTTGAAAGCTCTTTTTATTTGATTTTATTTGCATATTTTAAACACAATAATTTTAATTCAGTCGTTTTGTCTTGTTCCCAAATCTAGACATTCTATCCATATAATACAATTACGAAAATTTTCTGAATGTTGCTGTTTGATTGGTCTTGTGTTTTATAGCACTGTTTGCAACAATTTTATATTTTGGTTCAAGAATTTAAAAATCTATGGAATAAATTAAACTTTAACCTTTTTTATTATCATTGTTGGTGACTTTAAGTTCATTATCTTCTCTAAACCATAAGTAAGCCTTTGGTAATTCCTGTTTAATAAAAAAAATTAGGTCGTACAAAATAAGGTTTGAATCCATACCTTTTTGACATAAAAAAAATACATTTTATAATTTGAAACAATTAGAATAACGTATATATACAGTTTACACGAAATTGAAACTACATTACATATATATATATATATATATGCAGATCTTCACATATATAAGGCAAAAGGTATATTCGTCGATATTAAACAAAGAGAAATTTGGACAATCAGTATTGCTTTTACATAAGTATTGCTTTTACATAACGATTTCCATTTCCATTTCAATTTAACATCGCGTATCAAGCTACCACTACCATATCACCAAGTCTCGTCGATCTTGAGGTTCTTGCCAAGTCAGGAAGCCGGTTAGACTGTCTCCCGTCAATTGAATCACATTGACCCTGTTTATGTTTTGATAAGACGATATTACCGGTGGTGTAGAAGTAGCAGCTACAGTGGAAGTCAGGTAACAATAGTAGATTTCTCAAAAAACCAAACAAAATACGATGTTCAAAAAATTTACGTACGGATTATTATTTTTCATTTAGGCTCTACCAATCTATCTAATATCTATATAGCTTGGTACATCATTCTCATTTTAGTTACTTTGATACTCTTCTATTGGAGAAGGTTTGGCCTCTAACCCTAATGCATGTCCCAGCCTCCTCTTTAGCTCATTAACTTCACAGGTTCGGATTAGCCATTGGTGCCAAAATGGTTTCACTAAGATATTACTTTGAAGATTGCTTGAACTTAACTTATTATTTGAGTTATTTTACCAATTACTAGATGTCTTGTGCGGCAAGAAAACAAGCCTTTGTTTTGAAGAGCCGAGAAGAAAAAACCCTACATCGATCTTTGTTTGTACAGAGATAGATCAAGCTTCTTTATCGAACTGTTAGCACGGTAAATCTTGTTCAGACAAGGATTTTTCTTGCCTGGGGAATGGAAAAGCTGGTAAGTTATTGCATGACCTCTTGAGTTCTGTTCATCACGCCGATTATTTATGCTTTCGTTACAAATCCAGGAAGATGTTAAGATAACAGAACACACACAACAAATTCAAGCTTGCTTTGTTTTTCTTTTTACACTGATGCACTTACAAGAATCTTTGCTCTCAATCAATATATATACCACCTAAGGGAGCTATGTTACACTTTTGTTCTCAACCTGTCTTTTGTCTAAACACCCACAATGATTATCATTAATCAACAAAGATATAAGACTAAAAGTAATAGCATTTGCCTGAATATCTTTGATCATTCAGTTTGATGAATCATTGAAGGAGGAGGAGTGCGGTATATGGCAGCAATGGTACGAGGGAAGAACATTTTCCTAACTCCCTCTGCTTTGATTATAGGAAAGATGATGCCTGAAGCACTCTGTGCAAGTAGAAATATCAAACCAGATGTTAAGTGTATAGTAGAAGTAACTTTGTTTCAGAGGAAGAGAAGAATCACTTACCGAGATGACCCTAGCTCCAAGCCAAAAGCTTTTAATGGAAGGAAATGGTAGCATTAAACGACCAACAGCATAGATCGCCACAGCGAAGAAGTGGAGAACTAAACTCAAAGGACGAGGGTTCAAACCAGAGAGCAATGCAACTGGGCCAGATGAGCAAACACCTCCAAGGCTAAGATAATCAAAGCAAGCTTCACGCATTTCTGTTTTCGCTTCATCTGAAGATGCTAAAAACACCTTGTACAACGCACCCGCCAATGTATTAATGGTGGAAGCTACAGGCTGTATAAGAAACACACATAAACACCAGTTAAAACTTGAACCAGCACATGGGAATCATTCACATTTATTTACATGTGCTTACCTTTCGCAGTGTGTAAAACGACTCAATGTACTTAGACAATGCTTCTTTGTCTTTAAGGGTGTGAATTGGCCTTAGGAGATCACGGAGTACAACGATATCAGCCAATGCAACGGTCATCCCACCACCGGTTAAAGGATGTCGCATGTTGAATGCATCACCCAGAAGAAGTGCTCCAGGTGTAGGAACAGGATCAGCTGGCATGCTTCGGTTCGGCATGGTTCTGATGTTACCCTTTTCAACCGCGGCGATGAAGGCTTCACGAACCTCTGGTGGTAGTTGAGGCGCAACCTGTGTTTTCAGATACTTTGCCATTTCACCGTTTGCAATAGGAGGAAGTTTTTGACCAGGTACATCTACTAAGCAGCGGACTTCGTAACTGCTGATGGGATATAACAAGATGGGTGATGGGTCAGCGAGAACAACATGACCGTGATTTGCAAATGGGAGTTCACAATTCTCCAAGACAAGACCCACAAACATAGAGGGTACATCCACCTGATTGGATATTAAACTGAGTAAGTTCCACATACAAAAAAAAAGTAATGACTAATCTACTAGAGAGAGAAGGGAGGACCTTAGGTTTGCAGAGAGAGCGACGCAAGTTGGAGAAACAACCATCACATACAACTGTGAGAGGAGCATATAAGCTAAGCTCATTGCCCTCTTTAGTCTTGTATTGAACCCCTTTGACAGTGCCGTTCTCTTCAAGAAGAGACGTAACTGTTCCTTGCTCCAATCGTACACTGAAACCACAAACAATGCATTAGCAGAACCGAACATAGATTCAAATAACAAAATAAAAATGATTACTTTGAAAGAGTAGCGGCTTTTTCTCGCATTCTCTGCACAAATCTCCCATTGTGGAAGCTTCTCCCGGCCACATCCGAATCAAAAGCTTCCAAGGGGTATGACAGTTGAGTGTGCTTCCCGTCTTTAAAGAGAGCATAACCAAGAATTCGTTGAGCATCAATCTCCTTCACACAATCTACACAAGGAAACACCATTAACATACACCTACCAAATTTCAGTCCAAGTATATATAATATAACACATTCAATCTCATTGGTTTACCTTCAAGGCCGAGTTCAATTAACTTCAAGTAACCACCAGGTTGAAGCAATTCACCAACGATCCTGTCTTGCTCAGACAAGTCTCTTTCTATAACGTGCACTCTTCGTCCTTCCTTTAACCATACAATAAAGACCCAATAAGCAAGCAATAACTTACGTCTTGAACACACAAAAAAAAACAGAGTTTTCTCCAATGTTCTGGAACTATAGATCATACCAATATTGTGATTTGAGATAAACTATATAAATTAATACTCCAAAAATTAATAAATAATTGGAGGCATATCAAACACATACACATAAACAAACAAACAAACAAACAAACAAACAAACAAGCACACACATTTGGAGAAATGACTAAGAAACAAGTATATATCTAATTACATTGTTACCAAAAATATATATAAATCCTAAATTTCCATTTGAATTACATTGTTACCAAAAATATATCTGAATCCTAAATTTCCATTAAAAAAACAAAAGTGTTCTAGAAAATTTCCAGAAATAGAAACTAAAACGAGAATCAACGAATCTGAAAAAAAGAAGCTGATTTAGAGACTTGCCTTGCCGAGAGTGTGAGCAAGAGCGGCACCAGCAACACCAGCTCCAACAATTATAACATCGACGCCACAATCATCCTCCGTGTCAAGATCCCTAGATACGGCATCGTTCTGAGAAGCAGCAACAACAACGAGGCCACCACGATTCATCTTCCTCCGATTCGAATTCCGAGCGAAGCCACTACGACGCAAGACGTATACAAGCACAAACGCGAACAGCGAAGCGAAGAACGTTGCCAGAATGAATCGATCGAGTTCAATCGCAGGGGCCATTATTACTGTCCCTGCAGAGATCGGAGATGCGCGTTCGTGTTTGGATTTCTTGCGGCGAGTCAAAGTGGCTCCGGTGGTTGAGGAACCGTTTTTGAGACGACGCGTGGAGTGAGAGAGAGGAGGAGAGAGTGAGGGAGATGATCTAAGAGATGTGGTTGTTGTTAGTCCAAGTTGTGGAAGGTTCTGGATAATAACGGCCAGTTTCATTGCTTTTGTTTGTTTGTTTTGTTTTAGTAGGCGAAGTATTTGCTGGACTTGTAACAGATTTATTTTGCAGAGTTAACATCCACGTTTTAAGTCTCGTTTTTTTTGTGGGCTTTTTAATAACTTGAACCTCTCTTTTCTAACCATTTCTATAGCCCATTTTCTTAAAATATATAAGAAAAGTGATTTCTTGTGAATAAAACTAGACAAAATATTCATAAATTTTGCGTTCATTCTCTGTTTCGATTTGAACCGAAAAATATGAATATTTATAAGTCTACAAACCAAAAAATACATTAAAATACAATATTCACAAGAAATAAATCAAATCAGAAATATTATATATGTTTATATACATATATTTAAAGAATTATATATGTAATTTTATTTAAATATTATATTTTATTTTAATTTTTACAATATTTTTATTTATTAACTTTGTATTAGTTATTAGAATTTTTAAAATAATATAATTTTGGATTTTTTTATTTATACGAATCGAATATCCAATTAAAAATCTAAAATTTTCAAAAACCTAGACACTAATATTCCATGTCGCTACCGATCAAATTAAATCCGATATTGATTATTCGAATGAAACATATCAGAGTATCAGAAATCCGGATATTTGATTCGTATCACCCCTACTTGTGAATAAGTAAGATGTAAGTAAAACATAATGTTGTGTAGTTTAAAGAGGAGATCCAATATTTATTGTTGATGTTGAATATTTTCAGTCTATATTAGCCGAAATGCATTCTACATTGGTTTATCCCCTATATATTAATTTTTGAACATTACAACATTTAAGTGTAGCTACGTGTTATCACTAGGATCAATCTTCGAATTCTTTAAAAACACTACAAGAAAACACGTCCTTTACTAGGACGGGTTTTCCTCGTTATTTCCTAGTAAATGGCCCTTTACGAGGAAATAACGAGGAAACGTGTTTCGTCGAAAGACGTTCATCGTAAAGCCTGTTTTCCTCGTAAAGGCCTAGCTAATTTACGAGGAAAGGTTTCCTCGTAAAGCCGTGGAAAAGGTTTCCTCGTAAGCTCCACGTATACTTTCCTCGTAAGGGCATAGTAAACTATTTCCTCGTAAACTCGTAGTAGACCCTTCACGAGGAACTTGCTAGGAAAGTTTACGACGAATTTACTTCGAAACTTTTACGAGGATTTAGCTTCGAAACAAATTTTTCCTATTTAAAAAAAAATATTTATAAATTAAAATTATATATATTAAAAATAATTAAAAAAATAAATAACAAAATATTTATAAATAACTAAATAATATACAATTAATAAGTTTTAAAATTCATAATATACAATTAAAAACTAAAAAAAAAACTAAAAAGGATGCTGGTCTTGAAATTGGTTCATGAAGTCGTCTCCAATGTTGGATGCCGGCTGTGAT
>CAKOAT010091822.1:103793-122920 GCA_932364175.1 Eruca vesicaria subsp. sativa | reverse complement strand
TACCCATTTGGTTTTCGGTTATTTATGAAATTGAGTTCAATTTTAGTTTCATTTTTGTGTATTTAGTTTAGTAAGTTTTGGTTCACGGGTCCGGATACATGTCAAATTTTTTATAATATCTTACATAAGCATTCATTTAAAGTAATTTATTTAATTGTAAAAATAACCCGCGCTTTCTAAGCGCGGGTCAAAATCTAGTTGCTATATTAATATTGGGCTTGAGCTTTGGCACAACAAAGTGGATTTGATAGTTTATCTGCTCATCTTTTAGAGTAATGTTTTGTATCTCAGTTTCGAGAAACAAAGGTTGGTGGAAAAATTAGTGGATACCACTAGGCTTTCGTGGAGGGGTGGAGATGTCAAACTGAGATGCTGTCCTAGATGACTAATTGAACCTTAACGATGCTCTGATGGCATACCGAACAGACACACAAGCAGCGATTCGGATTTAGGGAGCGTTTAGTGAAGATATAGTACGCATGGAATGCGTCACAATCAAAGGTCATCCATTTTGCCAACATGGAAGAAGAGGTTAGGAGAATATGATGAAGATATAGTACACGTTCCACAAATACGATATGCATAGCAATGTTAAAGCTTCTGCGGATTCACTGTGGGTTCCAAACTTGGAATATCCAAAGAGAGTTCCTCAATATGTGGGGTCAACAAATTTGTATTCACGTATGTAGTGATATAGTTATACACAACATAGATAAAACTTGAGTTTATAAGTTTTGTTCTAAGTTTGCAACCCATTAGTATTTGAAGGAGACATTACTTGAATAGTCGACAAGATTGTTGAAGAAGGCAATAATCAAGTGGAGACTAAATATAAATTTTTTTAGAAGACTCCCATTGAGCCAAGCTAAAGCTGAGGAAAGTCGCTGTGGTCAAGCAAATAAAGTTTTCTCCACCACGAGCCCATCATAACTCATTAGATTTCTATCACATTTTTTTTTTTTCAACTTTTGTTGCATTAATTTGGAAATAAGAAGCAAATCAACAAGAGTCATAACTCACAAGATTCCTATAATAATCAATCAAAAGTAAAGAATCATACAATAGTGAATATAATAATCCCACGGCATTTACAGAAATAAAACAATAATAGTAATAATACATAGTAGTACAATTAACATATTGTAGCTATTTCTTTGGCACATCTTGATATCAAAAGGGTCGATCCAAAAATAAATAAAGGGATGTGTAATTAGAGTAACATTGTAACCATTGACGTCATACTTTAAACAAATTTTCAATATATAAACAAAACAATTGTTCACACATCTATACAATAAAATTATACTTTAATAAATATGCATTACAAAACACTATATAAAACATGAAAGCAGAGAGATAGATATTAAATAACTAATAAATCTAACAAATATTTAATTGGTTTAAATTCCATTAACGTAAAGATATATAATTTTTTATAGCATCAAAATCTTCATATTATAATTTATAAGTGCATCTATTTTATTACTTTATATTACAGAAATAGGCTATAATAGAAAATTAATTTCATAGTAATATACTTTAAAAATATAAAGTATTACTTAATCTGAATATAGTACGCAACATAGCTATGGGATAAAATATCATATTATGAAAGTAAAAACACTATTGACTAAAAAAAATTATTCAATAAAATTATGATGATTTTTGTAAGAAATAAATAAAATAATTATATATATAAAAACAAATATACAAAAATCATATTCAAAAGGTAATCAAATAAAAATAAAACAACAACCATGTATACTCTAAAACTAACAATAAAATTGTCTAAAGCTCTGTATACTCTTGAATAATCAGTTTTAGATTGCTATGTTATTTAAGTAACTTTAGAAAACAAAATTTAAATCAATTTATTCGTCACATTATCTAAATTAATAGGTTTAAACGTATAAAAAAGAGAAGCATCAACAGAATAAAAAAACATTTGTTGCAAAAGAACATCAAACTTAATTTCAATACTTATATGAATATATATATATATATATATATATATATATATATATATATATATATATATCACAGAATGAACAAGAGACCCAATAAAAACAACATGTCAATGAAACTATAAGAGTAAAAATTATAAGAGTAACTCAAAATAAAACATTCATATCAAAAGATCTATCCAACAAAAATAAGATAGAATATATCCTCATTAAAATTATCTCGACAGTGAAATTACAAAATGAAATTAATTGCACTAAGTTGAATATCCTAAATATCAAACATTTTAAACCTAAATGAATGATTAAAGTTAAAATAGCAATCATTTGTATAAAAATAAATAAATCATAAAAGTAATAGTTTATACATAATATGTAACCAAATATTTCCAAATAAAAAATGTCTAACAAATATATAAATTCTGTGCAAAAATAAATAAATAAATATAATTATATATGAATTAGATAATCTCTAAAATTAATAGTAAAGCTAAAGTAACATTGTTGTGAAAATATTATGAGAATTAAACTATTTTACTGAAAATAAACTAAACATTTTAAAGTAAAATTTATATATTCGTCCGCCCGTAGGACGGGTTTACCCTAGTTATAATATAAAATTAATGTGTTAAATGGCTATAGGAAAAGTGTATAGTTATGCAACATCATTATTTCAATATAAATATCATAATTCTTACTATTAATTAAAAAAATTATTTTGCATTAATATAATTGCAAGTAAATACATAATTATGATTACAAAAAAACATAAATATGGTTACAAAGAATGATACTATATAAATAGTAAATTTATAATAAAATATGATACCCAAACGTATGACACAAAATTATCTTATATATTAAATTGATATCATACACAAATATGATTATACAAACACACAAACATATTATATGAAACAAAAAAATTTAAAAACAAAAAATATACCCGCCCTCTCGAGGGCGGGTCGATCTCTAGTTATCACTTAAAATTTTAGTCTAACAATAACAATTTACACTAAAATACGTTGTTTAGAAGAAGCAAATACAATAACTTTCCACGGTCTGGAATTGGTGTCATGTGAACCATTTTTAATGTTTCCAAAATCTTGTAGATCGAGGAACATGTTGTCACAGAGACAAATAGAATCTGTTATTGAAGTCTGAACCATGAATTTCATTTTGTAAACATGGTTGGTGTGTCTGTAACTACATGTTAATGCAGTCAAAGAAAAGTTACTAATAACTTTCCACTGTCTGGAATTGCAGAATTGAGGATTGTTTGCAACTGGTCTGGATTTTGACGCCCTGAAACATTAAAAAAGAATAGAAGGTTTCGTTAATATTTGAAACGGCACAAAATAGAATATGTATAGTGAGTATAGCTTATATTTTCGTCTGCTAATACCATTTCAAGAGAATAACCACTATTGGGAATGATTGACTTCCACGCATGAATCACTTTAACATGTACGCTCCATGCAGATTTTAAAGGCTTAAGATCACGCAATTTTCTGATCTTGATATTGGAATCCATAAGGATAGATAGCGATACAGAGTTGTTGTTCAAAAAAAAAAAAAAGATAGCGATACAGAGTTTGCAGGTTTCTAGTGGTTAGATATGGGGTGTGTAGATTGTGATATTTATATACTTTTAATCGCTGAAAAACAGTTAGAATATCGGAAAATATTTATGGGTATATAATTAGGAATATTCAAAAGGATGTACGGTATATGAAATATCATGCGTTAACACTTTATCCGAATATATATAGTTTTAATTGATTTATCTTGTTTAAATCAGATAGGATACAAAAATGTTGTTTTTACAAAAATGTTGTTGCGATTTAATAACAGTTTGTTTTTGTTTAGTATTTAATTTTTTTTTTTAAAAAAGCATCTGAATAAAAAATCGCTTTTCGTTTTTAAAGTGATTTAATATTATTGATATAGAAAGAATTAAAACTATTAAATGCACATAATGTTTAGTGTCGAGGATGACTAATCAGAATCTTCTATCGGTGAAACAATGAATATGTTAGTGCAGATGGAAAACGATGATTGAAGGCAAATTTTAATTTATTACGTGCATATATTGTTTAGACTATAGGAAAAGAGAGTTTATAGTCAGTTGATACATTTTTATAAGTTTTTTAAATCCTATTAACACATACAGAGACAGAGAATCATGTTTGTTAAGGAAATAAAACATCTTATATATTAAAACAGAAGTCACAACTTTGATTCATATGTGATTTTTCTTTTAAAATGGACTATTCCTTAGAAAAATTATAAAAATTATCAAATTTTACATAATTTAATGATAATATCTTTAAATATCTTTATCTTTTATTTGAAATACAAATGAAATAAATCAAATAAAATATTTTTGGTATATTTTTAAATTGTATTTCCATGATATTATCCCATATCTTTATCTTTTTTTTTTTAAATACAAATGTTTTTGTTTAAGATATTAAAATTTATCTAGATAGTACTACATATTCCTAAATCCTGAATAAAAAAACTATATACTAGAGTTTGACCCACACAGATTTTTCATTTTATAAATATAACACTTTGATAGTATTACAAAAAAATATAAATATATGATTTACATTTAATTTTATATATTATATAACTCTATAATTTTGTTTTTTAAGTTTCTTATTCGTCATTATTAATATATAGTAATTTGTTTTATATATTTAATTTATATTCTTATTGATTACTATTACTTACTAATATATTTTTGAGTTTGATACATAAAGTATAATCTGAAATAATCAAATATATAATCTTTTTTAATATAGATTTTTAGTTTCTGCAATTTGCATACAATACTTTTCAACATTTATTTAGATATACTATAGATAAATATTTGTTAATGATATTATATTTTCACGTCGTGTTTAAAATGATACTTTAAAATTTATTACTTTAGTATTTTGTGATATTTTATAAGTAAATATATTATTATTTATTGATAAATTGTTTTATAAATTATAATAAAAAGGGGAAATTGCCAAATATAGCACTTTCATGATACCACATTTCATTTATACATTAACCAATTTTACCATTAGAATTTTAATTGACAAAGTACTTATATACCCTCAACTAATTAAGTCTAAAACTAACTCTTATCTCAGATTCAATCGACAGCCGATATATTCTCCGGAGGTGATGATTTCTCCGGCTAGATCAGGCGACGCTGAAGAGTTTTACGGCGAGATCCTACGAAGCTACGGCGAGATGCGACGAAGCTACGGCGAGGTCCGTCGAGCCGCGGAGCTTCTTGTGAAGGTCTGAAATTGAGTATCTATCTGTTTCAGAGGCTTCAGCTTGAGAGAAGAGAAACTCTTTTTCAAACCAAAGCTCACCGGTGAGATAGAGAAATCATTTACATTCTTGTGGTGATTCACACAAGCTCTTCCGATCAACAGATTCGTTCTGCTAATTGTTGCTTCCGCCATTAGAAAAAAGGTATCAACTTTGGAAACCTTACGGAAGAGGTGACTCTTGTGAAACCTCTTCCTCTCTCTCTCTCCTTTCTCACAAGAATCTCTTCTTCTCAGACCAAATTCAGCCTAAATCAGCCTCGACAGAGAGATCTCCTCCTCTTCTTCTTCTTCTCCATTGATGTTTCTTCTTACTTATTGCTCTTTTTCCTTTTGATTGTGTTTTGTACAGGGGCGCTGGAGAAGATGGGCAACTAGGATTTGGAACTTACGAAGAAAAGGAATGGGTTTGCATCGTTGAAGCTCTTGAGCCTTTCTTCACATATTATAAAAAAAGTTCATACTTTAATGATCCATTCTTTGTATTCTTGTATGTTAATAATTCTAGATTTTTTCACATGCATTGAATATAGTTTTATTCCTTCTCTTCTTCTTCATGACATAGTTTCTGAGGTTTGATCGGATGCTTTAAACAGATTCAGGCGGAACGTGGTGACTATGGCGGCTGAGCTGAAGCAAGTGAAAGTAAACCCCTTTGATTATTCTCTGATTGTTCTTTCTTTTGGATTGTGTCTTTGTGGGGTCAATTTTGTGTTTATTTGTTTGTAAATGATTTGGTCCTTTTGTTTTGTTTTTTGTTTTTCTCTAGGAAGCAGAGACAAAAAAGCTAAGAACATGGAAAGGGAGATCTGTAAATTGCAGAAGACATTGGAAGATGGAAATTGCCAGCCTGAAGCTTCATCATCTGCTGCTACAAAAGGTTTTAACTTTCATATACCCTTTTGTCTTTTGAAATATAATTTATAAACTTAAAAGACTCCAATTTTGATACTATAGTTTGAGAAAGTTTTGGTCTTTGAGAAATTTGTTATATGGTACTGCAAAAAAAGTATATTTGGTTTCAACTTTCTGAGCTATTCCATTATACTTTAGTATATATTGGATCGATGGCTCTTTTAAGTATATTTGGTTTCAACTCAAGAACCGTTACTTTCTTCAACACTCAATGCAACTAGTTAGGTAGTAGTCTTGCTCGGTTGTTGATTGGTTTACTTAGGAAGGTAGTAGTCGTGCACCTATTGTGTTGTCTATTGGTGCAAATTTGTTCCCATGAGGAAGCCCAAGAAGCTACCTGGTGTGTGTTCCTTTTACTCCTCTCGTTGCTATTTTGATATTGAGTTATTTCCAAAGATTCTCTTGCTATGTTGGATAACATGGGAAGTTGTTTATTTATAAACCTTTATAAATATTTATAGACTTCTAACTAGAACCTGCGATCAGCCTTTTTTTCTACTGAATCTGAGTTAAGATAGTTTCTTTGTCCCCTTCAGTATGTCCAGTAACATTCAGTTCCCATGTTACTGAATCATTATATAGACTGATTGATTTTGAAGTTTGAACTATTTTCCCAGTGTATTTTATTGCATAGTTTTCTCATTTATAACCTTTGTGTCATCATGCTATCCATTGACCAAAATATTATGATCATTCTGTAACTTGATGAGACTGTGATATTGACGTATTTGGAAAACACAGGTGGCTGAACAAAAACTAAGAGAAGAAGAACAACGACAGAGACGTAATCAGGTAAAATTTATCACTTGGAGTAGTAGAAAACCAAAGGAACTAACGGTTTTGTGGTGTTGTAAGAGCAGAATACAAACATGGGACATAATCAAGATCCAGGAATGGGAGGGCAAGGAATACCTTCTCAGTTCTCGATGCCTTTAAACCCTGATATGATGAGCATGTTCATGAACATGACGGGAAACAGAGGAGGAGATGGTAACATAAATGGTACAAATGAGCATGAGATTCGTGTAGGCGGAAACATCAACATAGATCTTGGCGCTGCGGATCGAATGCCTGAAGAGTTTTCAGGTGCATTGCGATCAATGATGCAGATGTTTGGAGGATCTCAGGAAGGTAACAATAACAGTCCTCAAGGTATTAATGGAAGGCCATCTGGAAATTAATCTCAAGAGTAATGTGTGTTTTATGGTTTGTGCTCCAAAGACTTTGTTAGGTTTTGAATTTTAACAGCAGACTGATGTAATGAAAGTGATGTTTTCTAAAACTTCGATAGACATACAGTAATAGTATGTGGTAAGCATACATGATGAACATGAAAAAGTGAAATTCATATCTTTTTTTTTCTTTTGGTAACTCAAAATATAAAGTGAAATTCATATCTAACCTCATAATTCTCAGAAACAAAAGGTAAATCGTTATAGTACTATACAATTTGAAAAGAAAAAAGAAAAAAAAGCCAAACCCACCGTACTGATCCAAAAGCGCATCGTGAATATCTAAATCTGATACTTGGAAGATGTTCTTACAATATACAATACAGTTGTCAAAGAAGCACACAGTCATAGACCTTCTTGTATCCTAATTACCATGTAAACCCTTGCATGGTAACTTAAGTTATAAGTTCTTGTACTGGTATGCTATAAGATACCATGCTCGAATGGGTTATGATTGTACATGTAGCAACATACCATGCTCGAATGAGTTATAAGTTCTTGTACATGGTTTTATAAACCCTTATAAATAGTTTTATAAATAGTTATAAATGTTTTATAAACTTCATAAATGGTTCATACAAGGTTTTATAAAAAATCTTATAAAATTTAAAATGGTTCATAACCGGTTTTACAAACTCTTATAAATGATTTATATACAAAACTATTTTATATATCCATATGATTGGTTTAATAAACCTTTATAAACATACATATTCGAGCATGGTATCTTGCCATTGGTAGTTCAGATCTTGGCTCATATATTGGAATGACTGATTTATAAAAATTTATAGTAAGAAGTATAACTTATTTATAAGAACTTATAAAATTATTTATAAAGATTTATAAGTTTATTTATTAATTTTATAAAATTAATTTGAATTATATGAGTTATTAATGAGTTATTAGTGTTTATAAAGACATACAATGATTTATAAAGGTTTATAATTTGATTATAAGAATTTTAAACATATTTATAAGGGTTTAAAAACTAATTTATTAAGGTTTATTTGTTAATTTATGAAATACTACTTATTAAACTAATATATAGAACATTCTGATTAACCACATATTTTATTTATAATGGTCTGTAAGTTTGATTTATAACTGTTTATAAAACCTTAAATTAGTTTATAAATATTTATAGTTAAGTTATAGACTCCGGTATATGTTTTATAAAGTATTATAAATCAATTTATCAACCCTTATGAATCAATTTATACATTCTTGTAAATCAAAATATAATCTTATAAAATAGTTTATAAAATTTTATAAATCAGTTCATGAACTCTTATAAGCCTTTATAAATGATATATACGCTTTTATATATAATATATTAACTCTTGCAAAATGTTTTATAAACCCTTATAATTTATTTATCAATCCTTATTAATTATTTTTAAATTCTTAATATTAAACATACATCCATGATGCTTTTAAAATTTTTTTTAAGTAACTGAATGGTTTTGTACGACCTTATATTTTTGTATAAACTCTAACAACTCTTAAAATGATTATATAAACTCTTACAAAATGATTTATAAACTCTTATGAATTGATTTATAAACCCTTATATGTTTTTTGTAAACTCTTATAAATTAATTTATAAACCCTTATTAGTTAATATATAACCCCTTATAAATTACTTTAACCTTTATGAGTTAATTTATAAACCCTTATAAATGACTTTATAAATCCTTATAGATGGATTATTTATGTTTGCAAGAACGAAACATCTATAATGATTAATAAAACTATTTACGTGTGTTTATAAGAGTTTATGAACCGTTTAAGAAGTTGATAAAAAACTTATAAATATTTATAAACTATTTATAAATGTTTATAAAACTATTTATAAGGGTTTATAAAAACATCTATAAGAACTTATCACCTATTTATAAGAGTTTATAAATCTATTTACAAGGTTTATAAATCTATTTATAAGGATTTAAACAAAATATTAAAAGAGTTTAATAATCTTCATAAAACAATTAATAAGAGTTTTCATTTAGAAGAGTTTTCATTTAGAAGAATTTATAAATCATTAATATTAATAAAAATATATAAATTCTTACAAAAATTCATAAGTGGATCCTTATAAAGGTATTTATAAGTGTTTATAATGCTCTTATCAGTGTTTGAAATTATTTACCAAAATCATTTTCTAACCAAATGCATCATGAATGTATGTGTAGTTATAGAATTCATAAATGATTTTGCAATGCTTTAAATCATCTTGTAAGGGTTTATAAGAGCTTTTTCGTTTATGTTTATAGCTTTATAAGAGTTGATCAATCAAATATGAAAGTTTAAAATCATTTTATAAAGTTTTGAAAACTATTTATAAGGATTTATAAAACTATTTATAAGGGTTTATAAAACCATGTACAAGAACTTATCACCCATTTATAAGAGTTTATAAATCTATTTACAAGGTTTATAAATCTATTTATAAAGATTTATACAAAATATTAAAAGAGTTTAATAATCTTTTATTGAATTGATCACTCTCTTCTCCGGCCTGCAAGTAAATTATATACCCTTAATCCTGTGCATGTACCATTGATACACACAGTTTCCTCAAGGCTCTCCTCCACTCCTCTCGGATCATCCATGCAAGTGCGCCTGTTTCCACGTTTTCAACCACACAAAAAAAAACAACAACAATGTTTCTTGCTTTCTTTTTCATTTAAATTCAAGTCTACATATAAGATGAATTTTGGAACCTGTGGAGCATCAATTCTATTTCACCGTCTTTGATACTACCACCACCAGTAGCCCTATCAACCAGCACCGACAACTCTACTTTCTTGTCTTTTGTGTAGATTCCCAGATTAAGCTGAATATTACTCACACAACACAATCCTTTTATTAACACTTACTCAACATTTGATTGATCTACTCCAAAGTTTTCACATCAATAGTNTTTCTTGTCTTTTGTGTAGATTCCCAGATTAAGCTGAATATTACTCACACAACACAATCCTTTTATTAACACTTACTCAACATTTGATTGATCTACTCCAAAGTTTTCACATCAATAGTTTACCGGATAGTAGTTTCCTGCTATTGGTTCATTCACTTTGAGAACCCAGTCTGTTCTGTTATCCCTGACCTGCAACACAACGTACATTCAAAGTTCTTATACCCTATCAATTCTATTATAATACACATCGATGTATAATGCAAGTTATCAAGTAAGGGAAAACTAGCCTGAGCAGCAGATGCATTGCCAGATCTCATTGCCTCAGTCAAGTAAGATTTCAGTAACTCGACAGGTTGGAACTGTTCTTGGAGTCCAAATGCAAAACCGCATCAATCTGTTTCCCACTGTTCAAGAGATAGGACTAATGGTGAAGGTAGATAACTTTGATGTGCACTACAAACGTTAGAACATACAAATTCATCTTATCTTTAGATCCTTGACCAAAGAGTTGAGTTAACTCACTAAATACCACACATCAACCTTCACATCAAAATGTCAAAACATGTATGATAACAAGCCATATTTTTAAAATTAGAGAACAAACTAGGCATTTTTTCAGACAACCCAAGAGAAAGGCAAAGCTCAGCTGCCTGACAGCGACGTGAAACCATAGGGATCAGCTACAAGAGTTCCTCTTCTTAAAAGTCGGAAACAATAGCAAAAGTGGCCAGTAGTTGCAGGACCGCATGCGCCTCCAAAGAGTTACCATTGCAGGCATCCATCTCAAGATTTCCCAGCAGTGGATTCCATCCTTCAGCAATAGCTTTTGTTTTCTGCTTAACATCTTTTGAAGAACAGCAGCAAGGGAGTTTCTGTCTAAACCAGATAACAGTATGCTAAGGCACTCCATCAACATGAGACAGGTCCTACGCATCCCCAAGAGGTTAGCGTCTTTCTTCCCATCAGTGTTTGGTGCCTCCATGGGGTAAAAACCTTCCAAAGAGTTCAACACCAAGCTCGCCAGGTTTGCTGCAGCCTTGAACGCCACAGGAATCTCCTCCTTTAGTGATGCAAGGTTCTTGCGGTTGTCTGATACAAACTTATGGAGCCATGCTGAGTCCATATCACCACAGAGTTTCAGTAACTGTGGATAAGCCTTAACCTCAAAGTTTCCAATCACAGGTGAGATCTCAGCCTCCTGCACAGTACCATCCCTATTCTCATCGGTACCAAGCAAAGGCATCGGGTGAATCCTCTATACATTCACCAATGGGAGCATTGTTGTACTTGACCAAAGCATTGTTTATAGCAAACACAGCTGCGTCTCTCTTCTTCTGTTCCTGAAATCTAATGCCTCAGGAACTTTCTGCAATGGCGAATTTGGTTTTTGAGTAATCTGGAAAGCTTCAGCTTCTTCATCAGATGGCTGAAACACGCAACCAAAGTAAGATAGAGCTGCTTGTTCCCTAAGCTCAGCAATCGTAGGGTCATAATAGGAGAAACCATAAGAAGCCTCTGCATCCAAGCAGCTTGTAGATAAAACTATAACAGCTGTAGATGAAGAGATCTAATAACCAAGATATAACAGTTCCAAGCCTAAGCATAACCACACAAAAGTAGCTACTTTACACTATACACAGAGACTCAAACCAATGTGTACTCAAAGACTACATCAGTAAACTATAACAGTTACCACAGACACAAAGTTAGCTACTTCCCACTAATTTCAGAATCTCCACAATCAACATCCCTATAAGATTCGATTTTACTCGCCTCCAAATCAATAGAAAGAGTCTCAGCAACATGACACATGATAGAATGAACAAGCTTGCTCTTATTATACCTCTCTTCACAAGTCTGAATATCCTCCTCGCCAACCCTAAGCTTACTCGGATCTTGTCTGGTTCGTGAGTGTATTCTCGATCATCGCCGCCGCCGCCGGAAGTCTCGTCATCGTCGATCGTGGAGCGACGGTAACGGTACAATCGACATCAGCAGCGAGGGAATTCTCTGGCTGTTATTATCAGGAGTATAGCTAGACGTCCCGGAGAAGCTCATCGAGATCGGAGAAGACCGTCACGCTCGCCGTCACAGCTTCTGGAAATGATAAATTGGCCGTCGGAGGACGATAGAAAGAAAATAGAAGAGAAGATAGGAGAGGCTAGTATTGTCTTTTTTCATTAATGAATTGTGTATTTATGAAAATGTCCCTTGAGTAGTGGTAAAGTTGAATTGTGGTATCACAAAAATGGTATTTGTGCAATTGTCCCAATAAAAAGAACACTCGCATTGTTGTGTGGGTTGATATCTAGTTTAATTTAAAGCACAGATTAAAAATATTTCAGTGGCATAGAATCATAAATATCTTTAAAAGAGAAGGGCACCTGAAAAAAAAAGCATTCTGTCTTAAAATATTCCATCGGGTCAAACCCATTTTATTCGGGTAAAACTGCTTTGATATAAAGCATAACTTCAAAAATAATGCAGTGGCATTTTGCTATAAATACTTGCAAAAGAAAAAACACTTTTAAAAAGTGACTTACGTTATAATAGTATAGATTAAAATATTTACTCAGAAATTTTGAATATTAAGATCTTATTAAAATCTTCTAAACAGATTTGTTAGATTTTTTTTAAAAAATAATGATATTTAAAAATGAAAAGATATCAAAAGATATTATGATTAAATTAGTTCAAAAGATGATCCAAATTAAAAAAAAAATCACACATGAAATAAATCATAATTTATATTTTAATAGATAAGACTAGATTTTGACGTGCAATTTCAAAACACGGGATGAATTTTCGATCAAAACATTATATAATGTTTTTTTCTCGAATATAAAATT
The DNA here is from genome assembly GCA_932364175.1 of Eruca vesicaria subsp. sativa. Taxonomy (NCBI): domain Eukaryota; kingdom Viridiplantae; phylum Streptophyta; class Magnoliopsida; order Brassicales; family Brassicaceae; genus Eruca; species Eruca vesicaria. The sequence continues at coordinate 109,702 of CAKOAT010091822.1, read as the reverse complement.
TATACCCAAAGTCCAAACCGAACCCAAACTACAAAAACCCTATCCATAGTCGGTATAAACATAAAAAATATCATAAGGGATCTTGTAGGGTGTTGTAGGGTGGTAGTGGTACAAAACATATAAAAACCCGAAGTGTTATTACTTATTAGTCAACCCAACCAATAATCCAAAAAGCCTATGAAGTTTCAAAAAACCGATCTGAATGTCCAAATTAATCACAAATAAAAATGTTTTGAAACATAAATATATAATTTGAATCTCATTTCCCATGTTGATCAGACCCGGCCGGATCAAGGATATATTCGGAACGACTCAAACTCGACTACCACTTGATCTTTAAAAATGGGTGTTGACAAAATATATATATAATTTGCATATTTAATTCTATATATATTTTCGATTGAGATTTAGAAACAAATTATTAAATTTTAAAAAGTATATTAAATATCTTGATTCTATATAAATTGTATTTATTTCTTATGTTTTTCTTTAGATTTTTTGGGTTAAACTTTGGAAATATCCTGACCAAACCAGCATAAACTGTATTTTAACGATATATGATTATCTTATGGTTTTAGGATGTTATACAAATTAGAACCAAAACCAATGTATTATATCCAAACCCCAGTCTGTATTTACAAATTTAACATAATGAGACTTAGGATGTAATATAAATTATAATTATAATTAAAATTCAGAAAACCCAACTCGTATCCAAACAATTAAAAAGTGGTTAAGAATATCTTTTTGATATCTTATTTTGAATACATTTAAATTACATGCTAAGATTATGTGCTTATTTAATAATAACTAAGTTTGTTATACGTAAAATAAAATAAAATTAAATAAATGTAATGGTATAAACTAGAATACTTTCAAGTAGATAAAAACTGTTTTTGTTTTAATAGTATTGATGGCAAACATTTTTTTATCTCTACCAATACATCAAATTGTACATCAAAATAATTTTATATATTATTCAATTTTCAAATTTAATAATTTTATATTTTTATTATTTTTAACTATCACACTTATTTATTAAGTTTTTTTTTTAATTTTTTTAGTTTTATGTTTATAAAATTTATTTACATTTATATTTTTGGTTTACCAATATTATATCTTTATGTATTTATTTTATATAATATATTAGTTATGTTCAAAATTATTAAAAATGAAAAGTCATAACAAAATAACATAAGAATTTTAATAAATTTTGTATTAGTTAATAATACAAGTTTAACTATTTATAATATAAAATATTATATTAATTTTTGATAATTACATCAAATTCTAGTTAGTTACTATTAAATCTAGCTTATCTTATTAATTTCTATATTTTATTAAATATTAATCAAAATTTATACTTTTAAAAGTAAAAAAAAAAATCTAATGATTTTTTTTTACAATATGACGTAAATAATAATATATATAATACTCGTTTAATAAATTATTAATAAAAATAGGTTATATTTAAGTTATATTACAAATTTGAATTAATTAATAATATTTATGGAATTATATTATTAAATGAAATAGAATAAAATATATAATTTTAAATTTGGTATAACATTATTCACTTTACACTAAATTTGATGGAATAATATCAAATTTGGTACTTGTTAAAGATGAATTTACACCAAATTTGATGTTTTGGTATCATTGTTGAAGATGACGTAACAGTGTTAATCTATTAAATAAAATCATTTAAACATAGTTTGTTTTAATTCTAAACAATTTACTAAAAATGCCTGACATTATTTTCCTTTGCAATAAAATTATTTAAATTATTATTTCTTTATCTATAATACTCAACTTATTTTTAATAAATGGTTAATATTTAAACATTTTAAAACCTACAATCTTAAATTTAGCTAATAGGAATGTTAAATAAAAATAAAAGTGAACATTACTGAATTATTTATCTTTCAAGAACTTTAATATATATTGAAACAAATGTAATGAGATGAATATCAAAATAAACATAGAACTGCCTTTCAAACGGTTTCCTTTTATTTAGAAAGTAAACTAAACTAGATTGTACATTGATATCAATTAAATTATCATTTGAACAATTTTACTCTGATATAAAAAAAAATTCAGTTATAGTATTTAAAATTCCTATGACCGGGTTGAATGAAATTTTCTTGAAGTCTTAAAAATTCAGTTATAGTATTAAGACATATATGTCAAAAGCCTATGATCGGGTTGAATGAAATTTTCTTGAAGTCTTACTTGAAAAAATGGGTTTTGATCGAAAATGGGTCGCTTGGATTATGTCATGTATTTCCACTGTCACTTTTTCAGTGTTATTAAATGGAAGATCTCATGGTTTTATTAAACCTGAAAGAGGAATACGTCAGGGCGACCCCTTATCTCCTTTTTTATTTATCTTATGTGTTGAAGCTTTAGTACATGTTTTAAACAGAGCTGAAACACAGGGGAAGTTACATGGTATTAAGTTAGCTAAAGGTAGTCCTTCTGTTCACCATTTGCTATTTGCGGATAATAGCTTGTTGTTATGTGAAGCCTCTATCAGAGATAGTGTAGAAATTCTGAATTGTTTGGAAATAAATGGGGAGGCTTCTGGACAAATGATTAACCCTTTAAAATCTTCTATCATTTTTGGGAAAAGCGTTACTGATGACACAAACATGATATAAAGAGGGTTTTGGGTATTGATAAAGAGGGTGGTAAAGGTTCATATCTGGGTCTCCCTGAATGTTTTCAAGGATCAAAAAAAAAGATCTTCTAAATTTTATTAAAGAGAAATTAGAAGGCCGACTCCAGGGATGGTATTCCAAAACTTTATCAATAGGGGGCTAAGGAAGTCCTAATAAAATCGATCGCTTTAGCTCTCCCCATATATGCAATGTCAGTTTTTCGATTACCAAAAGGTCTTTGTGAACGACTTACGAGTGCGATTATTGAATTTTGGTGGAGTAGTGGGGATAAAAAAAGAAAGATTCCCTGGATTTCATGAGAAAAATTATGTAAACCAAAAGAACAGGGGGGTCGTGGGTTTCAAGACATTGGCTGTTTCAATCAGGCTTTTCTTGGAAAACAAGCTTGGCGAATTTGGAATAATCCTGATTTTTTGGTCTCACGCGTTCTTAAAGGAAAATATTTCAAGAATGGAAATTTTCTGGAATGTGGTATGGAAACACGCCCCTCATATGTCTGGCGAAGCATCATGCATGGTAGAGAATTACTTAAAAAGGTCTATATCGACATATTGGAAATGGGGCTGATACCAATGTTTGGGCGGAAAATTGGATTATTGATACCATTCCCCGGCCACCAATGTACCGGGAAAATAGCACCATAGATCTAACACTAAATGTGTCGGATTTATTTATTCAGGGGTCGAATCAGTAGAATATTAACCTATTGGATCATACTTTTACGCCACAAGATGTTCAACGGATTTTACTTTTGAAACCATCATTGTTACTTGAAGATACAATCAGATGGGGTTTCACATCGAATGGTTCTTATTCAACTAGGAGTGGATATAAGCTACTCGAGGCTTTGGTTGAGTATGATCATCCTTCAGGTCCTTCCCTCACTCCTATTGAAAAAAACATTATGGAAACAAGTATGGAAAATTAAATCTCCACCAAAAATAAAACATTTTATGTGGCGGGCTTTATCTGGTGCCTTAGCGGTTAAACAACGTTTGGCTATTCGGGGTATTCCGATAGACACAACATGTTCGGTATGCGGTAATGAGGCAGAGAGTATATGCCATGTTCTTTTTACATGTATGAAAGCACGTACAACATGGCAGCAAGCTAATTTCCCATTACCTTTAAGTGGTTTCTCTCGGAATTCAACATTTCTAAATTTTGTGCACCTTATCAAGATTGTCAATAACAATATCACGGATGTCCACATAAGGAATGTTTTTCCATGGTTGTTATGGGAAATTTTGAAAGCTAGGAATAATTTTGTTTTCCAAACCAAAGACATTGAGCCTACATTTATTGCTAAGAGAGCCTTTGAAGAGGAATCAACATGGTTTGACACATTCACAGGACCCCAAGAGATTGTCAATGATGTTTCTACTGAAACGATTCGATGGCGAAGACCTCCTCAATGGTTTCCTTAAATGTAATGTTGGGTTTTCATGGTTAAGCTCGAATCCTAGTAGTGGTGCTTCATGGATCCTGCGAGATGCCAATGGATGTACAATCATGCATAGTCGACGTGCTTATTCTTATATGCGCACAAAAACAGAGGCGGATCTATGGTCCCTTTTTTGGGCAGTGGAATGTATTCACAATTTGCACTTCTCGAATATTATTTTTGAGACTTCCTCGGAGAATCTCCATGCCGCATTCACAAATCCGAATGAGCATCTCAGTCTCAGTCATATCCATCACCAGATCTCCTTTTTGCTCGCCCGGATTGCTGTATGGATTTTAGATCACGCACTACCAAAACGTAATGAAGCTGCTGACGCTATTGCAATAAGTGTCACTCGCGATCACCGCCACCAGTCTTACATTGCTAGCAATGCTCCGGTATGGCTACATCATTTACTCGCTTTGGAGGCTCAACAAATACAGGGTGGGTGAGCTTTTATTTCACTTTTGTCTCTTGATGTCTAATGATATCTCCTATGTTCCCTTTTATCTTTCTCATTTTGTATTACCTCGAATATTCTCAGTGTTATAAAAATAGTATTTAAAAATCGAATCCATAAAGAGCATGAACATACAATACACTTTGTATATTAAATTAAAACTATGCAGTAAATATAAAATCAGTAAACAAAGCAGTAAAGAAGTGATTAATTGATTGTAAGAATATAAGAGATAAAAACTAGATTTAGATCTATCAATTAAGAGATTTAGAACTACAATTCAAGGATGTTAATGGTTTTATAGTGAGGTTCGATCGAACTCACCTTCAGATTATTCTCATGCTTTCAACTAGTGAAATATGAAGCGCTTTGGTATGGAAGCTCAAATGATGTCTTTGTGCTTCAGTGTTATATATTAACTTCTCTCAGGCCATTGTTTTGGTTGTTTGGTGTTGATTTCTTTAGGTTCTTTGGGGTTTTAAAAAAAAAATTGCGATCTCTTAAACCTGACTGGGAAAAAAATATCTTTTGGTTTCAATAATTTGTAACCGGATCTTTATTATCTTTTTAATGATATTTACAATTTAGCAAAAAAAATATTAAATAGAATATCAGTAAACAAATCAGAACTGCTTAAAATTAGTGGAATGTTACAGAATGATTAGTCATTCAATAGGACACTTGTCTCTTATTCATCATGCTTAGTCATACTAATATGTATCCTTATCATAGCAATAGGTGTCTTTGTTTAAGACAATCTCATGTACTATAAATAGACGTGAGATGTGTGCAAAATAATAAAAGTTGAATCATTTTGTATCTTCTTTCTTCACACCACAACTCAATTCTCTTGTTACTTTGTTTACACAAGAAGACATAAGTGATAAAGTTGTTCTTTCTCTGATTACTAATATTTAACACGTTATCAGCACGAAGCTCTGATCCTATATCAAATAAGGTTATACCGGTAAGGTAAGGTTTAATTTATGTCTTTCAATCATTTTAATTATCTTAATTTTATTATTGTTTCGGAGTAAGAGGCTAGGCCTTCTCCGTTTATTTTTCGGGATGATAGGCGTTGCCTTCCCCGACTGATCGATAAGATGGCTATGCCGTCACGATCAAAGAAACACGTGATAGGCTTTGCCTCCGTGAATAAAAAGATCAAAATGGATGACTATGTCACCTCGGATCTTTAATAAAAAGAAAAGGTTAACATGGCAGACTATGTCTCCTCAAACCTTGATAAAAGTGATCAACATGGTAGACTAAGTCTCCTCGGATCATGTGGAAGGCTAAGCCTCCAATTTTATTTATGTTCTTT
>CAKOAT010091822.1:58313-100165 GCA_932364175.1 Eruca vesicaria subsp. sativa | reverse complement strand
GCGAAAAGATGTTAGGTCCAGAAGTACCTTACATGAGTGCTATCGGTGGGTTGTTATATCTAGCGAATTGTACCAGACCTGATATTGCCTTTGCCACTAATCTTCTTGCAAGATATAGTTCGGCTCCTACTCATAGACATTGGAACGGAATCAAACACATATTCCGTTACCTTCAAGGTACGGTTGACCTAGGTTTAATTTATTTTAGAAAACCCGAGTTTGGTATGGTTGGTTTTGCAGATGCAGGATACTTATCAGATCCTCATAAGGTTCGTTCGCAAACCGGCTATGTTTTTACAATCGGTGGGACAGCGATCTCTTGGCGTTCACAGAAGCAAACTCTGGTTGCAACATCTTCGAATTATGCAGAAACCATTGCACTTCACGAAGCCTGTCGAGAATGTGTGTGGCTTAGATCAATGAGTTACCACATACAAGAAGCAAGTGGAATAATTGATAAGAAAGAGCCGACGAAAATGTTCGAAGATAATTCGGCGTGTGTTGCTCAACTTAAAGAAGGTTATATCAAGAGCGACAGAACAAAGCACATGCCTCCAAGATTTTTCTCATACATACGACAGCTCGAGAAAAATAAAGAAGTGGACATAGAATATGTACGGTCATGCGACAATCCCGCAGATTTGTTTACAAAGGCCCTTCCTACTACGACGTTCCGAAAACACGTCTACGGTATCGGAATGCGGCATTTGCGTGATTTATGAAGAAAAAGCTATGTCCATTATGTTTAGGAGGAGATTACGTTAGTGTACTCTTTTTCCTTTTTCATGGTTTTTAGCCCAACGGGTTTTTCCATGACTAAGGTTTTAACGAGGCATTACGTAATAAAATATGACTAATCAAGGGGAGTGTTACAGAATGATTAGTCATTCAATTGGACACTTGTCTCTTATTCATCATGCTTAGTCATACTAATATGTATCCTTATCATAGCAATAGGTGTCTTTGTTTAAGACAATCTCATGTACTATAAATAGACGTGAGATGTGTGCAAAATAATAAAAGTTGAATCATTTTGTATCTTCTTTCTTCACACCACAACTCAATTCTCTTGTTACTTTGTTTACCCAAGAAGACATAAGTGATAAAGTTGTTCTTTCTCTGATTACTAATATTTAACATGGAACAATTATTAAAAAAACAAGTGACAATAAAATAACGAGGCCGGTGTGAGAATACACTAATAGCTTCTACAAAAGAAAGAAATACACTAATAGATTTTTCTTATCGAACTAAGCATCTAAGAAAATTCGTCGAAGGGGAATAATTGATAGTTTTAGGCTTTTAGCGTATAACATGGGCTAAAGACATGAACTAACAAAAAAAAACATGGAAAAACTAACGTGTGTAATGATTAAACCATGGCCGCATGCTCTTTCCGTTCCCCTTCTATCAACATCGCAATTAATTAATGAGATTTGTCAAATATGACTTAAATTTTAAGTTTAAATTAAGTTAATATTCGTACATTTGAGCAGGATGAAAATTATATATAAAAAATATTTTATGTCTTATTCTTTATTTTATGTTCTCTTATATATTATATAAATATATATATATATAACAAATAATCAAAAAATCTGAAACTATTATATATACAATTAATTTAACGAGCACTTAAATAAAATAATAATATTTATTAATTTATAATCATTTTATATAATTAAATTTAATTAATAAATGATATTAAAATAGATATATATATATATATATACTACTTTTAATTTGGATATCTAATAAATGAAGTTTCACACTTACATGGTTTTATAATCATTTGTATATTTTTATAATAATTTTTTAAAATATTGAAAATATCATTTTTAATGTGAGAGATTTAGTACTTACAATAATTTATCCTCGTTTAAAAATGAATATAAAATTTGTCATTAAAGTATTAAGTTTTCAATACTTATTCAATGCAATTTTGGAATTAAATATTTATATAATTTAAATAGTATTTAGTTTAATTTAAACATCACTAATATATATATATACACATCTAATTTAAATATCTATTAAATGATATTTCTTACTCATTAATTATATAATTGTTTGTATCGTGCTATAACAAAAAATTTAAATTATTAATCAAAAAAAAAAATTATGTGAAATTTTTAAATTTTATTAATTTATAGTCAGTTTTATAAATTTAAAATATAACATACAGAAAAAACTAATTTTTTTGTTATGTAGTTAATTTATTATTTAATTTATTTTCACAATATAAAATTTAATATAAAAAGTAGAGACTATACAATCTTTATCAAATCTTTCATATTTAAATCATTAATTATCATATATATATATATATATATATATATTATAACCATATTAAGTTATTCCGTAAATTTTATTTAAGAAAATAATGATTAGCATCAATAATAGTTTTATTTTTAATTTAATAAAATGTATATTTATATTTATATGGACTAATATTTTTGTCTAGTAAAATTGCGAAATATTTTTATAACAAATGGTTACCAAAATATGTTGTAATTCTTCTCAATTAATATATAGGGGATGTAAATATAACTTAAAAGAGAAATTAAAGATATATATTATAACTTTAATATAAAAATAACTTAGAGAAATTACAATTAATCTCTTATGAACAAACAAAAACTAATATTGATTTTAACTTTTACAATCATGCTCGTGAAAAAACTTCTATGAAAAATCATTTTTATTGATTAAACAAATTAATGTCAATTATCAAACAATTCATATTACTCATAATCATATCTATTAAATCCAAATTTCTAAAATCTACAAAATCCTGATTCGAAAAGAACCGGTCTAAACTCGACCCGAAGACCCAAATGGCCAGATCTATTGTTATTGCACAAATAAATCGTTTTTTTTTCTCAACCACAAAGAACTCTGCTTTCCTTAAAGAATGGAAAAAGGATAAATTTGCCTACACACAAAACGCTACCGTTTCATAATTTGTGGTCAAATAGTTGTCTTATGGGCCTAAGCCCATTTAATTATTTGCAAACAATTCGAAACAGGTTACGGACACCGCCGTAGGAGAGAGAGAGAGGTTGGGCATGACTCATGAGTGAAGGCTCTAGCGGAGAAGTAATGGAAGAGGAACAAAAAGGGAGAAGAGGATCAGTGGCGAAAGGAAGATCGTGCAAAGGCTATCTTTATTACTCTTCCACTCTCAAATCAAAGGATAAACACCCTCGCTGCGTTGGAATCCCTCGTTCTCTCCCTCAAGGTTTAACTTTTCTCCTTCGAAATCAAATGGATGATGCTTCTGCTAGTTTTGGAGGTTCCTGAATCCGATCGTAGCTATATTTCTCGTAAATTAATCGTCTCTTATCCCGAAATCGACCAGATAATCACATATTCCCTCCATTTTATTTTAATTGTGTTTTATGTATGTGCACAAAATTTTTAAAAAATAATAAATTTGCATATTTTCTAGATAAAAACATAATTAATTATACATTTAACCACATTCTAATTAAAAATATAATAGCATATAAATTAATAATAATTTGCATTATAATTATAAAATAACATTTATTTTGAAACAAAAATTTACTCTAAAACTAAATTGAAACGGAGAAAGCTAAATTGAAACCAACTAAATTGAAATGGAGGGAAAAATAATTAAATTGAAACGGAGAAAGCTAAATTGAAATAAACTAAATTGAAATTGAGGGAATAATAACTAAATTGAAACGGAGGGAGTAGTAACAAGTTTAGGTTTTGCTCATCAAGAATTAACGAAATTGTGGAGAGATCATCTGATTGTAGATTATATTATGAGTGAAAATCAGAATCATTGTCCCTCTATGCTCTCTGCTACTAGATGTGTGTCCTTTTGCTTTGCTTTGCATACAGTAATTGAAGATTAGTAATGTTTTTGCAGTACCTGGCTACGTTGTTGGACAATCTGAAGCTGAAGCTTCCAAAGAAGGGAGGACCTTAACTAATTTTACTATGGTTGTTTAGGTTATTCCGTCTACATGACTGACAATGACTCAACTACTGCCTTGAAGCAACATACAAAGACCCAACTTCCCGTTTGTGTCGGCCTTGGTTTTAAGACACTCTTCACTTTTTCTCCATTAGGCTTTACTGTCATGCGCTTTGGACTATTTAGTTGGTGTTTTTTTTCTCAATCTCTATTATATCCTTCAAATTTTATAGTGTTGATGCAGATACTAGCAGAGAAGAGCAGCTTCCAGCAACACTTCATCTGTTCCTACCCCCATTCAAAATAGAAATGGTACTATTAATCCTCTCTCTCATTCACCTGCTTACTATATAACTTGCTATATGCTCATCATTTTTTTATATACTCTAGATTCTCTGGATTTGCCTCAGCACCAGAATCATAGACCAACTCCGAACCGAACACCAACCCCAGCCACTGCCAAAAACACTGAAAACGGCTTCGTAACAAGGTAAGCTGGTCACGACCTTTTAAGATTTTGACTTGGTCTGGCTTAATCACAATTGCATTGGTATTTCTCTTTGCAGCCTAAATTGTTTGTCATATTTACTAGAAACCTCCAAGTACAGAAATTAGATCTGCAGTAGTTAGACTAACCAATAGCTCTTATCTACCATAAAAAAACATTTCTGAATGTGATCCAATATTGGCCATTTTTTCTTATCTGTGGGGGAATGGATGCAGGTTCACGAGAAATGCAAACCTGGTAGCATCAGGTGTGATGAAGAACCTGAAGAGAGTGGGTAACTTTGTGAAAGATCATTTTGACGACTCCTTGGACGGATATCGAAAGCCACCAAAGTAAAGAAACCTCATTTGCTACATTAAATGTGGAGAGAAACACAGAAAAGGCACAGTTGACACAACAGGATATGAAATTAAGTTGACACTCTTTGGAACCTCCCTTTGGATTCTAAAAATTACAATAAAAAGCAACAAATAAGAAAATGCTTGTATTGATAAAATCTTTAGAACTAGGAGAACTGTAATGTGCTCACACTTCAGTTTTGATTTGCTTATGAGTTTATTAATCATGGCAAAGTGGTCCATACGGAGAGTGATTGGTAAGACTATTTCTCTTATGTATATACTCTTTTCCTTGATGGTTAAAGACGCTGCCAAGGTTACTCATATGTTTTTCTTGTGTGTGTGTGGTAACATACTTGATTGTATGCTCTTGTATCTTTATATTTGTTGTGTTTCTCTTCTATAATCTTCTTTTTCTTCCGACAACTAATCCTTATTACAGTCAAAGATAACAGAGATTCATACTCCCTCCGTTTTATATTAAGTGTCGTTGTAGAGAATTTTTTGCGTTACAAAATAAGTGTCGTTTTCGGTTTTCAATGCAAAATTTATTAATTTTATTATGTAATTTGTTTTTCTATTGGTTAAAATATGGTTAGGTGTATGGGTAACTGTGTTTTTATATAGGAAATATGTAAAATTAATTGTTTTCTTAATCCGTGTGCACAGCTATAGAGTGACACTTATAATGAAACAGAGGGAGTATTATTATTTAAAACCTTAAAAAAAAAAACTTTAAATGATTGATGATTAACATGGCCAAGTTGGAGAATTAAGCACATGGGAAACAGTGAATATCCATCCAAAGCGAGTTTAGTTTAGGGAAACGTGCCGGTTATGGAAAGAAAGAAAGAGAAAACGTTGACGCTTACTCTATCTATTCTCTATCGTCCTCCGTCAGTTTCTTTTGATGGTGCGGAGACTTCTTAGCGACTTCAATGCAAAAGAAGAACACAAAGATTATTAAAAAAAAATAATAACAATTCCCCCATCAAAACCCATTTTCAAAGTTTTCTTTTTCATTTGCATGCTTTTACCCGATTGGGAAGTTTCTTATTTTTTTTTTCCTCTTCACGCATTCTCATAAACTGCTTTACGGTTCGGTTGATTGAATCTTTAGAGTTCCAATTCTCAATTGATGGCCGCTTTCGCGAATTATCTCCGGTTGGCACGGCTTGGTGGTACGAGTTCAGGTGTAAATCTGTCTACTTTCAGATCAATCACTTCTCCAAGTCCAAACCCGACATTTGTTGACAGGAACCTGTTCGATCACCAACACGACATTCGTTCATCATCTTCTCTGTTCAGACAACCCCACGCCAGATTCATTTCTCAACTTGTCAAAACCGCCAATGGCAAACGTTTGCATCTCGTCGACACACTCGCCTTGGTAAATAATAAATAAATGATATAATACTATTTCTTGCTGTTCTTTTTTTTTTAATTGCATATCTGATTTTTATTGCATCTTGAAGATGGTTGATTATTGTTTTCTATGTCTGAATGATTTCTCAAAATTTTTGTGTTGCTTTTGGTAATGAGACAATATAATGGTTATATAGTCAAAGACCGGAGTTATGGAATGCCCATGTGTCTGGTCGTTATTTTTGGATATTGTCTTAAAAGAGTCTAATTCAAAGGGGATGATGTATATGGAATTGTGATTTTTCAGGTTAGGAGCTTAGAAGCACAAGGACTGCCTTCAAAGCAAGCAGAGGCAATAACTGGTGCTATAACTGAAGTTTTGAATGATAGCTTAGGAGTTGTTTCTCAGTTGGTTGTTTGCAAGGGTGAGATGCAGAAAGTAAGTTTTATTCATTCTAAGACAAGGAAAAAACTAAGAGCTCTGCTTAAAATTCGGTCTAACTTTGGTCTTCTTGCTTATGGTGGTTAGGCTGAAATGACTCAGGAATCAAACTTATCCAAGTTCAAAAGTGAAATTAACAGCTCACTGGTAAGCTCTGTTTATTTCACTTTTTAACATAACTTTTATGAGACATTAGGCGTGAATTGCTTGGAAAACCATATGATAGAGCCAATAAGTATTTTTTTTTTCTCAATAGTGATGTAAAGAATGTTGAAAAATGCTGGTTTCCATGAATAGGACCACCATTTCTCTTTGCTGCAACACGAGAATGAGAAACTCCGCAATGACATTGAGCGAATCCGCACTGATATAAGGTCTGCTTTTATACCAATCTCTAGAGCTTTGGTTAGTTGTAGATTCAGTGCAGTGTTTCAGGGACTAAAGCAATTACATTGCAGGCATGAAATAGATAAAGTCACAGCAGGACAACGGTTGGACTTGAATCTTGAAAAAGGGTCAGAGAAAACACTTACTTCTTTCTCTCTTCGTTAAAACTTCTTTTTGTGTGTGGCTATATGATCTTGAGTATGGTTCCATGATGGTTTAGGAGGATAAGAGATGAGCTAACGGATCAAAATGCTGAAACCTCTAACCTTACAAACAAGCTTGATCGTGTTAGTATCTCTCATCTCTGTATTCTTTTTTTTCTTTTAAGGCAGCAAGAGTGATTATGTTTTTCTATATTCTATCTTTCAGGAGATCCACACTTTGAGAGCGCAACTGGAAGCGGCCAAGTACGAGGTGATCAAGTATTGTATCGGAACACTTGTCTCCATCTCAGCCGTTGGTCTTGCCGTCCTCCGGATCGTCATGTAATGTAAACTCATTGACCAACTCCATCATCTTTGCTGTTTTTTTTTCAAGTCTGGGATGAAATATTGGTCTGCTCTCTCCATCTTGTGAATTATTCCTATGTTTAATGTAATTTCATGTCCTTATTACAATATATGACAAAAGAAATAAAAGTATAACCAATCTATGAGATTTACGATCAACGTATATATGCTTATGTTTCTTTCACCTATTTGTGTAGTATAGAATACATACAATATTGTTTGTACATAGCAACATGTTGTTCATAATGTTCATATATATCCATAGCCACTACTCTCCTTAATGGGAAGGTAGGGCTTATACTTCATGATAATTCAAACAGAGTCCAGCCATAACTCGGCAGGCCCTGCAAAATTTATTCTCTGCTTTGGGTCCAGCTTTAGGCCCATAAAATAGTATGGCTACTAGTTTCTATTAGATAGATATCTTCACACCACATAACCAGACCATGGTTGGTTATACGAAAAATTCAAATTGATCTCCAAATTTTAAAGAGAGTATATATCGTATGGTTATCAAATTGTCGAAATTGTTTCTTTTAAGATTAACCTACAAATGTTTATGACTCTACAAATCTCCAAATCCGGCCCTAGGCGTGACCATAAAAACTACCCTTGAAATTGAAAATGGGTTTAGAACCATCCAACTGCTTATGATGCGATTAGTGTTGAAAATAGCTTCGAGAGGAAGGCGTGACTGAAGCATGAAATGCACGTGAGGTTGTAATACTTACAGTTACTGCTTACTACGGCCTTTTTCCCCAAATGTGTTGAATGCGGAGAGGTGAAACCGTGAAATTAAATTAAAGTGGTCCGGTCAACCCCGTGTTTGAACCGCATAGATAACACCAAGGTGCGGTTAAACCGTGTGGGAGGTTCAATAACATAACCAAAAGATTTTGGTTTACTACTATAGTTTAGGTGAGTTTTGGGTATTGTTGTTGACTACTACTTCAACTTATCTTTCAATCTTACGAAAATAAACACACCATGCAAGATTCTCGCAATATATGTCTTCTATTTAATAGAAGAAACGTAAAGCGAAATAACGTCAAGATGAGAATATGGCAAACTCACATCACATGTATTGTTGGGTCAAAGGATCTCCTTACAAATCTTTTGGCACACGACTCGAGAAGTTCGTCGCGGAAACAAATTTTCTCTATTATCTTTGTAACTTTTAAAACCCTACTCAACAAGAATATGCAACTTTATGTGAAAATTGTTAGGAGGGCTAACTTTTCTTTTACGAAACTTAAAGATAAAATGGAACTAACCAATGTCCAATGAATGGACCATAACAACGTAAAAGTTAGAACTGGAGTGTGTGAAAGTGGTTGAGTCGGGTGGGGAAATGCTCATCACGTGACTCCCCACGCCTTTCTTTTGGTTTTTCTTCTTTTTAAGTTCCAATGATTATCTCTTAGCTTTACTAATTAGTTTATCAACTTTTAAACTAAAGCAATGTTAGTCCTGAATCCTGATTATCAAGAAAAAACAAAACCACTACTTAAGCTATTTGGTACATATGACCATGCCCGAGATTTATGAGGTAACAAATATTTGCAAGTAAAACTAAAGTGTAAAGTGAAAGAGAGATCATATTGGTGTAAGCGGTGGGTGGTGCTAATTAATCTAATAGATATGGTCAACGAATATTATGTTGTACTATACATATATAGTCCAAATTAACACTGGCTATATCGCACGTCACTAAAAAGTCGCATTCAATCTTTACGCAAAGTAATAAATTGTTCAATCAGAGACTGTATCCAGTATGTTAATGTAGCTGTTTCAGTTTAAATTTTGAGCTATGTCAAGAGAGAAAGCGATGGCTATTAACATTTACTAACAACAACAATTTACGAAATGCATAGTTAATTTGGGTAGACTGTGTTCAAAAACAACGACAATTTACAGAAGTAGACTGTGTTCAAAAACAACATCTAATAACAACGACAATTTCAAAATGTTATATATACAATCTTTTAAACTTATAGTAGACTGTGTTCAAAAAAAACAAAAAAAAACTTATAGTAGACTTTTTGGGCATAACAACACGTGTGATTTTCGTTCAATTGCAAATAAATTTATTAATGTAAATTTTATTAATATGAACAAGATTCAAATTAAATTAGAGGTTATAAACATTTTCCTGGCATGACGTTGACTACACAAGATGTTGTAATCGGAGGTGTTGAGCACAACGACTGTGCGTCTGTGACAAAATAGCACAAGCTTTTATGTTAACGAGTTTAATTAATTTATTTTTTTCACCGACTTTGATTAATTTGTATAATCCATCGTAAAATCAACTTTAATATTTATAAATTATAACAACCTAATTAATTAATTATCTGTTACGTATACCAAATCGTTGCCAACCCTACTAAAATCAAAGCCTCCCCGTAATTTGGCTTTCCTCATTTAACATTCAAACAATTAATCTTCTATATATAGTCTCATAATTACCAAATTACCAATTTTAAGTAAAAACAAATTGTATTTGTATCCGCTTTGTCAAATAATTATTGTGCATACATTTATAACTTGATAAGGAACCGCACTCGATAACGATCATGACGGTGTATCCAATTTAAACGATGCAGGAGATAATGGGCTTGGAATATACCCATGACCTAGGGTTGAAACTCCGAACGATTTCGTACTCACATTCACTTTTTTTTTTCACATTCACATTTTCAAAGTGTAAAGTTAGTGAAAAAAGGAGTTTTAAAGTAGATTCAAAACGTTGCACGAGGCAAAAAAAAAAAAAAAACTGAAATATAACGCGAAACAAATAATATATAGGGATATATGAGTTTTAAAGTTTTAAAACCTGACCAGTTACTACAAACAAACAAAAACTACTGCGACTACTACAGAAAAAAGGTAAAAAAATAATGAAAATAACAGTATTTCAAAGCAGTTAATGCTAAAACTTAACCGGGTCGGATCCTAAATTCTTTTTCAAAAACTCTGCACAGCCTGAACCGTCCGGTTCATACCGGGTTCATCAGCATCACTAGACATCTCCTTTTTCTGACGCATCTCAATGACTTTACGGTGATGGTTCGAATGCAGCTCACTCGAGAAAGTCGGGCTACAAGCGGGTCTATACTCGGGTAATAACCGACCCGACTTGAACCGCACACCACACGCATTACAAAGCGTTTTCGCTCCCATTGGTCCCGCTCTCCACTGCGGCGTTTTCTGAACGCCACAATGGCTACACCTCCGCGTCTGCGTCTGACCACTGTTGTCCCTAACCTTCTTCGCCCTCTTCTGTCTTTTAACAGCTTTGTTATCGAGAAACTCGGCGCCGGAGAGCCATAGAGGACTTGAAGGAGCCGACGAGGAGGAAGAGCTTGAGGACGAGTCGGTTAATGAAGGCGAACCGAGAGACCAGACACTGACTCCGGTTCTTGGTCGTTTGGTTCGTATTTTAACCGGGAGAGGGGCTTTAAAACACGAACCCTCGTTAACCGGTGGTACAGGGTGTCTCCGGTTTTCGGTTAACCAAACCGGTTTTTTCGTCGGAGCGGAATAAGAGTCCTCCACGAAATTGGATAACCATTCGAGTTCCGCTAAATCATCCGTCTAACAAAAAAATAAATAATTAAGTTAAAAAAAAAAACTGAAAAATAATAATTGAAAAATAAATTCAATTTCGGAAAAATATATCTGAGGAGGGAAAAACGGAATAATTACCGGAACGGCGAGCTCGCTGCCAAAATCTTCACAGGGGGTGGAGAATTCGTTGCTCCGGTGAAGGGTAATTTCGTCATTCGAGGAAACTGAGACTCCTCCTGTCTTCGGTTTAGTTTCGTCGTCAATGAAAACGTCGTCGTTTGAGAAGTCAAGCAAGTCGTCAACAGAGAAACCGTCGGTGACGGCTTTCTCTTTAAACGAAAGTTCAACACTTTCCATCCTAAAAAAAAGAAAAAAGAACATAAAGTTTCATCCTTTCCATGTCAATTTGAAAACTTGTCGGAAACAATGTAAAACCATAAGAAATTCGAATACCTGAGAGTAACTGAGAGAGGAGTTTGGAGGAGATGTCGGTGAAGGAGGAGAGAAAGAGATGAAGAAAAGTGGTGGTGGAGGTTAAGGTGTGAACTAGAAGAAGAGGTTTGAGTTTGGTAAAAGCATTGAATATGATGATATCATGATACTAGTGCCCAGGGCCCTCTCTACTCATAAAAAAGTATACATATAATACATACTATGTGCAGCGTTATAAGATACTTTTTGTAAATTTCAAAGCGTTACTGAGGGGGATGGTAGAGAACTAGAGATGATCCAAAACGATACGGCATCGTTTTGTAGTACGGAAGCATGTTTAGCGTTTGAAAGAAGAATAGTGTTTAGTTGGGCTGGGCTATCTGAATCTTCACGGCTTTGGACACCTCATTAAGCCCGTTAGCATTTTATGCAAAGTTATTTATTTTTCTGGTCCACCAAATAAGAAATTTGTTGATAGCAAAATAAAATGGTCAAATGGTAAAGCAGAAATCAATTAACTTCCAAAACATATTCCTAAAAAAGATTTCAAAAAATTATGTTTTAAATAATATAATGCAATTCTATAATATTGCATGTATATATATGAACAAATCTCTAATATAACGTCTTTAAGAGTTGCAAGAAAAAGTATTATGTTACTACTGAATGATTCATAGTCATAGCATGTTTTTTTCGAGCATAACCATGTTAAATGTCTATCAAGTATGAACTGAAAAAAATATGTTCTAATTAATCTATAGTTCAAGAAGACAAACGACTACTGCTTATAGTTGACAGTTTTTTTAATCAAATTCTAGAAACATGAAATATGTTTTGGGCTTAGAAATAAATGTAATTTATATAATGCTGCTTCAGTTGCAGATTCCATAAAGACTATCTCCTTTATATTTCAGAGAGCAGTATCTGGTCTCCAGTATCCTTTTTGTGCACTTAATATTCCTTCTTGGTGCTTGGAGAAGGTTAGATGAACATCCCAATGCAGTGACTTCAACATATTCTCTATCTCTCTTATCACATTGGCTTCATCACGTACTATTAGTTTACCTCCTGGTCTTACTATTCTATCCACTTCTGCCAGTACTGGAACAAGATTGCACCTTCAAAATAGAATATTTTCAATATTTTTCAGGATTGCTGATGAAAATAGCCAAAAGAGGTGGAAAAAACTTAAGGTTTTACCTTGGTCTCAACTTGGAGAAGAGATGATCTGCATGCAATAGATCATAACTCCGAGGGTATGTGCTAAAAGATTCACACCAGTCATGATATATTCCAAACAGTCCTCTCTCGTAGATTATCGGTAATGTATCTGGTGAATTAATGTTCACTACATTCATCACCCACACTTGCAAGTCCCTTAGAGCTGCTGCAAACCTGTTGTATGTTTGACAAAAAAAAATTTAAAAGCTTTAGTTTTAGTGAATGAATTGTATCTTGTTTCATCTCTTTTGGTTTGTTCTTGTCTATGCTTACCCTCCGTAGACGGCTCGCATATCCATCACATTCCTCACGTTAGACCAGCTGATACCTATTTCGTTCATATATACTTTGCTAACAACGTGCTTCCAATGTTCATAATCGGTAGTGAAGTCTCTAGGAGCTGGTTTCCCATAAATCCCCATTTGTGAGCTGTTTAGCCAGTAAGGAGGTGTTTGAAGCCGACGTGGCCAGTTCACAGGCCACTTGCTCCCTCTCTCAACCACATTGGTTGGCACTTTATGCATGCATGCTTGTAGCGGTACGTACCTGAAATTATCATTTTATCTTTAACTTTTCTTTTATTAAAACTTAAAAGGTTCTTCATATTATGGAAACATCATCATTACCATGCTGCATTTGCATCATCGTTATTTTTGCACATGGGAGGCCTGTTTCGCTTTCGTTTCTCATAGCATTCATTCGTGGTAGGTTTCTGGTAGATGGCAGCACCAATACCATTGAGTTTATCCTTGTTGATTGTCACAAGTTCCCAACACATAGATTTTGTCAGCGCAGACATCTCTACATAAAACTCAAAACATGTCAGCTTCATAGAAACAAACAAAAATAAAGAGAACATTTTTGAGCTAAAACCTTATACCTTTCCAGATTTGAACATCTTCTTCAAGCTTCTGGTAAACTGGTGTTGCTGACCAGACAAAATAACCTCCAGGACGAAGCATCCGATTCAGTTCCAGAAGCAGCATACCACCTTCATTGTGCCAAGGGACTCTGCAACGTGCACAGTGGATAAGGTCAAACACTCTACCCGGGAATGGTAATCTCTTAGAGCCCATCACTGCAGAGATGGCTGGGATCTTTCTTTCGAGAGCAAACTGAACCTGAGCCTCATGTTCATCTTTTGGTGCAAGTGACATGGCTATAACATCTCTTTCAAAGAGGAATCCACCAAAGCTAGCCACTCCACATCCAACATCTAATACAACTCGTGTGCGTTTACCCCATGCAATGTTTTTCAAAGCCTGACATAGGAAAAAAAAAAAAAGAGGCATTAGCACAAACTTTATAGAAAAAAAATCACTTTTATAGCACAAAAAAAAAGTTTGATGGCAAAACTAGCATCCGAGAAGAAAATCTCTAAAATGATATTAATTAAAATGTAAAATGATCAAATTACTCCAAATCTCACCCCCTAAAAATTAAAGCTAATCACTAAACTCGAACCAAAATATAAAATAAAAACCTATTTCTAAATTTTTAGCTAATGCTATTTTGATAATTTCATGTGCTAGTTTTTGAACAAAAAGGATGTTTTAGTGTTATTCTATTGTAATTCTCAACTTTATATCTTTATTTTTGGTCCAGTTTTTGATCAAAAAATAAAATAAAAAATAAAAATTTGGTCCAGTTTTGAATGAGTTCACCTGCTGAAGGAAGTCAATATAATGGAGAGCTCCATGGATAAACTGTGTTCCACCTCCTGGAAACGTTAAGAACTCTCCAGTAACCTTCACCCAATTCTGATGTCCTTTCACTTCTGCTAGCTTTGTGTGTGGGACATTGTGGTACCATATCTACTAGATCACATGTAAGTCCACTTTTATCCATCATTTCACCTCACCGAAAAAAATAATAATTTGGATCAAATCTTTTACCTTATCCCTGCTTTCTGGCCATTTGATAGACTCCTTATACCCTTCTGGAAGGGGGACAAGACACGTTGGTGGGTCTTCTGGACAATGCCTCTCTCTGTGCTCAAAATGTCTTCTACTAGTTAGTTTCTTTATAGCTGCTTCATTGTCTAGGCATGGTATATAATCATAACCTGCTGTTTCATTGCACAACTCCCATGCCTTTCCAACCATTACACTCTCTACAGTATTTGATTCAGATGTTTGTCTTTGTTTCTCGTCTTTAGATTCTGTTGCTTGACTCTTCCATGTTTTTTGTGATTCTGATGATTCTTTTGGTATTCCAGAACCAAACCCACTTGCTTCTGAACTCTCTTGTCTTTTCTCATCTTTTGGCTCTTCTTGTTGTTGTAGCTCCACATTTTCTTCCTTTGTTGTGTTTTGTTCTTCTTTGCTTCCACTCTCTTCTTCTGTTGTGTTATGTTCCTCTTGTGGTCCGTTCTCATCCTTTATACTCTTCTGCTCCTTTTCATTTTCTTCATTATTGTTCTCCTCTTTACCTGAGTTTTGATCTTCTTGTTGTTGCTGTCCGTTTTCTTCGTTCTTTGAGCTCTCTGATGTACTGCTCTGCTCTACTTCCATAGGTTGTTCTTCTTTGGTCTTATCTGTGTACGTCACCTCTGCGTTGGAATCCTGATCTTTCTTTCCTTGTTCCACGTCCTGAGACTCTTTACCTTGCCCTTGCTCTTGCTCTTGTTCTTGTGTTCCTTTATTATTACCTGATTGAGCACCAGAGTCCTCATCTCGTTGCTCCTTCTGTTCCTTCTCAAACTCCTTGACCACGTTTTTCACCTGACCCTCGTCACTCTTACTTTCAATAACGTTATCTTTTTCTTTCTCCTCGGGAATCTTTTCATTTTCTTGTTGGGTCTCTTGGTTTTGAGTCTCTCTCCCTCCCTCGTCTCTTGCCTTTGAGCTCATCTTTTCACTCTTCTCTTTAGCTAACTTTTGTTGTTCGTATTCAGACTTTATGGCATCGTCTGGAAGCTTTCCTGGATTGTCTTCATACGTTGGATGCTCATCAGGCTCTTGTCTTGTTGGTTCAGGTTCATCGTTACCGTTTGAAGAGTCACTCCTTTCTGTCTCTGAGATTACTGCTCGAGTGGTGGCTTGTGAGATCTGTGGGGGAATAATGGAGTTGGAAGAAAGCATCCAGACACCGATGACACATAGAGCCACAAAGACGACCATTGTAATGGTCGACGCGTACGACGTCGAAGAAGAGCGTTTGTTTGCACGTCCCTTTCCAAACGCCATTTTTTTTTAATGTTTGTGTGGAGAAAGAAAGAAAGAAAAAGATGGAGATGGGAGGGGACAAATGAAGGAGTAAAATGGGAGTTGAAGGAAGTAAAAATAGAAGGAAAGAGAGGTTGTGAAGAGAGAAGACTGAATCAAAGATCCAATAGAGTCGGACATGCATGGGACTTTCAGTATTGTCTTTGTTTCTAATTTTAGTTTATGGTCTTTGTGTCTCATGTTTTGTCCTTGAAAGAATTACACCCCCATGTAATAATTCGATGCTTAATGGTAATAACGTCTAGTGAAGGAACTGTTAAACATGACAAGTTTTTTTTTTTATTAATTTAAAAAATCTTCTTTTGGCATAATTTTAGGCATCTGTAAAAATGATTTTGGTCAACTAGATTACTATGAAATTAAAAAAGCATCTATACTATTATTTGCAAAGTGATTTTTCGCAACGGAGCTCTCACGTTAAAAGTTAGAGTGGTTAATATCGATTATATCTTTAATGAAACTTTTATATATAACTAATTTTATAATTAAAAATAAAATTTAAAAAATAAAATTAGATTAGTATGTTATTATCATAGATAACTTAGAATAATTAATATAATAAGTTTATAAAAAATCAAAAATAAGATAATTCTTATATATGTTATTATCATCTGAATATAATATTGTAACAACATGATAATGCTTATATATCTTAATTTTATATATAATTGATTTTGGCTTTTGGCTTTTGAAAATAATATTATTCTATTATAAAATTGCGAAGTGATTTTTCGCAACGGAACTCTCACATTAAAAGTTGGAGTAGTTAATATCGATTATACCCTTAATGAAACTTTTATATATAACTACTTTTATAATTAAAAACAAAATTTAAAAAATAAAAATAGATTAGTATGTTATTATCTTAGATAACTTAGAATAATTAATATAATAAGTTTATAAAAAATCAAAAATAAGATAATTCTTATATATGTTATTATCATCTGAATATAATATTGTAACAACATGATAATGCTTATGTATCTTAATTTTATATATAATTGATTTTAGCTTTTGAAAATAATATTATTCTATTATAAAATTTAAAATTTAAAATTACAATTAAAAAATTAAAATTTAAAAGTCAATTTTAATTAAATATTAATCAAACAAAAACATTTGTATAAAGATACTTTTAATTAAATAATTAAATATTAGATATTAAAAATTGGAACGGTCCAAGTTAATAATACCTTTAATGAAATTTATATATTTATATATAAATTAGTTAAAAACGAATTTTATGTTAATGATAGAAATTTATATGTTATTATATTAGTTAATTTATTATAAATTATAAATTAATAGGATAATTATCCACATTCATCCATGAGAGACGGTTTGGATTATACCTGCGATCGTTTCTCGCGACTGTTTCTATTGCCCCCATGCTTATCTTGTTCTCAGTTAAAGCTATGTTGTTGCCGCTGACGCTGCCGCAGCGGGTTGGCAAAATAACAGGGCTTATATAAGATTTAGAGAAGGAGAATCGAAAGGTTCGACAGTGAGTCGTGTTGTTTTTCTCGCTTTATTTTCTTTGATAATTCAATCTATGAGTAAATGCATCAATTTTCTAATAATTTAATACCTTCTCAATTTCAATCATTTTCTCTCAAATTGAGATATTTTTTGTTATGTTGGTTTTGAGATGTTAAACTATAAGTTTACAATAGTGTTGTGGACGTTGGTCTCATTTGTCTTTTCTTCACAAAATAATAAAATTTTTGAATACAAGACACCGAATTTACATATAAAAACCGTTAAAGTTAAGTATTATATGTATACTTGTGATTCAACTAAATTATACTCCCTCCGTTCCTAAAAGATCCATGTTCTGGAAAAATATTTTGTTTCAAAAAGATGTATATTCTATATTTTCTATGAGAAAATTACAAGTTTCAAAAAAAAAATAGTTTTATCAGATTACTATTGGTTAAAAGTTATTGAAAATTGAAAATTACTGAAAACAATAATAATTTAATGTGTTTTCTTAATATGTGTGAAAACACGAGAAAGTTTATCTTTTAGAAACAGAGGGAATATATATTTTTGGATGTATAAGAGAGTGGGATATGACACGGAGTAGAAGTCTGAACTAGTTGGCCGATTGGACGGCAGCACTATTTTAGAATGGACCAAATCGGTCGATCACGCAATCTAAGAGCATCTCCATCAGTGAACCTGATGGGGAGAGGTTCACAGAAAAAAAATTAATTTTTTTTTCTTTTTTACTTTTTCAAAAAAAAAAAAATTTGGCAAATCACAGCCCGACACGTGACGAATCCGTGACGAACCGGGTTCACCACGACGAATCCACGCACGTCGGGTTCATCATTGTTCCTTTCGAAAAACGTGTGAACCCTCTCTTAAAACCCCTAATGGGCATGCTCTTGTGCAATGGGGATTGAGCTTCACGGACTCCATAAAATTATCAATTACCACACAACAGTATCGAATGTTTTGGGCTATACCAATTTTGTACCATAGTTAATTATGGGTCGAACACTCCACAACTAGACCAAAGTCATCAAAAAACCGAGATCAGGTTTCAAATCATATCTCTTGATTCTCTTCGCACTCATTCATCCCACAATATATAAATATATATATATATATATATATATATATATACAGAGAGAGAGAGTGTGTGTGAGATGCTTCACAATAACTTTGAGTTAGATATACAGCTCAATAAAGAAAGTTAAACTAAAAGTATTGTGAAACATCTCACTCTAAAAAAACATCTCTTTCTCTATACATAATATATATTGTGTGAGTGTATACGTACATACACGTGCATGCAGTAAAAGAACATGTATATCAAACCTAAGTTTACATGAACATGTGTGCGTGGCTATTTTTGTATGGGCAATAAAGAAGGATAAATACTCGTTAATTATGATTAATATTTCCTCTTGATCTGATTACTAGTACAATAATAGTACTCTTCCCTTTCCAAAGTAGTAGTGAAAAGTAAATAATGGCGTTACTTTTCATGCAATAAAAGAACATACGTTTTTGATTTATGTACACATATTTTAAAATATTTTTTTATTTTATAAAATATCAACAATAAAGCAATTAACCCTATTTCAAGTAATAGAAAAATAAACTAAAATATAAAGTATATAATATTAGAAATTTTCATTAAAATTTTTAATAACATTTATTTTGCAACAAAAAATTTACTCTATTCTATAACAATAATTAAACTAGATCAGAGAATTACTACATTTTCTAGTAAAAATTGCAATCTTTGTTTTTATTGCGTGACAAATACAATCGATCATTGAACAACATTTTTTAAAAAAAGTATTTTATTAGTGGTATTTCTAAGTCAACGTATCAAATGTAAATGAATAAAGAAAACTAACTTGTATACTTAACCTAAAAATACGTTTAGTGATTGAGAAATGGCTTGGGTAAACAAGTTACATTAAGAAAAGCACCCTCGGGTCACATCTCTAGATGTCGCTCTTCTCTGATTCTATCACATGTCAATTATTTTTTTATCCATTATTAGTAGTAACAAACAAATTAAATAATACAAATTGAAATCCTTAAATGCATGGGATGGGCAAGACGGACCATATATAGTCGCCATAATTGAAACCATGGTTGAGGTTATTAATTGATACTATAATATAGGCAACATATATAACGAAATTTTCTATTGGTCAGAAGAAGACACAAAAGGTAACATAAAGATGAGAAACATTATCTCCGGATTCTAAGGTTACGTGTTACACAAACAAGAAACATACACATTAATGAAACAAAGATTCAGCCATGATTCAGCCATTCAGGCAGCATTTAAGTAACACTATATCCTCACAAAATCATTATAATAAGAAGATGATGATATTATTTGAATTAAATTTCCGTTTAAAAACCCTAATATTGCAACAACTTTGAGTGTCCAGAAGAAGCATAAACAGGTCCACTTTCCTCCTAATTTCCCCCACTTCTACATCTCTATGTAATATGAATCCAACAATTAACGATTTTTAAAACCCTAATTATATTATAAGAATTCAAAATAGTTACTCTGCATTATGTCAGATTAACATCATGATCTTGGGTTAGGAAAGAACTGTGTACCGGCCATGAAACTGTTAATTGGAGTTGGATAAAGAGAGGCTGGATCGTTGTAACCCGCCGCGGAGGAGCTGCCAATACCACCGGCGTTTGGTGTGGAGGAAGAAGCAGTTGCGACCGTCACAGATCCAGCTGTTATGAGATTGAGCTGGTGTCCTCCACCACCAGAAGAGCTCTCACCAGTGGTGATTACGTTGTAGCCGCTGCTACTTCCAGGACCCTTGTCGTAGAGAACGCCTTTAAAGATGTGACCACCGATGCTTACGGCTGTTTGATAAGCAAATTCTTCTTCTCCATCTTCCACTGAGCTCACTCGCACACATCTGAACACTGCCGGTGAGCTCACCTCCGCCGGGAAATCTCCAACTTCTAAACCTAGATTTTTTATCAAGACAAAATAACAGTTTTCTTAGACATTAATTGCATGTTTGATTTTATATACTATATACTAATATATAAATTAAAATATATTTTTTTGTTCACTATAGAAAAAACATTACTAATAGTTATTTATTCTTCGAATATACAGGCCACGGAAAAGAAGGTGCAGAGAATTAGAGACAGAACACAGATTTCAAGATCGATGAGAACAGCTTGTTCCTGTCAATCTCATAGACAGTGTTTACTCTTAAACAGTACTCTCACAAATCAATACTAAATCAAAAGTATATATATATATATATATATATAATTCGTTCATAAAAATAAGAAATAAAATAGGGTTATATTTGGCTCTTTAAGGCTGATACCAATCCAAACTTAAAATTATAAAAATGGTGTTTATTCATTATTTCACGACCTTATATAATTAAACTTTACTGATATATACTATATAGTAAAATGTACCTGAAGCGTTGTGAGTAGGAGGAATGCGAGTGCAGACAAGAGCAGAAGAAGCTCCCGGAAAATTCTCCCGTTGGCGTTTCGGTATACCGCTATCACCGCGCCTCTGGTGCATATGAGGCTGAACCATGGCTAGCTGATGTTGTCTCTCACGGCGTTTAGCGGCAGGAACCCACGTGCTCCTCACGTGCGTAGGGCAGTCCAAGCCACGGCTCTTGCAGCAAGTTCGACACCTAACATGAGCGCAGTCTTTCTTGGCCTGGTTTCCACAGTCTTGACAGCTCAAACCGTTTCCACCTCCACCGCCACTCCGCATCATCATAAGCGCTGCTTCTCTCCCGGTGGCAGCGTTTGAGATATCGAATTGGCTATGGTTGCTTGGTCCTACTCCTAAACCAGCTGCTGAGGAGTAGAGATCTAACCTGTGCTGATGCTGTTGATGCTGGAACATGATTTCTTGTTGGTTGTGGTTTTGCCATAACTCAAGTGTGCCTAAAACAGCGTTTGAAGAGGAAGGAGCGTTTGCGTTTGCGTTAGGGTTTCTGTACCAGAGCCAAGATTCTGATACAGGAGGAGGAGGATTAGTGTTGGTGCGGTGTTCTTCTTGGCTGTTTCCTCTCCCTCCTCCACCGCCTCCTCCGCCGTCTAACGAGAAAAACCCTGCCATTCACCGGCAAGACCACCACTGCCCATATATACCACCACACTCTCCAATAAGCTTTTCAGAAAATAAAAAAATGAAACAAACCGGAAATTAAAAGATTTTTAACTTTCTCTCTCTAGATCTTTGAGAGGAAGAGGGTTTCTAGGGTTTAGGTAGAAGAATTTATTCTCTGAGTTTGTAGTGTCTTGAAGTTGAGTAGCTTTTAAGGGTCTGGTAAAGAGATGAGTTCTGGAGAGTATTTAAGAAACACACAGAGAGAAAGAGGAAGAAGAAGAAGAGAGATCAGAAAGATGTTTCATCGCCTTTCTTGCGCTCTGCAACGCCGCCATAACCTTAATAATCTCTCTCCCCTCTGCTCTAATTTAATTCTCTGTCTCCCCTCCTCTCTCATATCTTTTTTTCTTTTCTAATTTTTTTCTCACAACCTAATGACCACGCTCGATATCTTTCAGTTTATAATCAGACGGTTATCATTCTGCCACGTCGAGAAATTTTATTTTCCGTTTTTGTCGTTTTTCCCTTTTCTCTTACATTTTGCAAATTTTATATGTTTAAAATAAGAAAAACTATATTCTTAAGACGTGTAAATAATATTCATTACGGTCTCGCAATTCGATTTTTAATAGATGGTAATGTTGTTTTTCTTTCAAAAAGATGGTTATATATTTCGGGACCTATTAATTAGACCTCCTAATAGTGTTCTAGATCTGACTCCAATACCTTGTCAAAAGTCATAGGTTTTCTTTATTATTCTTATTTACTTTTGTATATCTGAGGTTATTGTATCAAACCCTTCGAATACTCAGCCAACATGGATATATGTAGAATTGGATACAAATACTTTTTACTCGCTTTATATTTGTTATTGGTTTTGTCAGGGTCGACTCTGAGATTATGCGGGTTAAGGCGATTTCTTAACGATTTCACCTTAAATTTTTTTTAACGGATTTAGAGGCCTGAAAATTTTTCTTTTGGGGGCCTATATACAAGTAACTTTTTCAAAAAATATTGGGGGCCAAGACCAATGTTTCATCCGGCTTTGCCTAACGCCAGCCCTGAGTTTTGTATTCGCCTTGTTTTCTCAAGTATTTATTGTTATCAAGTCGAATATCAAATAATAGAAATTAGATACTTCCAAGTAAAAGACATATGATAAGTAAAAATTAACTATTCACTTTGATATTATTTGTACTTGTTCATAGAATACATTTTTGTTATTGTAAGATGTCAATAATATTTATAGGGATATATATTTTCTTCGTTTTCTCCTTAACAATATGCACAAATATTTTATTTATAATACATCTTTTATGTTTATCAAGTAAAATAAATAAAAGAAAATTTTCCATTCATTTTTAGAAGATAATTCTTAAATTGTTGTAATTATATGTACATAATTCACAAGTACTCACACATACAATATAACTTTTTAAAATTAATACTCTATAAATTAATATACATTAAAAGTTTCTATAAAATTATATAATTGTATAGTCTCAAATTGAGTTTTTAGTTCAATTGATATATCTATAAATTAGTAATATCTATAAATTAATTAAAAAATATAATTTTTGTGTAGTCCCAACATTATTAATTTATAGAGGTTTCACTGTAACTTCTTTAAATTAATATACGCTAAAAATATCTATAAAATAATAAAATTTTAGTTCCAAACTGATTTTTTACTTTAATTAGTATATCAATAAATTAATAATCTCTATAAATTAATAAAAAAAATTATAGTTTTGGTGTATTCCCAACATTATTCATTTATAGAGGTTTTATGATAATTCACAAATACTCACAAATAATAAGTAGTAGAGCAGGATGAGTAACTTGTAAGTAATTAACTCTTGAGCAAGTATTTGAAATAGCAAAATTTGTTTTTAATAAGTCAAATATAAGTTTTTTTTTTTACTCGAATAAGATAAGTTAAGTATTAGAGCAACATTATTGCATAGTTTCTTGTGGTTGGTTCTCAATACACATATATGTGTATGTATATATTATATATACGTATATAATTGTGGGTTAAGGACTTTACGGAAAACAAAACAGAAAATCTCTTATTTAAGAAACTTTCTGTTTCGTTTTCCGTAAAACCTTTTACCCAAAATTATATACACATATATAATATATATATACACATATATGTGTATTAAGAACAAACCACAAGAAATTATGCAATAATGTTGCCTTTAATATCTTTAAAATAGTAAGTATCGGCTTTGTGTTCATCCTAGATATATGTGGATTAAATAAGTGATTATATATTTTAAAATAAAAGGATTTTTTTGTCGTTTAAAATAATAAGGATTATCAACATTACTTATAATGTTCTAGTTATCCATAAGCCCGTTATCTTTTAAAAGACTAGTACTCAATTTATGTGCAGATTTCACCATGTGGCTCGAATTTAGTGTCTAAACTTATTTGTAGCTGGAAGGCAGATGTTTTTTGTTCATGTTTATTGTTTCCGAGGAAATAGATTACTATGATATAGACATTTGTGGATATGTATTTTACTATAAGCCTAATATTTATACTATCAAATAAAAAATTGTACGTAAGAGACAAACGTACGATTCTATTGTGATGCCCTAAGTTTTTCTTTAGAGCAAATGATGCCCTAAGTTCAGCATTATGTTTTTGTATAAAATATAAATGTTTATCCTATTATATACAGACAAACACACGTCTATGCCCATGCCATGAGCATCATGGATCCTAATTACTTAACTAATCATTATAATTATTAATTATCATAAATCCTGGGATTGCCTGAGAAACGGCACCAACAATCATGTCGTGTTAAATCACAATCTATAGTTTTGTAAATAAAAGTTAGTAAGACCTAACTAAAAGTAAATTAGAGATGGGGACATTTAAAGAATATATTTGCCAAACAGATGGAGAGAGTTGACTAATTGGGTCGAGGTAAATTGGATATTTAATGTAATAATTTCAATTTTTGGGATTGACTATTGAGTGAATAGTTTGATTACAGGTGAAAAGCACCGCCTCGCCGCCCTAGGACCGCTTCTTGATTTATTTCCAACTCCTTTTTTTTTTGCTAAATAACTTCATTTAAGTTTTCTCAATAATACAAAATTAATAACCAACTGATTTATTGTTTTACAATCTGACTGATACAATAGTTGTCCTACCTCCTGCGTTATGGATTTGTATATACCCCTCGTATACTAGTGTAAACTCTTGGTGGGTTAGTGTTTCTAATCTAATATACACACTAGTAAAAATCTTCCGCATAGCCACTATAGTGCCACACCAAAACCGTGGCTAGTTTTAAAGAGCCACGAAAAAGCCACGAAAAGGTCACGATAGAATAAAAGCCACGGTAAAACAGTCGAGCCACTACAAAGCCACTAACATATACCGTGGCTAGACAAAAAGCCACGAACTTGTCACTATATTTAGCGTGATTTTTTTTTTTGTTTTTTTGTGCCGACATACAAATGGCAGGGATGTGTCAAATCCTGCGACCAAAAGGAGGAAAGCCACTAACTTTTCGTGGCTAAGTTCATGGCTTATTCGAAAGCGTGTATTATTTACTGCCGGTGTGTCAGAGATTTTTACGTATAGCCACGAAAAAGCAGTGGCTTTGTAGTGGCTAGGTTTTTCATTACATTTCACAACTCGCCAGAATAGAAGAATACTAAAGATGATATACAATCACTTATGAACACCCAAAATTTGTAAGAAAATTATGTCTTTCTACTTTGAGTCAAGAGAGTGGATGGATCAAAGGATTGATCCAGAGAGTAATTGTGTTTCAGAAGTTTTTCTAGGAGGTATCGAAGCGTTTCTTCAATTTGCGTGTAATCAAGCTGATTATCAGGAGCGGAAAACTCTATTATGTCCTTGTGCGCAATGCAAAAACGTGAAGCAACGTGATGCAAAAGTTGTTTCAAGACATCTTTTTTCCTACGGGTTTAAGGGAAATTACTATGTTTGGACGAGCCATGGAGAAAAATTCTATGATATTGGGGAAAGTTCAGGGGCGAATCCTTCGATGGGTGAAGACGGAAGGTGGGAGAATCCTTCTTGGGATATTCATGATGATTGTTACCAGGAAATTCCAGAAGTACATGCGGACATTGCACCGACATACATGCCAGAACCTATTGAAGGGACGGGTATAGCGGAACCATATCATGATAGTGCTTTTGAAGCATTTGAAGCAGCTACTCAACCTCTTTACGATGGATGCCCAGAAGGAATATCTCAGTTGTATCTTGCTTCGCGGATGATGAAAGTAAAGACATATTATAATTTGGCGGAAGCTTGTGTAGATGAATTATCTGAAGCATTTAAAAAAATGCTTCCGCAGCCGAATAAAGCTCCATCATCGTATTACGAGACAAAGAAGTTGACACGAGCTCTTGGGTTACCCTTACAGAAGATTGATGTTTGTGAGAATAATTGTATGCTTTTTTGGAAGGGGGAAGATGCGAAGTTGGTTAAGTGTCGGTTTTGTGAAGCAGATCGTTATTACCCGAACCATGGAAAAGGGAAAAATAAACCAAAACAGAGAATGTTTTACATGCCGATAACAGATCGTCTCAAACGTCTATACCAACTCGAGGCGACAGCTTCGAAAATGCGGTGGCATAAGGAACATGTGTGTCCGGAAGGCGAGATGCATCACCCTTCTGATGCCTTAGCGTGGAAGCACTTTAATACGGTATATCTTGCATTTGCTGCTGAAAGCCGTAATATTTATCTATGCTTATCAACAGATGGGTTTTATCCGATTGGTATGAATGGTAAAGCACACTCTATTTGGCTGGTTATTGTCACTCCTTACAATTTGCCACCAGAAATGTGCATGAAAAGGGAATTTTTTTTCCTTTCGGTACTTGTTCCCGGGCCTAAACATCCGAAGAAAAGCTTAGATATTTACCTCCAACCTTTGATTGAAGAATTACAGGGCTTATGGAGGGATGGTGTGGAGGCATATGATATTTCAAGGAAAGAAATGTTCACTATGCGAGCAGTATTGATGTGGACGATAAGCGATTTTCCAGCGTATGGCATGCTGTCAGGTTGGACGACTCATGGTAGGATGGCGTGCCCATACTGTCAAGATGAGACTGGTGCATTTTGGTTACCTAATGGACGGAAACATAGTTGGTTTGATTGCCACAGAATATTTCTTGATCCAGATCATCCCTACAGGAGAAACACTCAAGCATTTAAACGGGGTAAGACAGTGTTGGATCTCCTCCACCGTGGTTTACCGGAGAAGAAATTTTCCGTGAAAGGATAAATAATATACAAGGTTTATCAAAAACCGCTGATTGTGGGGGGAATGGACATGCAAACCCAGCTCGGACAATATCTGAGTACGGAGTTACTCACAATTGGGTAAAGAAGAGTATTTTCTGGGAGTTACCGTATTGGGAAACTCATCTTCTTCGACATAACCTTGATTTCATGCACATTGAGAAAAAATTCTTCGATAATCTGACGAACACGTTGTTAAATGCTCCTGGAAAGACGAAAGACAATATCAAAAGCAGATTAGATCTCCCGGTACTTTGCAAAAGGCGAGATTTAGAGATGAAAGAAGATGGAACGATGCATGTGCCAATATTCAGGTTATCTAATGCGGCAAAGCGACAATTCTTTATGTGGTTGAAAAATGACATAAAATTCCCCGATGGATACGCCTCAAAATTTAGTCGATGTATTGACGAAAGCAGTTTGAAGCTACATGGATTGAAAAGTCATGATTATCATGTCATTATGGAACGACTATATCCATTTGCATTCGCTGAACTCCTACCCAGAAATGTTCACACAGCAATTAGAGGTATTTTTAAATTTTCCCATTTACATATTTATTGTACGGAAATTGATTTCATAACTTTAATGTTTCATATACAGATATTGCTCTGTTCTTCCGAGATATTTCTTCGAAGATTTTGAAAGAATCAGATGTGGGCCTTTTAAAGGCAAATATCGCCTTGAAGCTTTGTAACTTGGAAAAAATATTTGTTCCAACGTTCTTCGATGTTATGGAACATCTTGTTGTGCACCTTCCAGATGAAGCAGCCTTAGGTGGTCCCGTACATTTTAGGTGGATGTATGTATTTGAGAGATACATGTACCACTTGAAGAAGATGGTAAAAAACAAAGCTCATATTTCGGGTTCAATAGTTGCGCAAATTATAAACGAGGAGATTTCAAATGCATCCTCCAATTTTTTTGGGCATCCTGAGAACTTGAGCATTCCAGAAGGTCCGAACGATATTCGTTTCACATACAATTATCCAGAGGTACCAATCTTGTTATACCATGAAGGGAGAGTTAGTGGACAATGCTCTACTCGTTTCACATACTATTCTCCAGACATTTATGATGCTCAACTGTGAAGCATTTACACCATATGAAAGGTTATTTTAAATTATAGAATATATATATATATATATTTATATATACATTTACATATTAGCATATAATTAAACTATCACTTATCTGCAGCATGTTTGAATATCATATGAAGAGAACTGTCCCTGATATTACTCCTCGTGGATTGCAACAAGCGAAAGACACCAAATTTGCAATCTGGGTCAAAGACTATGTGAGTTGTAGTGTATTAATATACATTCTAAGATTGTGAATGATAATAATGATAATGTTTTTGTATTGCAGATTAATGAGTCCATTGTGTATTACACATTTCCTGTATGGATGTTGGATTTTGTACAAGGTCCAAAACGAAGTTATAGGTCTTGGCCAATATACCATTCACGAGGATACACTTTTCACACTCACAATCACGGTCAAAATAAGAGAACTCAAAATTATGGTGTTTGTGTCCCTGGAACCACAAATACAGATTATTACGGCCTCATAGAAGAGATAATGATGGTGGAGTATCATAGTGATGTTGGATTAAAAGCAATGGTTTTTAAATGTCGTTGGTTTGATACAGCCGAAAATCGCGGTATGAGAATACATCCATTTGGACTTGTAGATGTCTCACCACGCAGACAATATGCAAAATATGATCCTTTTGTGTTACCAGGTACTTAGAATGAAGATAAAATGAAGATTTTGCATTATCAGATTTCAACTGATATTTGTCTTTTCAGGTAATTGTGATCAAGCATGTTTCATTCCTTATCCGCGGATACGTCTAACTTCAGGAGATGAATGGTGGGCTTGCATAAAAATATTACCACGAGGAATCCGAGAAACTTCAGAGGTTGCTTTGACCGCGTGGCAAGACGATAGACGTGATCAAGTTGCAGAAAGTTCATTGTTACGAGTTGAAACACATGTTGTTGACGATGTCTCGGATTATGATACATCTCCCGTGGTCCCTCCAAATGATGAATATCAATCCGATGAGGATATAGGAACAGCAAGTAATGATTCAGATTCAGGTGATTCCGAGTAATAATGAATGATGTAAAATAATGAGTGTTGTTGTATGATAAACATGAGAATGATGTATGATAAAATAAGAAGAATGTAAAATATGTGAGTGTGAGAATGTTGTATGACAACATGAGAATGATGTATGATAAAATAAGAATGATGTAAAATATGTAAGTGTGAGAATGTTGTATGATAAAATGATTATGATGTAAAATATTTTGTGAAACAATGGTTTTCATGTATGTGCAAGTATGAGTTTTGTAGTTGTGTTTTTAGTTTTTAGGGGTTGGGAAGTAAGAGTATTGTTATTGTGTTTTTAGTTTTTAGGGATTAGGGATTCGCTTATATAATATAGCCACGATTTGGCCACTGTATTTTCGTGGCTGGTGAACTTTGGTTTGGGCTCGATATAATAATACTGGTTTGCCCCCAAAATAATTTGGTTTTGGCTCTAATTAATTTTGATTCGCGGTTTACTTGGCAAATAGCCACGGTTTTGCTACTAAATGTTCGTGGCAAATCGAAAATAAATTCGGTTTGGCTCAAAAGTTTGGTTTTCCCTCTAATTAAATTGGATTCGCGGTTTCTTTCTAGTACAGCCACGGTTTTGCTACTGTTGTATCGTGGCAAAACGAAAAAAATTCGGGTTGGCTCCGAAATTTTGGTTTTGGCTCCAATTAGTTTTGGTTAAAGTGTTGGATTAGCGGTTTATTTCTAATATTACCACGGTTTAGCCACTATTTTTCTGTGGCTGAGCCTTAGGGTTATCACTCGATCAGTCTCTTCTTTCTCATTTCAACACTTAGCCGAAATTACAAACTCTCTCACTCTCTTTAGACGATTCTCTGTCGTGATCTCTCATCGCCGATTCCGATCAACTCTCTCTCTCTCATCGCCGATTCCGATCATCTCTCTCTCTCTCAGGGTTACCAACCCTTTCTCTCAGGGTTACCAACTCTCTCTCTCTTTCTCGATCTTTGTTTAGTCAATTGATTTAGGGTTATTTGTGGGGGTGGGGGGGTTTCCAAGATTCAGTCATTTGTTTTCTCGTTTATGATGCTTTTGGGTCTTGCATGTTTAGTTTACAGGTCCATCGATCTAGGGTTTAGTCAATTGATTTAGGGTTTTTAATCTCGTGTTGTAGAGATAATCGATTTAGGGTTTCTTTTTCTGTTTAGATCCCTTTGTGGTCATGCATGTTTAGATACATCGATTTAGAGTTCTTAGTCTCGAGTTGTAGATACATCGATTTAGGGTTCTTAAAATTCATAAAGACAATTGATTTAGGGTTATTTTTTTCGGCTTCTAGATACACTCGATTTAGGGTTTCTTGATTCCCTTTGTTTGTTTAGATTTAGATTAATATGTCTCCACTTAGGATTTAGGGGTTCTCTGTTTATTTGTTTTTCGTTTTCACATTAGTATATGACTCTTTTACTCTCTTCTTTTAACTGCAGATGGACAACCGAAGATCACATTCTGGGTCTCCTCCTCAAATGCCCCCTGGTGCCACTGGATTTGCTGCAACCGGACAAGCTTCATCATCTCGCTCAAATAGCTATCCGCAAATGTCTCTCAATGCCATGTTCAATGCCCCTGCTAGGATGTCTCAGCCACATCTCCATCCAGATAAGCTCAATGGAGCTTTATGGTAAGTTTGTTGTCTTATTTCTTTTTTTTGTTCAACGGTAAGTCTGTTGTCTCTGATGTTTGTTAGCTTAGGATTGATATCGTTAGATTAGGATATATTGATATTTGTTTGTCAAAAGGGTTAGTGGTTAACGTAGGAACATTACTGTCTTGATTATTTGTTAGCTTAGGATCGTTATTTTCTTTGATGTTTGATAGCTTAGGATTGTTGTTTATCTCTGATGTTTGAGTTCTGTGTAGGTTTTCTGTTGACCCATGCGTCAACTCCTTCATCCGGGCAACATGGCAAGGGTATTACATGGGACCTTGGAAGAGTTGGAGGTCGGTTCCAGACGAAAGGAGGGATTCATGGTGGCAGACATTTGTTGTAAGTTTTTTTTAATTTTCAAATACAGATTAAAAATATTCTTCGATAACAACTAACAATTTTGTTTCATTTTGTAGCAAAATTTCTATTGGGAGCCTCAGTTTAATGACCTTGTCTATGCCCTCTGGAAGAAGGAAACATGGACGACTATTGGTGAAAGGATCAGCAAGAAGAAGAGGCAAAATAAGCAGCCAAAGTACATCAATGACACGGATTGGACTTACCTTTTGGAGCATTGGGCGACAGAACCAGCCAAGAAGAAGAGCAAGAAAGCTGCAAAAAGCCGCAAGTTTGACCATGTGGGTAAAGGAGAACACAAGCACAATGCAGGCCCTTGTGGTTTTGCTAGGATAGCATACAAAATGGTATTTTCTGAAGCCTTTTTTATTTTGCAAATTTGCCTAATTGATTTTTATTTTCTCTCTGGTTTTGCAGACTATCGAGACTGGTGAACCACCATCCTACACAGACCTTGTGAGGAGGACACACACACGCAAGGATGGGACTTTTGTGGACTACCGTGCTGAAGAACTGGTAACTCAAGCTGAGATGGAAGCAGCCACACAGCTCTCTAACACTGAAGGATCACCACAAAGTCCTTCAACAACATCAGCTCCTTCTCGCATCATCTTAAAACAAGCTTATCTTAAGGTATTTTTTCAATCTTTTGTCTATTGTGTTTTGTGTTTTGATTAAGTCTTAATCTTTATAATAGCAGTTAATTGTTTTTTATAATTGTTCTCTTTTGTGTTTTGATTAAGTCTTTATGATTAAGTCTTTGTGGTTTGACACTGAATACATTTTTCCTTTAATCTCAGAATGTCACAGGTAAGAGGGGACATGTCTATGGACTCGGCAGTGCCCAGTATAGGGAACATGCACCATCTGCAAGAGTCCCAGCTTCTCTATCCCGGAACCTGGAGTTGGAGCTGCGTGTCAGTGGATTGGAGACGAGTTTACAGACTGTGAATGCTGATGTAAGTGCTGTCAAGGCAGATGTGGCAGTAATGAAGGACGATATGTCTGCAACAAGGTCTGNTTGGAGCTGCGTGTCAGTGGATTGGAGACGAGTTTACAGACTGTGAATGCTGATGTAAGTGCTGTCAAGGCAGATGTGGCAGTAATGAAGGACGATATGTCTGCAACAAGGTCTGCAGTCAGTCAGATCCTCCAAATGCTTCAGCCACAAGCAGCTCCGACTCAGCAAGAAGTCTCTCCTTCAGCACAACCTTCCCAAGTCAATGGCACTTAGATGTTCAGCCTCTTCATCTCTTGTTTTTTAGTTCTTAAAACTCTAATATTTTGGTACTTCAAACTCAAATGGTGTGTAATATATATGTTTATGTTTTGTCTCTTAAGAACTAGTGTATTAATATAATTTCATGTTTTGGTTTAATTTTTATTTACTATTATTTAAGCATTTTAAATTAGATGTAATTAAGCAATTAAAACTAAAACATAATTAAAAATAAGTGGCTAAATAATTAGCCACTATAAAACCGGTGATTATGTAAGCCACGAAAATAAAATGGCTAATGATAGTTCTAAACCGTGGCTAGATAAGCCACGAAATAATTAGTAAAACGTGGCTGTTAAAATGCCACGAAAATATAGTGGCAAAACTGTGGCTGTCTAACTACCACGAAAATAAAGTGGCAAAACCGTGGCTGTAGATTGCCACGCACATTAGCCACAGTTTAGTAGTATTTACCGTGGCTAATATAGCCACGAAAACTTAGTGGCAATACCGTGGCTAGATAGCCACGCAAAGCCACGGTAATTAATAGCCACGAGGCTATAGCCACGGTAATTTCCCCGACATAGAAACGTGGCTGGTGTTCAATTAGCCACGGTTTTTTCCTTTATAGCCACGATATCATAGTAGCTGTGTCGTGGCTATACGATGGATTTTTACTAGTGACAGTTCGAGAGTTGAGAACAGATACGATCCATGAATCTATAGCACAATATATTCACTCTATAGCACATATATTCAAATACAAGTTAATAAATAAATCATAACATGGTCTGGTGGTAAAATAATCTAACATACGTTCAAGTGGATTTGATGTCATTTTATTTTATTTTTAAAAAATTTACCTTATCTTTTTGATATTCGGATATCCGTTCGGTTCTCGGTTTGTTTCCGGTTCCGTTCAGTTTTTTGAATATAGAAATATAAGAACTATTTGAATATTTAAAAATTTCAATCCGGTTTCGGTTTCGGATACTTTGGTTTGGTTCCGATTCAATTTTTTGGTTCCGGTTTTTTTGCCAAGGCCTAATCGAGACGATGAACTTTTCTCTCTCGTAGTCTATATTCGTTGATTTTCTACTCTACAAAACTATTAATGTCAAATAATGGGAGTATTAAACATCATTTCCCAATAATGGTTTTAGGAGGAACTAACATGCTAAGAACATCACTAATGTAATATTCTATTTTTTCTTCTAAAATAGAATACAGGTAAATATAGAGTAGAAATGTTTTATTTCTATTCCATATCTCAATCTAATAAATAATGAACAAATAAAAATAAATTATTCTATTTATGGAATAAACTCTATTATTGAATGGAAAATAGAGTTAGGTTGGAATGTTTTTTTATTATATACTCTCTTTTACCCTATTTTGGAGTAAAAATTAGAATTGGATTGGAAATATTCTAAATAAGAGATTCTGAGTTGTAAAAGAGATGGATGGAACTTAGAGCACCATCAACCCACATTGCTTAAAGTGGGGTGCTTATTTTCTTTTTTCTTTTTTATTTAAAAAAAAATAAAAAATAAACTAATCGTAGACCGATACGTGTCAATGAGACCCGGGAATAGTGCAAGCAACTTACATAATCCGACGCCTATTTGGGAACAAGAAGCATCTATTTTTTCATTTTGATGGAACCCACCCTATTATATATTTTTTTTATAAGCCACTTTCCTAAACTCCCTTAGTTGATGCTGCTCTTATAAGCCTCATGAGTTTTGAGTAGATTAGGACTATGACGAAACTTAGGATGTTATCAAAAACATCCAGGCGCGTGTGTGTCTATATTATGTAAAAAGAATTGAAGTATTATAGTCATGGCTCATGGTTAACACATTAGGTAACAATGTGTAGAACACATAATTTGATGGAATTTAGTATAAGAAAGAAGAGATGATGAGAAGGTCTTTGTTC
Source organism: Eruca vesicaria subsp. sativa (assembly GCA_932364175.1). Taxonomy (NCBI): domain Eukaryota; kingdom Viridiplantae; phylum Streptophyta; class Magnoliopsida; order Brassicales; family Brassicaceae; genus Eruca; species Eruca vesicaria. Next base: position 66,007 of record CAKOAT010091822.1, on the reverse strand, counting down.
CTCTCTCGACAATTTCTTCTGATGATTTCTCCAATTATGGAGATGTTGCATTTATGGTTCTTTTTGGGAGTATTTCAATGTGTTGATTTCACTCAAACTGAACATGTTATCTCTGTGAAGGCCAATTCGATCCTTTGCGATGTCCAGTTTCAATCCCAACAAGTTACATGGTGTTATGAACAACGAATCTAGGATCCATGTATATCATATTCATGGAGAACTAACAAATCAGTGCAAGAGAAGTTACCATAGTGTGTTACAGTCGGGGGATATCGAAGATGATGGACTATCATAGGTTTGGTTTCTGTTTGAAAAATCAGTATATTAGGTTTTTGGAAATCAAATTTGTGGATTGGTTATGGTGATGCAACCCCAAAGAAAACCATTGAAATTATGAGGGAAACTACAATGGTTTCGATCTGAAGATGCATTCCTTTTGTTGTATGGCGATGTTTGTATAATCGTTGAAAATTGGCAATCCCAATTTATATTTTGTTCGAAAGAATCAATATAGTGGATTTTTTATCGAACAATATGCCACTACAAAAAAAATCTTGTTTGATAGCATATTGTTATAGCACGTTTTACTGAACTGCTATCGTAGATGACTTAAAATTTTCCGTTTTATATAATAGCATTAGATAAACGCTATAATAAATGAAAACCTAAAATAGAACTTAATCAATGCTATTCTGAAAATGAAGTGAGCGGGAAAATAAAATCCCTGATACCGCCAATACTTAGTGGGTAATTGGATGTAAGCGCCCAAAATATTATTTGAGCGGCTTCGAAAATATTATCAAAGACATATAATAACATTTTTATAATGCTATAAAAATATATTCGAACCCCTAAACCCAAACATGGTTTTCAACCCTAAACCCTAAATACAACCCCTAAAACTTTATTTTTCATACTTTAACTTCAAATATTAAAATTAAACTCAACATTTCATCTACTTAATTTTAAGCTATAATTTACTAAACACATATCTTTTATCTTCAATGAAACTCTATATTCTAAACCATTACTTCAAACATAAACTATACATCCAATACTTTAAGTATACACTTCAAATCTACATTATTAAAAACTTAAGTACAAATTTTATATCTAGTCTTCTATTCTATTATTTTCCAACTTTAATCCAAAATACTAAACTTTAACGCTAAACCTCATATTTCAACATCCAAACCTTAAACACACAAAATTAAATTTTACTCTTAATCATAACTGCTTTTAAACCATAAAACCTAATTTTTAAAATTTTCAACTTAAAAATCAAACATACAAATTTATAAACGAATTACAAATCAGATTAAACAATAAATCAGATTTTAGTATAAACATACAAATTTTTAAAATGGTGACCAAAATCATAATCTTGATATCAATCTAATATTTTCAAATTTAAATATCAGTTCTTAAAATCAATATCATTTTATCATGTCAAAAAGAAAAACTTTAAATTTAAATTATAAACTACAAAATATAAAGTTTTATATAAGATATAACAAAGAAAAGTTACTTACAAAACAAATTATCAAATAGTGAAGACAAAAACAAAAATAGAAAAAGAAAAATAAAATTTTCTGGCCAATAAGATTCAAGTACATGGATCACACTTCCTAACCATTGGATTAACTTAAATCTAAATGTTGAGATTTATTCATTTTATTTTTTCCTCCCTCTCTCTCTCTCTCTCTTTCTCTCCACGACATATCTCATTCTCTTTTTTTTTTTTCTGATTCAATCTTCATCTTCTCCTTCACTCTCATATCTCTCTTTTCTCTCATCTCTGTCCCACCATGTCTCCTCCTCGTCTCACCACCACCACGTCTCCTCCCTTCTCACCACCACCACGTCTCCTCCTCGTCTCACCACCACCACGTCTCCTCCTCTTCTCACCACCACCGCGTCTCCTCCTCTTCTCACCACCACCGCGTCTCCTCCTCTTCTCACCACCACCGCGTCTCCTCCTCTGCTTATCACCGGTACTCTCTGTCTCTCTCCGTTTCCCTCTGTCTCGCTCTCTACTCTCTGTTTTTATCTCTATTTCTCTCTCTTTATATCTGTTGAATCTTTTTTTTGTTCCTGACTGCTTCGATTCACGTTGTACCGGATACCACAGCTTGGATTTGAGAACACGCCGGAGCTGAGCATGACGACCTAGGCAGAACAAGACAATGGATGAAGGTGGATGAAGATGAAGGCATGCGGCTTGGCGGCTGAGTCCTTTTTTGTTTTTAGGTTTAGGTTTTTTTCTTTCTTTTTAGATTTGGTTTAGTGTAAACCAAATTGTATTGGTCTGAGTTTATTTTTTAATTTCTGGTTTAGTTTGTAAACCGGAAATAATTTGTAAACCAATTTAAATTTATAAATATTTTTTTTAATATAAAACAATTACAATGAATTTTCAATTATTTTATTTTTAATTATTATTATTTTTGATTTATTGAAAAATATCTATTATAGCACAAATATATGAATCTTAGTCAATTTATAACGAAAAAGTAATGATGTAGTTAAGTTATTAACAACATTCAAATATTGCTATTGTATCAGTATATTTTGTAGCATTTCAAAAATGCTATCGTAGAGTGGGTATCTATGATAACTACCGATGACATAGCATTTACGAATTCGCTATGAAAGGTCTATGATAGCATATTTTATGCGCTAAGAATGTACATATTTCTTGTAGTATGGTTAGATCTAAATTGGGAGTTGGTCAATGTTATACAACAAAAGGAATTGGTGTTTACCATATTTATGTTACGATATTAAGTTTGGAGTTTCATCTTATGGATGATAGCCAAATATGAAAATCGTATTAGGTCAAATATGAATGTGTTGAAGACAACCGATAATCTTGATACTTTGTATGAAGATTGGATAACAAAAGAAGGTTCTTGGACAAAAACGTGTTCCAGTGTTACTTCCTATGAGTTGTTCTTGCATATTCTTATGTAACTAAATGTATATCTTATTATAGTTAGTACTTTTTATCTAATGTTTACATTTTATAAATTAATAAATTTCTGTTGTTAAAAAAAAAAAAAAGAAAGAAGAGATGATGAGACTTACGTGACATCCCCCTTACACGCGTTTCTAGTCCAACCATACTCTTTTGCATTTTTCCATTTACAGTTTCTTCTTATTCATCAACTATGTAATTATTAATTTTTTTCCGTTGGTACAAATATTTATAAAATACTACTGCTTACCACTGTGTTCTCCAGGCTGTTTCTCTAAATTAATACAACTAAAAATCCAACTTAATCAAACAGAAGTTTTCCTTCCCTCAAATAATTTTTAAATGAATGGACCATTTAAATTTATAAAGTATCTTACGAAGATAATTTTATAATAAAGCGTTTTTGTACCAAGTTTTTTTTTTTTGAATTGAACGCTTTTGTACCATATTTCTCTTATATTATTGGGTGTTTCCAGAATAAATTCCAAGTTTTAATGCGTGTGATCCAGATATTCATACTACTCCATCTGTTTTATTATAAATGTCATTTTAGAACTATACATATGGATTAAAAAAATAATTATATATTTCCTATATAAAATATAATTATCTATACATCTAACCACATTTTAACCAATAGAAAAATAAATTACATAATAAAATTTATAAATTTTTCATTCAAAACCGAAAATGACACTTATTTTGTAACGAAAAAAATTCTCTACAACGACACTTAATATGAAATGGAGAGAGTATCATATAATGCGTTTAACTAAACTTACAAACCAATTTGTTTTGGTAAAGATGCCTAATCTAACAGAAGTTATATTATAAAGATTCGAAATTCGAACTCGAGTCTGTAGCTAAAACGAATATTAAACCAATAAATTACTATGAATTGGTTGTGTAAGTTTTAATGCCGATTTTGTTAAAATAATACCAATTGCTTACGTCTAACATAATTACTAGACAGAAAATTAAAGAGTTAGTTACACAATGACATTTTACAGCACGTATGAACATATAATTCTATAAAGCTCTTTTTACAAGAAATGAACTAATCAGAATTACTGTTAAAACTGTAAGGGTAAATTACTCCAAGTTATTCCCTCTATTTCAAAATAAATTGTATATTTTTAATTTTTACACATATTAACAAAAAATATAAAATCTTTATTATCTATTTATCAATTTTAATAGTTAACAATTTGTCATAATTTTTAATCAATAGAATATCAAGAAATACAATTAAATTTTTAAAATTTAAAATTTATCATTATTTAATACATTAAAAAATGGAACAAATTTTTTTACTCGAATATATATCTTTTGGAATAGAATATAACTTATAACAAATGATCATGTTTCTGCGTAATACTGTAGTACTACATAAGAAATAAACAAATACTGAATTAGAAGAAACAATTAATATAAGAGTATTTATTAAATAGAGAATGATGGGAACCAGATTGGACGTGGAGGAGAAAAGGAGAGGGAGTGAATGATACGAAGAGTGATTCCACCCAAAAAGGGTATAAGCCGCAGAGTCTTGTCTCTTCTCGAGCCCTGTGTTGTGTAACTTGTCTACCTCTTTTTCCTTTTGTTCTTTTAATTCTTAATTACTCTTTTCACAAGTATTGCGTATGTACATACGTATGCAATACGATAATATTTACACGACGTATAAACCTTTCCAAGAGACTTCAACCACAATTAACGACAATATGCTGCTACTCGCCCGAGTTCGTTCATTATGAGATATTAGTAAATATAAATTTGGGTTTTGTTTGGAGGATATATAACTTAACGTATCATTAAAAAAACTTATTATATATTAAAAACGTATTATTAAATAAATGAAATAATTATTTCTTAAAACCAACATATATAGCATATTTATAAATTAAATGGTTTATTTGCACATGTGAACATAATTTTCTTACGATGTATTAATTTCAAAACCATCATGATATATTATTATTTATCTTTTAATAAAACTTAAAAATAAACATCAAATTATTTATATATCATAAGTTCTTCTTCAATATATATGTTCATATTATGTTGAAATTTTAAAAACATTCATATATTAAAAAATAGATAATATTTATATACAATTGTTTTGCTTGATTAATATTTAACTACATTTTTTTTTATTCACTTTATAATATAAAATATTATTTTAGATAACCACATAATATAAGAATTATTTATTTTTAAAAAATAATTTTGAATTTTTTATTATATTAAGTATAATAAATTATCTAATATACTACATAAATCTAATATTATTAATAAAGACTGTTGTAATTATAGAACAAATTATATGTAAATTCATTAAGGATAACATAGACATTAACCGATCCAACTTTTGACCTAGAAGCTTGAATACGAAAAATCATTTCACAAATAATAGTATATATAATATTAAACATTTGTAAACAATAATGTAAATAGTTTAAGATTATTAATTTTATTTGCCAAATACTCATAAAAGGGAAAAATTAGATTTTTGGAAAAAAGTAGAAAGAGATAGAAAGAGAAATGAATTTTGGTTAAATTATTAATTTTATTTGTTTCTTAGTTATTGGGTCCATTTTTCATGATTTTATGCCAAGCATTTAAATGTGAAGAGAGATTTTGGATTATACTGTTTGGTGGCTTCTAATCACTGCTACTTAACAGATCTTTCTTACAGAGACAGGGAGAGAACAGTGTTTCTACAATGAGCCATGCTTTCACTGTCATATCATTTATTGCTCCCTAATATCCATTTTTTGTTCCTTTTATATATATCAAGATCTCTTCGTATCTTTTTGAAAAATAAAAATAAAAAACTCCACGTATATAATTGTTTTATTAAAACCAAAGAAGCAAAAAAAAAGAAATATTAGGTGGGTTATTTTATTTGTATGTTTTGTCTTTAAGGCCAAAGCCAATAATATAAAGATGAGCTTTTAGTTCCTTACATTCTATTTGGTGCAAGAGTAGTTATTGTAGACCGAGAAGGAAGAATGTAGAGTTACAAACTTGGTTTAGTTTCTGTTGTGTTCTGTCTTCTCTCTATCTCGCTTTAGTTTCAGTTCCATATCTAATCAGATGCTGATGAAACTTCTTCACATGGATTGTGTTTTCATTTGGGCCCCACTTCGTATACATGCCTTCATATTTTCTTCATATTTAGATTGTGGAATCGATGTTCGTGAAATGGTTCATCATGTTCGTATATACTAGTTGATCAATCATATGTATAACAAAATAAAATTATATGATATTGATGATTTCATCACTGTTAAAAAAAGATCACTCAAATTAAGTGTTAATATATCTAGTTCGGTTGTTCATTATAAATTTATAAATGCATTTATGTGAATATTATATAATCTGATATATGATATTTTGATAAAACATAAAAGTTTAAAATGTCAACCAAATTAGTTTTAAATGCACCAAACAAGTTACTTTTCGAAATTTATTGGTTGGTTAGGAGTTCTGTGTAATATAGTAAACAAAACTAATATGTTTGATTAGTCTAGTCAAAGTGACCATCATATCTTTAATTCAAATGAAAATTTTAAAAACATGATATGAAATTATAAGATTATATTGTATAAAAGTTTATTAATCATTTGATCATGATATCTTTATTGTAAAACTCTTTTATTTTATATATGTTATTTAATAGAATATTTTATAGGAAAAAAAATTGAAATTTATAACAATCTTAATTATTTTAAAAGTTATAATTTAAAAGATCATATATGAATGTATGTAAAATGTTAACATAATTATTTAGATAATATAATATTTTAAATTGATTTTAGCTGGAAAGAATTACTTGTATAGCTAAAATTATGATAACTAATGACACGTTAAAACCAAACTTTTAGATGATATTATAGTTTTATGATATATTGTTTTTATTCAAAAATATAATTTTGAATAAAAGTTATTAACTTCAATTTTAAAATTAAAATATTAATATTAAAATTAAGTTTGGTAATTTGAACTCATCAAAATTGTAATTATTTTTAGGAAAATTAACACGAGAGCTTGAATATATGTAACAAATTTATTAACTGTAATATAAAAAAAGTACATATTCTTAATTTCTAGGAGATAAAACGAAAAAAAAACAAATTAAATACATTATATCCAATTCAAAATAAGTAATGACACAATACGACACTTTATACAAAATGTTAGGATACATGTCTTGATCAATATTCTATCCACCGTTAATTCAAACGATCAAATTAGTAGGACAATGATTAAAATATAGAAACCATATCCTAATAGTCATGACTGAAATAAATTAAAACACATTGCTTCTTCGACTATGAACTTGTAGAGCATTTACGGCTGCTTGTTTGCATCTTGTTGTTTATGTATCTTGAGGATGGGTACATGTTATATATATATATATATATTTTTTTTTTTCTCAACACCTTGTACATGTTATATTCATAACGATTAATAGTGATGGTTATTCGAGATATTAGAAAAGACGCGAGCCAAACCAAACGAAATCAATTTGGTCAACAGAGTTAAACCAACCGGTAAAATTGACCTTAAGGGGCTGGACCATATAATGTGGAAAATATGGCAAAGGTGGATCGGATCGGGTCTGATGGTGGCTGGTAACAAGTCCCCAAGCTAAAAACCAAGGGCGTGGATCAAAGTTTTTTTTTTTTTTTTTTTTTTTTTTTTTTTTTTG
>CAKOAT010091822.1:3525-58213 GCA_932364175.1 Eruca vesicaria subsp. sativa | reverse complement strand
TTGTTTCCGTGACCACAAACTCTAAGGTTGTTGTCTTCTTCTGTTAGACTTTAATAGTACGTATAGTAAAAGTGGGTTCGAAGATTTTACAAATCTGTACGACTAAATTAACTTATGTTTTGAGCTATTAATTAGTTTTAACTTACATGCCTAAAACGTTGATAAATAGAGGCTTCGGACTAATGTTGATAAACTTAAGGAGTAGAGTGGATTGGGTTCATTATGCTCACCATCTATATGAAAATTGACGTATGTTTTCTCTCGACAGTTTGTATGAAAACATAATAAAGTTGATAAATAGAAGAAGAGATAAAAGGGCAAAAAGAGATAATGGGAATAGAGTCGTGCCCATATTAAGATATCTCGTGAACCTCTTTGCATGCTTTTATTAGAAATATGTTTTTCTAGTCACCTTCTACATTCCTCATTAAGGATGTGTATCTGCATTCTCGTTCTTTCATAACTAATGTGTTCTATACCAGTAAGAGCACCATTAATGGAGGTTGTTTAGAGGGTTGCTTAGGAAGAAAAGGTGGCTTATTTTGAAGAGAGAGAGTGTAAAAAAGCCACCTTCTCTAAACAACCTCCATTAATGGTGCTCTAATAATATGTTTGCCATTTGCAAAAAAAGAAAGAGACTTGTACCAAGAAATACAATCTTAAAGTTGGCTTTGAAACTGTAAATTAAATTATATATTTGACATGAAATTTGAAAGTTTTGGGGACAAAGAAAATGCAACTACGTCGAGAGGTAAATAGCATTGACCTAAAATAAGTTATTGGGCAAATGCACGCCTTTATTATCTTTCTGTATAAACGATGGCTTTGTACATTATATTATCGTATATACGGAAATCATTACGCCACTCATGCCTCCCACATTCCCATTTGAAAATTGAGGTTACTTATTATAAACACTAGCATGGTCCAAATTCGATAACTTTTAACCACACCGCTCACCGCTGCATCAATTATTACTGGCAATCTAAACATTTTTTTAAACCTATCAATTTAATTTAACCTATCTATTTACTTGTTTAAAAAAATGAAATGTACGATACCCCCATGAGAAAACATAAAGTCCTACATTTGCCTCTCTTTGGACTCTACAAACTATAATAGAGTTACAAAGCTGAAATCATCAGGAGGTATAGCACTGAATCTATACCGGTATAAAAGCTTCCTGTCTGGTTTACCAAAACCGGTTTGAACCGCCACAGCTAATTGGATGGGTTCAATTTCGGTAGAGGGAAGAAAACCCGGTGACGTCACAGTGTTAGTCATAAAACGACTACGTATGGCGTTATTACACGTTTTCAAAACTAAACAGCCTGCCGTTTTCATTATACAGAACTAAAACGTTATGTCGTTTCTCAGGTGAGGATTATCCTCGGAGAGGATTACTTTAAACCCAGGAGCCAAACATATTTCTTTAAACATCGTTCTTAACTTTCTTTTCCAATGAAGAATCTTTTGCGCAGTTCATCTTAGATCGGAGATATTATCGTCGTCTGTTTCCACTTAAATTGGTACGTTTTGATCTATAAATATCAGAATTGCAGTCTATTTCGATTTGATTAATCTATGATGACTCTTCTAAATTTCATATATAATATATACAGAAATCATTTAATCGGTAGTCTTTATTTTTATCTGCAATGAACTTGTCTTCATTTCATGGTATATTTGTTAAGGAATCCAAATAATTGTTTTTGCTATTACAAAGCCTATAGAGTTCACTTAGTACATGTCTAGATGATGACATTGATGAGCTTATGTTTGTTTGTCATGTTGTATAGAGAACAGAGAATCGAATAACGAAGCCCACTTGGACTTTTAAATGGGACAGAAGACAACAATGGATTCAGAACATGGCATCATGCTCGGTTTTGAAGATCCAATGAGGATTGAACCCAGCAGAGACCGTTTCCCATGCTGCATTGTCTGGACACCACTCCCTTTCATTACATGGCTGGTTCCCTTTATAGGCCACGTGGGTATCTGCAGAGAAGACGGTGTCATCCTCGACTTCGCGGGACCTAACTTCGTCTGTGTTGACAATTTCGCCTTTGGAGCTGTGTCTCGTTACATCCAAATCAACAAAGCTAAGGTAACGTTTCCAAGTTTCTGTCTTTTTATTATTTCCTTTTGCTTAGAGTTAACAACTTTGGGTTTGGGTTTTTGGTCAGGAATCATCTCTTTCTTCCAACTCATGTATGTTCAATGAAGAAGGAGACGCTACTAACGAGAAAGAGCCAACATGGGATGATGCGTTGAGGAAAGGCACGCAGGAGTATCAACACTATTCTTACAACATATTGACTTGCAACTGTCACTCCTTTGTAGCTAACAACCTGAACCGTCTAGCGATACGATCAGGTGGATGGAATGTTGTGAATCTCGCAGCGTTAGTGTTTCTTAAGGGACGTTGGGTGAGCAAAACTGCGATGGTTAAGGCTTTTCTGCCTACGGTTGTAATCTATGGTATAGGGATGTTAATAGGTGGATGGACATTCGTAGCTTCTTGTGGTGTTCTAGCGTTTTTGCTTACGGGTTGGTTCATCTTGGGAACGTATTGTTTCAAGAGATTGATTCAGTTGTAAGATTTGGTTTATGATCCAAGGATCTATGGTAATGAAGAAGCAATGTGGGTTTAATGTGAAGATGATTGATATGGCTGGGAACTTATTGTCGTAATGTGACAGACCAAAGACTGTTGTAATTTAAAACATTCCATCGTTTTCACTATGGAGAAGGGAAAGGTCTTGGTGTTTGTGTGTACAGTGTATTCTTTGAGAATGCGTCTTGTATCACTCGGGAGAACTAGTGTTCACTTTGAATCCACAAGAAAACGTTCGAATAATCTTTAATATACAACATACCAATCGCAAGACACATAAATGAGGAAGATGGTAATGAATATGAAAATTTGGATGCAAGTCTCTCTCTATCCATGTCTCGTCAGTACACGTGGACCAGCTCTGGTACAAGTATATCCACATGGAGGAGATGCTCGGGAACATTGCCGGTGGCGATCGCAGGTGATGTTGCTTCGCCTCTTTTCCGAGGTTTTCTTGTTTGGTTTGCTTTTGGGCCCTCTTTGTTTTAATGCTATTTTGCTCTTTACAGCTTATGCAAGAAACAACGCCAAAAAAGAAAAATAAATGGGATATTTTGCAAAATACCTTATTTAGGATTTGAAATTTGAAAAATACACTGTTTTTTTTTGAGAACTAGAATTTCTTAAATTTGAATTTACTTTTTATCCAAATTAGACGTTTTAATAATTAAGATATAAATTCAAAATTAAAAAGAATATTATAACGATTTATGTTTAAAATAAATATGTCATTTTACGATTTAAATTTTTACAATAACAAAAACATTATAAAATAAATAAATTATGAATTGTTTTGACTTTATCAAGAAGATTATATAGATTTTATTCTATTTTCTTAAATTTATATAAACAAATCAAATTATATTCTCTACAAAATTTTCATTCTTCTTTGAAGTCATCATTTACCGGAACCAAATAAGTTCTAATATGATTTATTCACATATATGTTTATTTTTTTTATTTTGAATATGAAAACGAAGAACCCTAATTCTCATTTATCGCCTTGTTTTTCTTTTTTTTTCCGTGACATGAAAACCTATAAATTTGTTTAAACAAATGATTTGATTTTTTTTTATATTTTACTGGTTTGTTTTATTTATGTTGTTTATATAGAGATGAAATACAAGATTCAAAAAAGTAATGAAAAAGAAAGAGAAAGAAAGACAAATGGCGTTGCTTGCATTAAAAATCTCGTCTAAAGATTACTTTCCTAAAACAAAAAAAAACTATTCTTCGAATAACTAAAAACAGAGAAACTGAAATCTGATCATAAATCAACAAACCTCTTAATGAGATGAGAGAAAGAATATGTGAAACTAGAGAAAAAAACAAAAGATTCAGAAATATAGAAGATACGAGAAGACAAAACATCGTCTTGAGTTCTTTTATTTTTCCAAAATAATAAAAAAATAAGGTATACTAAAAAGATATGAGAAATATATTGTGTAGATATATTAAAAAAAATATTATGTAGATTCTCTAACGATTTTTTTAACAAAATGTTTAGAAAAGTATATTAGTGTAGAAAAATATTATGATTGAACAATTTGGTAAATTTATATATACATAAGTGTATTTTTACAAAAATTTAAACAATGATGTAGTTGTTAAACTATAATTTTATTTGAGTGTATTTCTCTAATTTTTTTTTCAAAATAAAATAAAATAAAGAAAAAATAATAAAATGGAGAAAAAAAAGGAGTAAGAAACTAGTTGGATTGGTTTCATTCATATTTGTTTGAAGCTGGCCCAAACTCACTCCGAGTCCAATAAGCAGCCATAACCTCCGCCAAAAAGGAAAACTTTAGATGATTTAGAGCATCCCCATCAATGAAACTCATTTGAGTGTTCATTTTTTTAATTTTTTATTATTAACTTTTTTTCTTTTTCTTTTTGATTTTTTTTTAAAGAAAAAAAAAAAAAACTAGACCAATCACGGGCTGCCACGTGTTGAACCTTAGGAGAGAGAGGTTCACCTGAGAGAGCTTTAGAAGAGAGGAGATCATAGGTTTTTGTTATTTATTATTTTCTTCTTCTTAATTTCCGTGTGAACTCTGTGATATCACTAACCAACATTATGAAGAAGAAAAGTAAGAGCACCCCCATTGAGGGTTTATAGGGGAAGTGGTTACAGCTTTTAGAACCATCCGACGGAGAAAAAGAGGGAGAGAGATGTTAGGGTTTGGTAAGAGTTGTGTTGTGATCTATTGAAGAAGAAGAAGATCGTCAAAATCAAGCAAAGACGATGGATTCCTTGTGGAAAGATATGACGACAACATGAGTGAGCTCGAGAGAGGCATGAGCCTGAGATCCTTACTCCTAAGCATAGCATCACTTACTCGGCTGAGCTTTCCCAATATAGACAAGAGTTTGAGGACCGGATCAGCGGGGGAGGACGAACTGATGTCCAGGTCTGGGTAAACTACTTAAAACATTACCACAACGATTCTGTCCATCCACAGCATCTATCCAAATTTCAACCATTCACACATAACCCATCCACGTCCGAGCTATCCATACACTATCCATCCACATCTTTTGTAAATCTGGATTTTGAAATCGCAACTTTGCAGATCTGGATTTTGAAATTTACAACAACACTAAGAAACCTACAAAACAAAAACGAGAATCCATTACAAAAATTTAGAAGATCAATTTTTTTTAGAAAATCTAAAAATATAAGATTTAGAAGATCGAAAGGTAAAGTTATCTTTTTTCTACATCTTTGTATTTTTTCTTATCGTAGAGATCCCACTGCCATTTTTCTCTATCTTCACTTCATCTTCAACCACAAATCATGTTCATTCAGAACCCATACAAGAATTTCACAAGCTCACCGGAGCTTCGCCATTGAAACCTACTACCTACCCACCGGAGCTTCACCATTGAAGCCATCTTTTGAGACAGAGGAAGATATTTTTGGTTTCCAAAGTATAAAAAAAGCTCAACTTTTTTAATAGGCATTAGGTTTCGAGGTATTTTCGATAGAGAATCGAAGTTTGATGTGTCGGATTTGTGGTTCTTATTCTTTATCATCTTCAACAGGTATTAGATTCTAGATTTTTAATTGGGGATTAGGGTTCAACAAAAAGATTTGTTTTAGGCGGAGAGAAATAGATTGAGACTCGAGAGAGAGAGAAAGAGTTTTTAATCACGTGTGATATGTGTTAGTTTTGGTTAAAGGGCAAAATAGACAAAGAACACAACAGATGTGCCTTATAAGTGCACGGTGACTCTAGCTGTAATTAAAAAGACAAAAAGTTTCTCCAGAGGTAAAAAAAATCTAGTTTATACTATGTCAATGTAATTTCTTTTCTATATTTATTTTCTATATATGCATATTTATATAATATGCATATTAACATTTTTAATAATTTTTTAGTTTATTATTTATATTTTTATATGATTTGTAGGTGAGATTTCTATTTTTACCCTATTTCTTAAAACACAATTCATGTTTTCCTTCATTAAGGAGATATTTTTACAAATACATTTTCACTAAATGGAAAAAGACTTTTCTAAATTTTTTTATGAACATATTAAATAGTTAAGTCATTTAAATAATATTTTTAAAATGTTTTGAATCTTTATAAATGTCTTTATAAGCCTTTGTAATAAGATATTAAAAATATTAAAAACATTTTAGTTTATTGAAAATGTTTATAAAGACATTTATAAAGATATAAATTTTTTTTGAAAAATATTGTATAAATGAATTAACTATTTAAAATTCCAATCATATTTATATATATAAAAATTTTATTTAACCCACCACAGAATGATAGGGAAATTTTACTTTTACCTCATTTTTGATACATTTATTCATGTGTACCTTCCTTAGATGGACATTTTCAAATATATCTAATTATAAAGTTTCATAAAAAAACAAAAATATTTTTATATCTTTACTTAAAAATATAAATAGTTATTTAAATCATATATAAAAATAAATGCTAAACTAACAAACTATTAAATTTATATAAAATTAAAATAAAGTTAAAATGTTTTTTTTTTCTAAATAACATTAATTTTAATATTGTTGTAGAAATTTTTTTACAATAAAAACTAAAAAATATTCTTAATAATAAAAACAGAAAATTAAAAAGATTTTCCATCTCTTAATTTTTTTTATATTTAAATTATTAATGTAATTATCCTTGTGATATAATTAATATAATTAGTCTTGGGATGTTAGCTACATAGCAACATAAAGTTCATGGATTTAGTATGCATATCATATACTTCATGTAGATGACAATCATTTTTCTTTACTTTAATGCTTTTTCTGTATTCTCACATTCTTTGTCACTTTTATTTAGCAGTCATTTGCTAAATATTCAAAACTGTATGTTATCTTTTCAAATATTAAAAAAAGGTAAACCATTCCTGGGAGAGAGAATGTGAAAGTCCCGGTGACCACACGTTGTGATAATCTGAATGTAAACGAATTCGAACCCAGATCCCGAGGATTTATGGAACGCCATGCTACCGATAAGTGGTTTCTTTTCAAATATTTAGCAATCATTTAGCAGTCATTTGCCTTTAGCAATCATTTAGATCATTTAGCAATCAGTTAATAAAGATTTAGCAATCATTTAGCCGTCAGTTAATAAAGATTTAGCAATCTTTGATGCCTCACGATGAAATACAATTCGACCTCCGGTATAGTTAATTAGTATGTGAATCAACAGAACCGCATTTGCATAATTGCATCACTGTACTATTACCAGGTAGAGTTTGAAACTTACCACTGGACTGGCTATTCCAACATGGTTGAGGATATCAACAGGTCTACGCAGTTCTCTCAAGACAAATGGAGTTCCATTGATGTAAACAACTGTGATCGAATCTTGATGTATTTTGATGAATCAGAGATTAAGCCAATTACAATCTTGTTCCCTAGAGAGAAACAAGCCCAGTCCAAGGATCAACTAACTGAATATTATTCTACTCTGGGTCTTTTATTTATACTAAAGCCAATAACATTTGTAACACATTTATAACAACTTTATCTCTCAATCAACGTTGTCTTCTCTTGGCTCCATTTCTCCTTCTTGAATCCACACATTCTTCATCAATATGCAAAGGTAGGCCGGGGAGAAAGTCCTTTTTAAAAACACAACCACAAATGATGACTGAATCTGCTGGTTGTGACTGCAATTCCTCCTGTACAAAAAAAACCATTTTATAGCTTTATCCTCAGAGGAATGGTAAAAAAACCGTCGAAGCCTTACCCTTACGCTCCACTTCATCGCTTGCACCTCAGGTCTTGCAAGCAACCAATTCTTAAACGTCATCTTACAGCCTCCTCCTTTGACATTTGCTTCATCAAAATTTCCGCTTCCAATGTATGCTGCAAAGGCAATCAACCAGAAGTATCTCTCCAAGTATTCAGCGCTACGTTTCAGTGCTCCATTTCTCAATCTTGGCTCAACATGTTGTCGGTTGAAAACCTTTCGGTAATGCAGAACAGCTTCACGAATATTGTGCACTGCAGGACATCTATCAATCATAGAACATATATCAATCACAGCATCTAACGCTACACGAGACTCAACTCCATTATCAAATAGTGCAGTGACTTTCCACAGCAGAAGGATGTCATCTATTCCAAATGTTCGACCATGTTCCTCTTCACCACTTGAGGAATCGTCATACACAACTGTACTCGTCAGGACCTTAATAGGTCTCCCATGATTCATTCGAAGCTTCACTAGGCAGGAAATTACAGTCCCAGTTGTTGTTCTACCTCTTCCTGACTGTGAATGTTCAAGTGAAAAAGGAAATGTTGCAAGTCAAGAACAGTAGATCTCAAAAAAAATACTTAAAAAAACCAAGAAGATTTGGAAATTCAACCTGGCAATTGAAGACAAAAGCAGTGCCTTTGGAAACAGAAGCGACATTGATTAAAGTTAAACCCCTTAAAGTGTCTATGTTTCTTTTAAAGTGTTATGTGATTTCATATGCCTAATTATATAGTTGAGACATCATCTTCCCTATTGTGAGCAATTAAAGTTAAACCCGTTATCCAATTCAAGCTCACTCACATGTATTATTTGGTTATTGGCACTAAGCGTCTTGAGAAAACCATGACCAAAGTTTGCACAATGTAAATCATGTTCCTCAGACTTGTGCAACTAGAAAGAGCATATAGTTTGTTTGTCATGCCTATTTGGTGACTTTCGATAAATATTAATGGATCTAACTTTTTTATCAGGAAAATTATAAATTATTGGTTTATTTTGTTTTGATTTAACTAAATTAGTTTCACATTTCAATTTAGTTTATGTTTCTTATATTTTTGTTGTTTATCATTTATCAGTGGTTTCTAACATAATATTTATACAACTTATTTTTGTTATTTATTTCCAATAAAACCTAATCAACTATCTTTGTAGTAATTAGGTAACCTTGTTCTACATATTACACCTTCCTTTCTAATTTTTGTATTTACCGTTTCTTATCTCTGTATACCTACGTGGGAACATATAATCTTATTGGATATTGTCCACCATGTGAAGTTTAAGCTTGACTTCGAGAATAAACTCAAATTCTACAACTCGATAATCTTGTGAAACAAAATCAGTGTAGCCTAAGTATTTTAGGCTTGGTGTATCAAAAAATCAATGAGACCCAGTCGGAGATAACATCTCTTCAAAATGACTCTTACTTGTCTACCACTTGATCTTAGAAGATGGACGTCGACAAAAAAAATCATCCGATGTTGAAGCTCTCAACTCTGTGGAAAACAACCAATAGAGAATTTTAAAATAACTAGATAAGATGTTCAACCATTCCCAATTCTTCCTGTTAAAATGTTTAAAGTGTTTTATGAAATGAAAAATATATAAAGTAAAATTGAAATAAAAGTTTAAATAAAATAAATAATGGAAATGAAAATTCAAAATAAAACAAATTTTAGATTCTACTTGGCTTTGAATAAATGGAAGTTTCAAATGTTTAAGTTTTTATTAAACACTAATCAATTCATCACATTATAAGCAAAAATATGAATATTAGCAAAATCTGTAGATTCTAAGCACAAATATAACACAAACAATTTTCCAAGTAATTTTTAACAAATTACCTTTAAATTATACAATGGAATTTGTTTTTAAAATATCTTTAAATTAGCTTTTGTGCCTCTCTTAAAATAGGGTAGAGGATCTATTTACCCACAAGAACTATCATATAGCATCAGATCCCCCAGTGGCGGACCGAGGTGTGTGAAGGGTGTGTCACGTGCCACATGCTAAAATTATAGATCTCCTCTTACGTGAGCCAATAAATATTATCATGTAGCTCTAATGGTTCAAAAGTTGCGCTCCACCCTCCCTGAGTTCAAGTCCATTTGGCGTTTATGTTTTTTTCTTAAAAAATAAATTGTTTCTACACTTTTAATCATATTTCCCTTTTCATTTATTTTGCTAGCTAGAATTATTATTTTTTTTGTTTACAATTTTTTTTTAATTTTCTTTTCTTTCTCTAATATTAATTATTCCAAAATAAAAATATAACTTATTTAAATTTCACTCTAAAATGATTTTTGATAAAAATATTATGTGGTATACATAATTTTATAACATTACTTAAAATGAAATAGTTAAAATTATAAAATTATTTATTTCTTTTTATATGATCTATTTCTGCAAAATGTAACCTTTTAGTGACTAATGATTTTTTTTTTAAAATATATATATTGTGCCACATGTTAAATTATTTTCTGGGTCCGCCTCTGAGATCCCCACCGAACTATGACTTCATGCTAGATGTCCACAACTTGAAAATTACAAACCTATTTCTCCTTGAATCAATACTTCAAAACTTAATTACCTACATATGATGGTTTTAATTGGTTTATTCCTAACCAAACATCTTAAAATCAGTTAAACCAAACCAAATTCAATTTTTATATATGTTTTGATCAATTTCATTTGATGATGTATTTTTGTTTTCTAATGAATACAACAAAATTTTCTTCTGTTGTAAAATAAATCCATTAAAATGTTTACAACGGAAGAAGATTTTTAATTTATGGATTTCTTTTTTAATGAACTTGTGGAAATTCTTTTTTATTTTGTTTCATGAACTTTGAAAGATCTTTTGTTAATAGCAACTCGTAGACTGAAACAATTTCTGAATCAAGATTGGCGACTCACACGTGTAATCTAACTAGAGGCTTGGTCTGTGTCTTTTTCCTCCACGTGTACATCCATTAGTTTCTGTGCCTCTCTCAAAATCTCAACTCTTGTAATAAAAGTCTCACTTGGTCGCTGATTTTTCTTCTCTCCCTCTCATCATCAGATCAAGAATCATCAGATCAAGAATCATGACAAGTGAAGTAAGAGAGAAGAAGATCAAAACCAACGGGATTTGCTTAAACGTGGCTGAGAAAGGAGATGATGGAAGGCCTTTGGTTCTGTTACTCCATGGCTTCCCTGAGACATGGTTCTCGTGGCGTCACCAGATCGATTTCTTATCGAGCCATGGCTACCACGTAGTTGCTCCAGATCTCAGAGGCTATGCTGACTCAGATTCTCCTCCAAACCATGAGTCTTACACTGTGAGCCACCTCGTTGCTGATGTCATTGGTTTGCTCGATCACTACGGCACTGCTCAGGTGAATATGATCTCTCATCTGTAAGACTCTATCAAGAAATTAAATGTTAGATTTATGAAAAAAATAGTTTACGTTTCTCTCACTGTTATAGGCTTTTGTGGCTGGACATGACTGGGGAGCCATCATAGGTTGGACCCTATGCTTGTTTAGACCAGACAGAGTCAGAGGTTTCGTTAGTCTCTCTGTTCCATATTCTCCAAGAGATCCAAATCTCAAACCTTCCGACTTATTCAAAAGCTTTGGAGATGGTTTATACATCACTCAGTTTCAGGTAACGTTCAAGATTTGTGGTGTTTTTTGTTGTGTCGTAACTTATTCAGTTCCTTGGTTCTGTCTTACAAGGAACCCGGAAGAGCTGAGGCTGCATTTGCCAAGTATGATTGCTCGACCGTTATGAAGAAGTTCTTGCTAACAACGAGATCAGATTTCTGGGTGGCTCCTCCTGATACAGAGATCATCGATGATCTTGAGGTTCCATCAACGCTTCCGGATTGGATAACTGAAGAAGAGATTCAGGTTTATGCAGACAAGTTTCAAAAGTCTGGATTCACAGGCGCCTTGAATTACTACAGAGCCATGGATCTGTAAGTTTTACTTCTCTTGATGTCCTTTGCTGTTACTTTTAAACAAACGTGTTGAAAGTTTGAGGAAACTACAGGAACTGGGAGATACTAGCGCCGTGGCAAGGCTACAAGATTGTTGTTCCGACAAAGTTTATTGCTGGAGACAAAGATATAGGAAATGAAGGAGCCAATGGAACGATTAAGTATGCGAAAGGAGAGATGTTCAAGAGTGTTGTGCCTAATCTTGAGGTTGTTGTTATTGAGGATGGTCATCATTTTATCCAGCAGGAGAAGTCTGAACGAGTTTCAGAGGAGATTCTTTCCTTCTTCAACAAGTTACGCACAACAGAGTAGTGTTTCAATGCCATTTTATGGCTTTATAAGAGAACTATGGTGCTAGTATTAATAAATACACTGCTAATGTGTATGACCAAGAATAAAACCGAGTGAAAAATAATGGTTAATAAAAGTAAAGAGAGATCTGATATGAGATTCTCTATGTGCTTGTTTGAAGAAACATGGAAAGTTTACACATAAAAGTAATCCAAAATGAATTATCACAAGTCTTTATATTCATTGATGTGTTTCTAGTTTACAGTAGAAAAGTTACTTCTAAATCATGACATTTAGAAGATGAGACTGAACCGTATTTGTAAAATAATTTCCCCACCTATATCCTCGAGAAGGAATCTCTTCTTAGGCTTGCTCCCATATTCTCCATGGTTGTGGGGGTTGCTTCTTTATCCTTTCTTGGGTGGTATTTCTCAACGTTATTCGAACTCAAATAAATCCGCCTCCAACACTTCATCTGATCAGGCCAGTTTGCAGATTACCTCTGTAAAGTTTTAGAGTATTTAAAATAAGTTATTTATCTGAACAAAATGTTGTCGTTTGCAGGAAATGCTTGCAAATGAGAAGGAGCAATCATCAAATCATGTCAACGAGGAGGTTGATCTTGATGAACTTATGGATGTTGTTTATTTTCTCTTGTTTGAGATTTATGCTACTATCTGTAACGGTGAGAGTTTCTCATTGTTCTGTAGGATCCAGAGCTAGAAAAATTGCA
The DNA here is from genome assembly GCA_932364175.1 of Eruca vesicaria subsp. sativa. Classification (NCBI taxonomy): domain Eukaryota; kingdom Viridiplantae; phylum Streptophyta; class Magnoliopsida; order Brassicales; family Brassicaceae; genus Eruca; species Eruca vesicaria. Next base: position 45,344 of record CAKOAT010091822.1, on the reverse strand, counting down.
CGCTGATAGGATTGCAGCACTCAAGGTTTAGTTCAAAGTTTTTTTGTTTACTTTTATTGGTGTGTACTAAAAGTAAGCGTTCTTACCGCTGAGAAAAGAGAAGCGTTTAATAGACAAGGACATGGTGAGTATCGAGAGGTGAGCGAGGGGGATTTCTTGGGAGAAGTTACCAGGAGTGAAAGTGATTTGTCATTTCTACCACAAGGAGTTTTTACCGCTGCAAGTAAGTTATCCCCTTCAGCTTCTGTTTTTTTTTTCTTTTCATTTTCTAATATTTGAACCTCATCCAAACCTTTATATAGGATCATGGATAAGCATCTGAAGGCTCTTGCGCGTAGACATGTGGACACTAAGTTCATCAGAGATTCAGAGTAGACACAGAGGTCACTGAACCTTTTTGAAACTTTGTTTCTGTGGTGCAAATCTAATGCTTGGGTAACATAAACGCAGAATGCTCCTTTCTTTGTCACGAAGCCAGCAATCAAGACCTTGCCTTGTGTTTTGCTTTTCAGGTTTCCATCTCTTTCGATTCACTCTTACATGCATGGTTTCTTGATAGGTTTATTCTGATAAATTACGGCTTTTGTATCATTCTCAGCAAGGGAATTGCGATAGATAGGCTAGTTGGGTTCCAGGACTTGGGCACAAAGGACGATTTCAGCACTACCAAACTGAAGAACGTTCTGGTAAAAAAAGGTAAGGAGGAATTGCATCCACCCTTTTCAGTAATTACAGCTCAGTTAAAGTATTGTTGCTTAAAAATGTGCAAGTCATTCAACAAGAATGCTTAGCAAGAAGAAGAGAGAGGAAGATGATGAAGATGCTGAGTAGCATAAAGAGGTCAGTTAGGTCTTCAGAGAATCTGGATTCTGACTCTTACTGATCAACCAGTTAACATCACAGATCTGTTTTGTCTGTTGCTACTTTGTTTATGTTTATTAGGTAAGTTTTCCCAAATCTTTCATATGAAAACAACTTTTAAGATATCCCTTAAACTCTCGAATAACATCTGGTGAGTTTCATGTTATCATCAGATTATCAACATATGCTAGAACATGCAACTGAACTTTAACATTCACCAATGAAAAGAGTTAGTAATCTCATTTATTCTGTGTAAAACCAAATTTTGAAAGAACTTCTGAAAGCTTAGCAAACCAATACTTCGGAGCTTGTTTCAAACCATACAAAGATTTGTGCAGCATGCATACCATTCCCTTTGTAGAAGCACTAAAACCCTGAGGTAGCCTCATATACAATTCCTTTTTCAATTCTTCATGAAGAAACGCATTGTGTACATCCATCTGATGAAGTTCCTAGTTCTTTCTTGCAGCAACCAAAAGAACCATTCTAATTGTATTCATTTTTACCACTAGGGCAAACGTTTCTTTGTAATCAACTCCTTCTTCTTGTTGATTATCACAAGCAACAAGTCAAGCCTTATACCTTTCAATCGATCCATCTACATTATACTTTGTTGTGAATACCCACTTGCATTCAACCCGCTTACCATAAGGCAAAAATTCAGTTGACCACGTCTTATTCTTCTCTTGAGCCTCGATCTCAACCCTCATTGCTTCTCGCCATTTTGGACATTTCATTGATTCAGCAAATGTCCTTAGCACAGTCCTTGCTGTTACATTAGCCAAAAACCTTCTATGTGACTCAGAAAATCTATCATAATTCACAAAATTCTCAATTCCATATTCTGAACTTCCATCTGGATTCACAGTAGATTAGACATAGGAGCATGAACCACAGTGTTAACCACATAATCACGTAATCTGACAAAAGCTTATTTCTTTTTCATACCCCATCCTAACGTTGTATCTGATGCACTAGTCTCCACATGTGTGTCTCTCGAAGGTCCAGATTGTGTTCCTGTGTCACCATGGGTCACAACTACATGCTCTGTTTCATTCTCAATCGCTTCCTCTAACACAATTATTGGTTTCTGCACATCATTTGCAATAATTCTTGTAACTTCTTCAGGCACTATGTCACACACTGTGTCACTTCTTTTAACAACTTCTTCATCTTTTCTCTCAAATCCAGACTCATTCATAAAATGAGAAATATGGCCCAGTCCATCATGTATAGACTCATTTGGTTCTCTCTGTGCTTCAAAGAAAGAAAATTTATCTTCGATGAAAAATACATCTCGAGAGATAAATTCTTCTCTTGTTTCTAAATCCAACATAGTCCACCCTTTCTTCGCATAAGGATAACCAATAAAAACACACTTTCTACTTCGACTAGCAAACTTGTCTCCATGACGCTTCTGACTGTGAGCGTATGCAAGACATCCAAAAATCCGTATATGACTATATGTAGGAGCCTTACCAAACAACATCCCATAAAGGCTTCTTCTTTTATGTATCTCACACGGATCCTATTGATTAAATGTGATGCACCCAACCCACACTGACCCCAGAAATCTATAGGAAACTCGCTTGAAACCTCAAAACTTGCGCCACATTCAGTATATGCCTATGTTTCCTCTCAACTCTTCCATTCTGCTGAGGTGTACCCACTCACGATGTCTGATGATCACTCCTAATCTATAAAAGTAGTCTCTCATCTTCAAGAACTCACTGCCATTATCACTTTGTACTATCTTCACCTACTTATTAAATTGTCTCTGAACTAAAGCAAAGAAATTCATTATAGTTCTTTCAAATCGAGTCTTGTCCACAAGAAGAAATAACCAAACAACTCTAGAATAATCATCCACAATTGTAAGGAAGTAAAAAAAAAACCCATTCAAGCTAGGTGTCTGATACTGACCCCATAAATCACAATATATCATCGCAAAGCACTCTTTACTTTTGCTCGAACTCAACGGAAACTCACTTTGACATTTCTTCACTTTGAAGCATATGTCATATCCAGATAATCCATTACTTCAACTATCAACACCAGGTAACTTCATAATTACCTTTTCAGGGGCATGTCCCATCTTCCTATGCCAAACTTCTAAGGATTTCACCTTAGCCTCTCTTCTAACACTTTGAAGATATTTAATATCTTGAAGAAAATACAGTCTTTCTCTTCTTTCGCCCATTCCAGTCACCATCTGCACACCAATATTATATAGAAGACATCCTGTCTTTGAAAACAATACAAGTCAACTCAACTCATCAATCAACTATGACACAAAAATAAGACTACACTTCAAATCTTCCACAGAAAGAACTTGTGTCAACCTCAACTTCTCTGTCAAAACAATACTTCCTTCTCGGTCAGTAAATAAACTCTTTACGTTAGGTAATCCAACCAAGCATGGTGAGACTCTGTAGACATCAACAAGAGAGCTCAACGTACCTGTCATATGATATGACGCTCCACTATCAATTATCCACTTATCCATGAATCATTTTTCACTGGAAAAATTAGCTAATTCTCATTTTAAAAAAGAACCACCCAAAATTTGTTCCCATTGCTCTTTCTTCAACCAAGTTTGGCATGAGAATTAATCTGCATCGTAACTGTGTGTGATATAACCGGTGTGTGTGTCATTGAACTCCTTTGTCTCAGTAAAGCGTCTTTCGCAACTTTTTTTCAACATCTCGTAGATTGCTTTCTGTAAATATATTATTATCAAAAGTATTTTCTTCCATCATACACTAACCAAACAAAAATCAACAGATCCAAATAATCTCAAAATCAACAAATCCGAAGTCGATGAACAGTGCCCACAAACAGTATTGATGAACAGTACCGTGAACAGTAATCGATGAATACTAACCGATAAACAGTACAGCCGTGAACAGTATCCATTGAACAGTATTGTCGTGAACATTACCGCCATGAACAGTGCCGATGAATAGTACCATCGTGAATAGTACCGCTGTAAACAATACTCAAAATCAATAATCGTTTTCCGCGAATCCATAAAACAAGAAATCTAACTTTTGCTCTGATACCATAAAAAATATGTAATTTCTTTATTATTTTTTGTTAACCTTTGCGACGTGATCTCTAAATTACATATACAAATCCTAAAACAATTAATGGATATTTACAATCTTAGTACATAACTATTATATAATTATAATATATCCAAATAATTTAAATATATAAAAATCAGACAACTGGCACTCATCACAATAATTGACAATATGGCTATGCTAGCCTTATTGATAAAAAGGATCATTAAATTCTCCTTTTTTTATTTCATCTTTTATTAGAAGCATCAACTCGAAGGGATGTTACTTCCTGATCAACGAAACAAAGAAATTAACTGTTGGTTTGTTGCGCAAAGTATCGTAATGTTGACCTAAATGGTATGTATACTTTTCGAACAGACGATCCATCATGGCGCTTCCAAAATGAGCAGCAAGCATCGGTTCAGTAATGGATCTTATGGCTTTTGCTCTCTTTTTAACAACTTCAAATACATATGATTGGTCCACATTTTCATCATCTTTCACTTCGGTATGACTAGTTTTGTTTGAAAAAAGAAGACCAAATAGTGTCTCAAAATTGTTGATCTTGAAAGAGCCCTCGTTTTCGATAACTTCACTCAACTCGTTTTCGTCAGGATTATAAAATGGCAAGTTAAAAGATCCAACATCAGATTCCTTCACTAACCCCTGCACGGAAATGTTACAAAAAAAAAAATTAAAACGACGGTCTAAATGGATATCATACAAGTGGTTCATTCACACATAAACTTAGATTTGAAAAAAATATGCCAAAAAAAAAATCTAAAAGTCATCATAACAAATGCTTCATCGGTTTCATAATATATGTTGTTTTAGTTAACATGTAGTGCCGGTCCTAGGAAATCTAAGAAAATACGCAAATTTTTTTAAAAAGGCCGTACTTTTGAAACTCGAACCTAAGTTCTGCAGATCAAGTTTGTTCCCTTGAAATTTTACCACTACACTAAAGGTGATTTTTGTTAAAAGAGAAATTAGACCTAATAGCCATAAAAAAAAATACAAATTCACTAACTAACCAGAATCATCTTCTCTCTCCTACTTTCTCTCTATATCTCTCTCTACTATCTCTCAAAAAATCTAATTTATGTTTTTTCTTGGCTATATGGCAAATAAGAATGTGGCCGAATATTTCTTTATAATAATACAGTCGCAAGTCACTGCTTCCTTGGCTTGTGTCAAAGGCCGGCTCTGCATGGAAACTATGTTGTTTTCAAATAATACCATTTAATATATAAGCTAAAACATAGTTCAACCGATGATAAAAAAACCTTCAAAATTTTATTAGTTAAGTCAAAATAACTTATATTTTGAAACAAAAAAAATTGTAAAACAACTTATATCAAGAAAATAGGAAGTACCTCAGAAACCAAATCGAGGAGGGAATAAGATATCAACGACCAATTCTGGAAACAATCTTTTGATAAAGGGTTCAAAGCTTTCCTGCCCACTAAAGTGAGAACCATACGTCCATTAGGCATTGTCTCCTCCGCACGCATTCTTAGAAACAATGAGAAATCATTTTTGAATTGAGTCAAATAACTCTCGTACACATTTGGAGGGCATGGACTTCTAAGATACACATTCGTCTTGTTTTCCTCAAGCCCATCAGGGACCTTAGAAAGCCAATGGAGACTAAAAGATGAATGAACAAAATGGAGAGATTTGCTTGGGAAAAGTCTTGAATAGAATGAGCCTGGGACTCCTGAGACGAAGCACTTTCCTTTGACATCCAACTGCAGCTTCTCGTGGAAGGAAGGGAGCAATTTGAAGGTAGTGTTGAAATCGTTGTCTGGAAGATCGTTAAGACAACAATCTATCTCTGGTGGGTTTTGTCCTTTTTGTTGGTATGATTCTACGATCGTGTTGACGATTTCGGACGTAGCTACAAACGTGTTTTCTCCGGAAGAACACCCCAAGTCGGCCACTTTGATATACCCAGGAAAACCCAATTTCACTATCACTTCTTTTACGTTTTCGACCACAGCCAGCTTTGCAAGGGCATTGATATTTTTCTATAAAAAGTTGAAAGTCAAGTTAATCATTCATCTTGCATAACACTTTATCAAGCTTCTTTAAGTTTGGGTCTCTATCCCTGTTCTCTGATATTTTATATTTTTGGGAGTTAGTTATTTGGATTTAGATCGTGGTTTGTACGGACTTTATTCTATATTGCCCCACTCACTCCCATCTTCATTCTATTTTAACCCATCATAAATTTGATTTTTTTTTTCTTTCTCAAAATCAAAATGCGATTAAAAAATTAATAATCCTTAATGAATTAGTATTATATGTAATATGAATTAATAGAAACTACCTTGAATTACTAGAAACTATCTTGAATTACTAGAAACTACTATGAACAAAAAACAAACTACCTTGAATTACTAGAAACTACTACGAACAAAAAAAAAAGGGGGCAGTGAGAAAAATGGTGGGGTAGTGAGAATAATTATTTTCCAACTGGGGTATATTAGAATACTTTCCGGTTTGTACGCTGTTGCTTCTAATCTTGTAATTGCTTAAACTTATTAATGAAGCATTTGATGCACAAAAAAAGAAGTTAATCATTCCTACGGAACATGAAAAACTCCGAACCAACCAAAATAGCCTATAATGCCTAAAAAGAGAGAAACAAAACGCATTGATTTGCTATTGAATCATCTAGTATTATCTTGATTTGCTATTAAATCATCTAGTATTATCTTGATTTGCTATATGTTATAGATGTTTAAATGTTTGCCAAATGCAATATGGTTCATATGTATCAAAACCAGATTCATAGAACAAACTATGGAGTAGTACGTTACCTGCGCCTCGGAATTATTTGCATAACTGTGTTTTCCATCCCCACCCTTCATGCTAATAACACTCATGATGAAGTCCCTAATGTAACCCAAGTTGATTTATTAAAATAATATCAGGAAAGTCGACCCTATGGTTGTATATATAAGCACAAGAGGGTTGCAAAGTGAGACCTTGAGAAAGACTAGATTTTTTTTTTTTTTTCTTTGAGAAAGAGAAAGACTAGATATTTATTTTCCAATGTGCACGTTTTTTCCATGTTTAGTTTTTACAATAATTTCATTTGTCGCCATCATACAGTTATGAGTTATGAATTGTCCCAGTAACAATAAATAACAAAAACGGTAAACCGCTCCTGGGCGAAGGATTGTTAAATCACCGATGGCCATACATTAGAGATATCTGAATGTAGACGGATTCGAACTCCTCTAGCTTAGCGACGCTAGAACTCGTGGTTACCACCCGACCAGTAACAAGAAATAATCGACAATGTGTATATTTTGTATTGTCATATTATGGTAACAATAATTTTTTTAAAAAAAATCTGTCGACCAGAAACAATAAATATATGAGAACGAAAATATTTCTATATTATATTAACATATTATAGCAACAGTAAATAAAAGTGTTTAGAAACATAAAGATTAAGAAATACATTTCTTTCTTTGAAAGAAATAACGTCATTGTAAATATAATGCAGAGAAGAATCTCCCTAACCTCTCCCTCATCCCGATTGAACAATGGCAAGTTAAACGATTCCATGTCTGATCCCCATCCCCATCAGTTGTGTTGACAAAACAAAAGAAGAAGCATCCCCATCAGTCGAATGGCTTTGAGTATCTATCCTGGAAAGTAAAAGATAGGAAAGAGGAGAGAGGATGAGAGATAATTTCTCAAAAGAAATATGATTAAAACCTATTAAAAAAACTTAGGTGACATATACCTTTATATTATTTGTTAAAATTCTTGTATGATTTAAAATTTAATTACATAAATTAGTTGTATATAATATATATCATATACTATTAGAAAACTCATTTGATCATCTTAAATTCATTTCTATTTTTTTTTTGTTTATAATAGAATAACTCTAAAATAAAAATGAGTTCGTACTCTAATGTGCTTATCTCTAATAGTACTATTATAAGAACGGTCTGTTAGGTCTTCAGACAACTGGAGTCTGACTCCGACGTACGTGGGGATATCTGCAGCTTTAGTGGGATGGACGGTGGCCGCCGGAGTATCATCGATGTGGTAGTTTGGAACACGCTGGCTCATCCGGAAGCTGAGTTGTGTGTATATATTGCTATTATCAAATTTAGAGGATCTTATGTTGTTGAGATGTTCTCTTTTTTATTATGTAAAAACTTTTTGTAGCAATGGAGGAGTGGGGACATATACTTGACTACTTAACTATATATATAGCCTAGGTCCCTTCAGTTAAAGCGCTGCTTAATAGCTGTTGAATGTTCTCTTGACAGCTTTATTAAACGTGAGGACGTTAACACATGTGGATACAAAGTTTGTTTTGATAAATTTTTTTTAGTGGGAGGAGTCTGAACTCGGTCGTCCTAATCTCTCTCTATGTATGGAATCAACCAAAGGTCTCATGACACGACGCAGAACATCAATCTCAATGGAAGTTGAACTAGGCTACAACGGAATCAATTCTTTAAGCTAACCTACTAGCCCAGTTGGTTTTGATGAATCATGTTAAGTATGTTTACTTGCTAATTATATATGTTCATTTCTCTTTCTTCTTTAATTAATTTTTAATCTGCTAGAGATTTTGTGAGAGACCTGGAGTAATTCTTCATTACTCATGCACAAATATAAATATTTACAAAATATAAAATCATAATGGTTAGTTAATTTTCAGGTTCATTTTTATAACTATTAACTTATTTTATAATTTCTGTATGAAACCTAAATAGAATATTAAATTACATTATTTTCTTATCCTGATTAAAAATGTGATTTGAGTATAATAATCTGGACCGTTCAATTATTCTTTGTCGGTTATTCGGTTTGCATCAATTCTTCCCAATTGAACTATAATTTATTATGATTATAATTATAATAAAATCATATTTTTAAATTTCATTTAGTTTGGTTCATCACGTTATATTAAAACTCTATATTTTACAACTTTAAAATTTTATAGATGTAATTTTAAGAAAAAAGTAAAAATAAAACAATGAAGATTTAATAAATTGGAATTGCATGGAAAATATAACCTGAAATATTTTTAAAGCTCATGAATATATATATGTATATATATATATAAATCATATATTTCATTAACTCTTTTTTTTTGAATTTATAAAATGAGTATAATATATATATGGAAATTTAGTAAAATATCATTTTTATGACCCTGGTATAAGTTTAGGTATAAGAATTCAGACCAATTTGGTTATTCATTTTAAGCATATTAAATTCTTACAATTCTTCTGAATTGAGCTACAACTATTTTACGAGAATTTTCCAAAATAATCAGATATATAGAATTAAATGAAAATATATACCACATATTCAATCAAAAACAAAAATAACATAAATGTGTACTGAAATTATAATTATCTTTTTATGACAATTTTTTTTATGATTATACCCTTACAAAATCTACAGGAAACAATGAATCTTCTGAGAAGATTTCTTGAGAAGAGAAGAAATATATATGACCTTAATCTTATAGTTAAATTATAAAATTTGATAAATTATTCAATGGAAAATAAATTTAAATAATGTATACATAAACAATTTTGAATCTTGTAAATAAAAAGTTAAAAAAATTTGAACAACTATTTGATTAAAGAATATAGATTGTAAATTATGTTCATGAATTGGTTTAGAGTTTGCTAATATACGTCCAAGTAATATTGTACTTTCAGGATTAGATTTGGATTATTAAACATCTTTTGAAATGTTAATTTATCATATAAGTGTTCAATTTTGTATACATTAAACACTTTAAAAGCGTATTGATACTTAGTTCAATTATTCGATTTTAGAGTTTAGTGTTAGGTGATTTTCTGAAGAAACCTGCGAAATAGTTCCATTTAAGTTGAATTCATAGTTTTGTTCAAATTTAATGCACACAAAAATACACATCTAAAATCTATAATATATATTTTTAGGAGGAGGATACAAAAACCACGAAATGAAAAATCTATAAAACAAGATAAACTGTGAAAAGACATGGGACAAAGAAATAAGCAATTGATACAAATGTCCTCAATTTCAAATAGATTAGAAATTTTTAGATAAAGAAATGTTAAATTGTTGTTGAAGCCATTGAGAGAAATAAAACATGTAAAAATTATTTATATAAGATGACAAAAATCTTAATTATTTTAAAAGTTTTTGGTGTAGAAGACTTCATGAATCATGGTGTAGATGACTTCGTAGGAAACCTATTTGTGTAGATTTCCATGAGTAAGTAGACTTCATGAATTTTAAGTAAATTATTTTTTTTTTGGTAAAAGTTTATGATTAAATTTGGTTATATTTAAATTGAAGATAGAATTCACGGTTACGTAAATAATTTTTGATATGGTAGACTTTCTTTATGAATCCACTAACCCTAAGCTTACTATTTTGGCTCATTCACATCAAAATATCATGAATGTTTGAAATCAATATTATATAAAGAGACATTTTTTTGCTAATTCGAACTTGTTGGAATATTTCTTTAACAAGTTTTCTAACTCCATACTCTAAAATAAAATATTTGAACAAGATAGCAATAAACTGTACTCTATCAAATCAACCTGCTTAATATATACAAATTAAATTTACACTTATATGAAAAAGTAATATTTCAAATAGTATATTTAAAATTTTATAACCTAACCCTATAATACAAACATTACTTGAATATATGTTAACTAATTCTAACAAATATTTAATTTTATTAAATAATTTAGATGATTAATAATTATTTACATTTACATAACACAATTTTATAAATTAGTTATACTATTAATTTCTAAACATACATTTTCAAGAGACTTCGGTTTTTCGTGTAGACTCAGGGGCGGAGGTAGAGAGTGGCATATGGGGTCACTTGACCCCACTACAATTGGGGAAAAAAAAAATTTAGTGTATATTTTTTAAATATTATTGTAATATTTAGTTAAAATTTGATATTTGACCCCACTAATTTATGTAAAAATTTTCATATGATTCCATTAGTTTGTAAAAAATAATTTGTTATTATAATATGTATATATATATCTAATTCAAATATGAAATTTATATTATGACCCCGATCAAAAATATTTCTGGCTCCGCCATTGTGTAGACTTCTCTATATTATAATCGTAAATGTACTTTCAAGTTTTTGTTTGGTCATAACAATTATTGTCACGCTAAATTGATGTTTTAAATAATATTAAAATATTTATTCGAAAGCAAAAGATAATGTTTAATATATCTGTATTTATTTCTAGTTAATCACATACATATGGTCCATAGCCAGATTTAAAGGCTCCTCATGAGAAATCCCTCGAAGGTAATTCCAGGTCCGAAGGCTAAACCCAGTCCCCACTCTCCTTTACCTCTGCCTTTCTTCTCAAGCTCAGCTCTTACTTTGTCCATTATGTAGAAGATGGTGTTGCTGCTTGCGTTCCCATAATCCATCAACGCCTGTCTGCTGCATTCCAACTTGTCCGATTTCAGCTTCAGTTTCGACTCTAGCCCGTTCAGAATGGCCGGCCCACCTGGATGAACGGCCCAGAACAGGTCATTGAACTCCAATGAACCAGAGCCAGCCTTTGCTACCAGCTTCTTGCAAAACTCCTCTATGTTGTCTTCGATTTTCTGAGCTAGTTCTCTTCCTAGCTTGAAGCTTACGCCTTCCTCTGACAACCGTCCCTCAATCACCCCCTGCGTTCCCGGTAGAAACTGCTGCAGCGCATAGTGAAGCTCCATGAAGGGACTTTCTGACTCTGTAGGGTCTGCTCCGATGATGAGGGCAGCTGCTCCGTCTCCAAAGAGAGCAGCCCCGACTAAGTCGTAAGGGCGAGCTTTGTTGGGGGGACGGAATCCCAGAACCATAGTCTCAGAGGTGGTGAGCAGCACCCGGCTCCCCGGGTTGTTCTCAGCGATGTCCTTGGCCACGCGCATCCCACTCACACCTCCGTAGCATCCCAGAAAATAAAACATCACCCTCTGCACCTCCTTGTTAAGTCCCAGTTGTGCCGAGAGGTAAAGGTCGCCCCCGGGCAAACGGAACTCACTGGAGGATACATAGACAAGATGAGTGATATCTTCCACTCCCCTTCCCCATTCCTTGATGCAAGCCAAGCTCGCTTCATATGCCATCTTCACAACCGCCTCGTTTGCGATCTCTAGCCTCTGTTTGATGGTTGGGGAACCCTCCGTTGCTAGCTCAGGGTATTTCTGCATCGTCTCGCTAGACATGACCGTGTAGCGTGTCTTCACAGTTGTGGTTTTACCTAACACCATGCACCAACCCATATCACATTTTATATATACATACATACAAAGGGTGAACGCAGATGGAAAATGATGAATGTTACACAAGTGTTGCAGCTTCTCTTTGATAGAGGGGTCATCGCATTTGATTTCACGGAGATACTCCTCCACGAGATTCTCTTGAGAGACTACATTGCTGGGGAAGGCCTTACCGAGAGCAAGCACCGTTGCCTTTCCTTGATTGGCAACACGCCTTGTACTTTGGGATATTTCCTTTTCTTTTGCTACCCTTCCAGTGGCCAACATTTTTGTCAGGTTTCACTACACAAAAGAATTAGTGAACTTTTATTTAATGGACTGTGGAAAGATAAATAGAAGAAGAAAAACGGGTTAGTAGAAAATGTGGATTGTGTGTTTGTAACAAACAGACAAAAACCCTAAATAAAATCAAGAATACACTTTGAATGATCCTTGAAGTTTCACAAACGAAACTCCTCTAGCTAGGACGCACTTTTTAATCCTGTCCTGATTGAGGCAGCTGATCTTATTTTCTTCGGCTACGTGAGGACTTCTCAAAACATTTATTAGATCCTTCATACTGATCATTGATCACAGATTAGTATTGCTTCTTGTCTCTGTTTTGCCTGTTGCTCCTTTGTTTATGTTTATTAGGTAAGGAAGCTTCGTATTGTATGTTGCTATGTGTAACACACCAAATTTATTGTTGCTGCTACATAAACATTAACTTGTGTTTGGCTTCAGAAAAAGCTAGAAAACAGAATCGAAACTGTGAGATTTTATTCAGAGGTTTAGTTAACATAAACCCAAAACAAATTATGGTAGAAAATATCTTCTTCAATAAAATAAAATAAAAATAGACAGAACAAGATGTGAAAAGATCATTCCTCATATAAGTGTTCATCAACCTCTTCCATTTTTCTTGACCTTTGAATCTTTCCCCTTAGTGGTCTTTTTCTTGTTCTCCGACTCTTTTAGTTGGTTCTTCAAATCCTCCTCCTCTGTTTTGGCTTTATCTAGTACGTTCTTGATCTTCTTGGCTTTCAAGAACTCAACCAACCCCTCAAGAATACTATCAACAGACTCATTCCTCATAAGCTGTTCAGCTACATCTGCTGGAGTAACCTCTGTCGCTACAACACCTTCCTCGATCTTGCTGAAAAGAGGGTGCTCTTTGATCTCTAGATAGTTCAAAGCAAGAGCCCTGAAAGTACTCGGCGTGCAATACGACATGTGAATGTGCACATCCATACGTCCTGGCCTCAACATGGCCGGGTCTAGTCTCTCTTTGTAATTAGTTGTGAATATTATGATCCTTTCGTCCCCGCAGCTTGACCATAAACCATCAGTGAAGTTCAGTAGTCCAGAGAGTGTCACTTTCTTGTTTCTTTTTGGTTCATCATCAGTTGTCCTGTTATTCAACTCGATGGAACAATCAATATCTTCCACCACAAGAATTGAACGATTACCAGTGTCAATCAGCAATCTTCTCAGCTCAGAATTGTCTCTAACAGCAGTCAACTCCAAGTCATAAATATCGAAGTTGAGATGGTTAGCCATGGCTGCGATCAAGCTAGACTTCCCTGTCCCTGGTGGCCCATATAGCAAGTACCCTCTCTTCCAAGCCTTACCAACTCTCTTATAGTACTCGCTGCGCTTCACAAACTTGTCAAGATCTTCCATCACACTTCTCTTGACATCAGCATCCATTGCTAATGTCTTGAAAGTAGAAGGATGGTCAAGAGTAACAGATGTCCAGTTGTCTGAATACCAAGAACCTGCGTCGAGAGTAAATAGCTTGAGTTTCCTCTTCTCTTGCTTCATTGACGTGTATCTTTTCACCATAAATGGCAAGTAAGATTCAAGAGCTGTGTCTTTGAATCTCTTGTCGAAGCTGAGCTGGAATGATCTGACATTGGACCCGGCTTTTGAGTACTGATTCTTTGACCCAACATGTTGGCAACGGAGGACCCATTGGAACTGGACGCCGTTGAAAACGTCCACAACTTGTTCATCACGTTCTACGGAGACGTTGTAGTTGTTTTCTTTCTCGTGTTTACTAACTTTGATTCTTTTGTTGGATTGAGAGATCTTGGTGGCTACATAAGCCTTTGCAGCATCAAAAACTTCGTTGTGTCTATACCCTTCAAACTCTTCGATGGTTATTGTCATGTGAGAGGAACTAAAGTAATGAACCATGGAGCGTTTAACGAAGCTGCGGACTTCATAAGAGATGTAATGTCGCACTTCAGGAGGCAAATAGTTTTGGGCTAAAGATCGAGCCAACATTGCAGTTTCGGCCACCGAAGCTGCGGTGGTTAGAACCGTTGGAACTGGAACTCCCATGGACTCGGTTTTTTCTAGGATTTTTGCAAATATGTTTGGATAATTTGCAGCACGACGGATTGAAACAACTCGAGGTTGTTTTGGTCTTCCGAATATCGTGTTTCTACCGGTATCCATAGGAAAGCTAACTGGAAAAGAACGGGATGTTAGTGCCGTTAGTGCCATTGAGATCGGATCTGAAAAAACTTGATGAAGGAGTTTGGTTGCTCTAGGGTTGTTTAGTTACTTGGGTGAGAAGAAAAGTTTCTTCTTCACAGTTGTGAACTAGAAGGTGTTCTTGTCTCTGTAGTTCTCGCGCCGAGTATCAAGGTAGATGAAGGAACTCACAAATCTTTTTAAACGAAAAAGTCGTGAGGGTTGTAAAAGTAGAGAAGTAAAGGGGAGTTTGATGTGCTTTATTCATAAACAAAAGTGCCTCTATATAGAGAGTTACAAGTTCCTAGAAAAATAAATCTAAATCAATAAGAAAAAAGAAATTGTACAAATCCTAATACAACATAGAATAGGAAAATCACCAATTCCTAATCATGGATTAGGAATACTAGCTGATATAAGAACCTCTAATGGGCCAATCCGGTACGATTCCGGTGCCGGTTCTGGTTCGGATATACTAATCCACAGTATAATTTATAACAGTGACTCTCTTTTGTTTTTGGTCTAAGTCGTGAGCCTTAGCAAAGAGCTCTGTTTATACTTAACATGAAAACTCCAAAAACATCTACTGGACAAAAAGTAAAGAAAGAAAAACACACCATACAGTATATGGAAATAACACAAAAATGCGGTAAAGAAACTGAACTAAAATAGAAATCAAAGAAAAGGAATTTTTTTTCTTGAACTTTGAAAAGAAAAAAGTTTCGTTAACAAAGAAAATGATGGCTACTTGCTTTGGTTCAAGACCACAAATCCTTTGTTTTTTTTTTACAAAATCCTATGTTTCCTCAAATTTTTATTCTCTCAGAAAACAAGTTAAGATTAAATGCATCTCATTTTGTATTATTTTAGTTTGATTCAATTCTGGAAAATTACCAAAACAGTGACCATCAAAAACCAAAAAGGGAAAATGGATGCCATACTTTCGAAAATAGCATCAGCGAATGTTGCAAATGAAAAGCAGATTTATGTTAACTTTGAGATGAATCTACTCGTGTTGAACCAAAAAAAAAGCTGACTACTCGTTTTTGGTAGATTTCAAAAGTCTATTAGCAAATTAATCTTTTTTAGGTAGACTTATGTTTATTTTGCAAATATTTTTATACTTTTTAGTAGATTTCCAAAGTCTATATAATTTGGACATTCTGGGGGATCTTTTTTGGTAGACTTGTATTTATTTTGCAAATAATTTATACGTTTTTGGTAGATTTCAAAGAGAGAAAAAGAATATGCGGTCTAGCGTAGATCAATGGTACACGGCAAGACAACACATAAGTCACATACAAATATTGTTTATCTGTGATAAAACTAATTACAGCCATTTCGATTTTATCAGAATACAATTTTATTTGAATCTTTAAAATTATAAGAGACAAACCTGGCCCAAACATATATATATATAGACAAAGGAGAAAATAAAGCATATAAAACAGGACGGCGTAGACTGAGGTCGAATAAGAGCATGAAACTTAAACTTACTGGTAATATATTAACAGCAGCAATACATAACCTTTTACTTTCTAGTCAAGGATACGACAAAGTTGACGGTCGTTTTGTTGCAGCTTCTTGAAACAATGTAGTACCGGGCTGCGTTGTGTGCGTACTTCTCAAACAGACGATCGATGACAGCATCTCCGAAATGGGCAACCAACATTGGCTCAGTGATGGATCTTTTTCTGCTTGCCATCATTTCCCCAAACTTTAATCGACATGTTTCATCGTCATCTTCCTCACTATCTTTGTATGGAACTACATGTTCATGTGTCTCGATGTTATTAATCTCAAATGATCCTTCTTTTCCGACAACTTCCCTGACCTCTTCCTCACCCGCATCGTAAAACGGCAAGTTGAATGAATCCACATCTGATTCCTTGACAATTCCCTACACTCACAAGTCGCAAGTTACAACACATATATAAAAAAATCTTACACTAAGCTATAATTTAGTATGTAAGATGCATGGTTGGTAGAGATGTTGTCATGATAAAAAAAACATATCCTATACCAAACATGGAAACTGTCCATAAAAATCCTACTATGAAAAATCCGAAAAAACCTTAAAGCAAACCTATAATTCTAGGGTTATCAATGGATACCCTAACTTTTTTTTTTAGCATTTGCTTAGTTTATTTTAAGTTATATATATGTAAGATAATAGTTTTTTTGTTTATCACAACATAGATATATAGGGAATATCTTACAATAAGGTAATTTTGTATATAAAGATGCATGGTACTCTCTACTTATTATCAACTGGTATACATTGAAATATGGACTTCGATATATATAGTTTTAATGATTACCTCAGAGACTAAATCGAGGAGGGAATCAGTCAACAACGACCAATAATGGCAGCTCTCTCTATAAAGAGGATCAGAAGAATTTCGGCCTTTGAATATGAGAACCATGCGTCCATTAGACACCACTTCTTCAGAACGCATTTTTAAAAATAACGAGAAATCCTTTTGAAACTGATCCAAGTAACTTTTGGACACACTTAGAGGGCAAGGGTTTCTAATATACACATTCTTCTTGTTATCTTCAAGCCCTTCAGGGACCTTAGAGAGCCAATGAAGACTACAAGCTGAATGAACAAAATGAAGAGATTTGTTTGGGAAGAGCCTCGAGTAAAAAGAACCGGGGACTCCTGAGATGAAGCACCTTCCCTTAACATCCATCTTTAGATTCTCCTTGAAGGAAGTGGCCCACTTGAACGTCATATTGAAGTCATTATTTGGAAGATCGTTTAGACAACAATCAATTTCTGGTGGGTTTCGACTGGTTTCTTGGTACGAAGCTATGATCGTGTTGACGATTTCAGACATCGCCAAGAAAGTGTTTTCTCCGGAAGAACAGCCCAATTCAGCCACTTTAATGGATTCAGGGAAACCCAAATTCAATAATGTTTCTCTAATATTCTCTTCCACGATTGTTTGTGCTTTAGAGAAAACCGTTTTCTACAAAGTCAAATATATACTTGGTTAATTTATATTTTTGTAGATCCATGCTCTAGTCCTAGTTAATTTATCATAGCTAGATGATTAGGAATAAACCTGATGACCAGAATTATTAGCATAACTATGTTCTCCATCGCCTCCTTTCATGCTTACAACGTTCGTCAAGGAGTTCCTGTTATATAGATAGAGAGGTTATAACAAAACCAAGATCTTAGAACCACAAATACATTAACACAAATGATACAGAAAAGTAATTACGTTATGACTATAATTATGTACCAATTTAACTAGCTAGTATTTATTGATACAAAAACATAAAAGAATGTCAAAACCCACACACATCCACACAGAAAATTAAAGAACATAAGAAAATAAATGTTTTACCGTGAAGAAGACATGATGTGGAGAAAACTTTCAATCGGTTTCTTAAAGTAGTGCTGCTATTCTTTGTTTGTTTAATCTATAACAGGATTGGGATAAGCGATATGCTTCTTTTATATGAAAGCAGCGTCAACAATATGAAAGCAATTTGGAAAATACAATTGACCAAACTAATCAAGCGAACTTGGCTCTTAGTTTATAAAGATCACATGGTTTCTTCGTTGAAAATATATATAGATTAATTTCATTTGTTTTTAAAAGACCAAACGAGTAAGTCATGTGTGGGTAGCTCAATTTTAATTTTCTTAGACTTAGACTTGAGTTTGGTGCGACGATTAGTCTTCACAAGTATTATAAAAAATCAGTTGGTTCGACCTATTACGAGAAATAATAGCTACGTACTCTATCTTTTTGTTGTTTTGCATCAGTCTTCCTTCTTTCTTTTTCCTTTTTTGAGTTTATGCTTTTCTTTTGTTTATTAATAGAATATAACTCGTTTAAATTGAATATTTGCATATTTTACATTCATAATAAAATGGTTTTGGATATACATGCAATTGCATGTCACCTGAGAGATACAAGGTAACCACTAATCAACCAATACTAGCCAAACCTTACTGCATTTGTTTATAGTCAACTAATGAAACGACCAGGGGTTAGTCGTTTTGGGATACCTTATCATTTTATGCAGAGGTTTATTTTCAAGTGGAATTGCCAGATACCATAAAGTTATGGTGCCTAGCTATCGCCTCTTGCAGTTGTAGACCATTCCATCAACGTTTATACTTTATGAAATGGGATATAGAAACAAAAATTATTTTATTCTGAACCCTAGTTCCTACCGATTCAGGTTGGTATTTCCTGTATTTTACACACAACACAAAACAGAAATGACAACGGGTTCCAAGAAAAAGTATTGCAAAAATTAAAAAAAAAACACTTGCGTATGTAAATAATAATGGAGCTCATATTATTATATTTAAAATTTGTCAATTTTACTATATATAGGGGAACGTATTCATTCAATGTACAATACATACGATAATATTTTCTAGTTTTATGTTCGTATATTTCGTTTAATCTCTCCTACTTTCCCCTCCAATATTTCTTATTTTGCAATTTACAATTATGTATATATTATAACTATAACAAATACATAAATTAGATGTAGCTCTTTATTAAAAGACAAACAATATGAGATTGATACATGCCGTTTTGGGTTTCATTGGATAACACTCAGAACTGAAATGAGCTGATCAACAAAAGTTTGAAGTTTCTGTACCTAAAAAAAACATTCTAACGGTTTTCACAAATAATCAAGCTTTGCCTATTTTGGATAATAGAGCTTTATTTGGTCATACATCGAGATTTGGTTCCTAAATATACGGAGAAAGTCACATAGTAAGACCTAGTTAAAACATAAATAATCTAGGACTTAGCAAATAATCCAGATCCAAAAATCCAAACTGAATCCGGTCCGATTAAGCCAGTTCAGGTTAGATTCGGATCTTTGTCAATACCCAATTAGATCTGATTTTCTGGTATAATAGGTTTCAGATCTGGTCGGGTTTAAACCGAAAACGCAAATGCTTATAACTGAAACCCAATCTTATGTAATCATTGTTTGCCCAACCCTCATTATATATTTCATATCCTTATTCAATTACATAGGTATTCTCTGCCAAACTTCAACTATCAAGCCGTGAAATCTCATTGTCCCTAACTATCGTCACAGAAATCAATTCCTTAATTTGATTCACTGACATTCTCATCGATTCTCTTTTCTATTTAGAATTTGAAACCCTAATTCGTGCTTTGTGTTAAATATTTTGGTTTGATAGTGTTTAATATGTTTTTTTGAATAGTTTTCGGGCTAAAATTGTATCAATATGCTTCTAGAAAATGTTTTAAAACTATTTCCTTCACCATATATGTTGTTGCGATTGTTAAAGTCCATGTCCAACTCTTTATCGTCCAATTAGTACAATATTGTCTATTTTGGCCTAAGAGACTGGTTCGCAATTTACTTTAGGATTTCTTCCCAAAAGACTTCATATTAATTAGAGTTGGATTTCTCTTTATATATTATACATTCTTTATCCAAACTTTCAATGTGGGATGCTGTTTGATATCTCACATATGCATTATTGTTTGATGCTATTTAGATAATGTGCTGAGTAGTTGTTTTCTGGTTTGATAGTGTTTTGTCTAAGTTTCCTTTATCAAATTGTCTTTGGAGCTAGTTAGATGCATGTGATGAGCAAGGATTTAAGTTACTTTCAAAGAGTATTATTGTATTCATTATGCATTATTGTTTGGTGCTACGTGTGCTAAGTTTCTTTCAAATTGTATCATTGTATGTATTACATTACCATGTTATGTAATTGTGTTTTGTTTGCCTCTGTATATTGTGGTTTTCCTTTTGCAGATGGATTCATCTTCACAGAACAATGGAGCTGGTAAAGAACATGAAGTTCAGTATGAAGATGCAGTATACAAACTAGCAAAAAGAAGGAAATACACCTACTTTGCTTGTAATTAGCGTGCATATGGTCTCTGATTTCACTAACTTACTATTACTTGTAATGTTCAGTTCAACCATTGCATGTGTTTCACTCGTACCATAGGTCTTGTGTTTTGCTTTGTCTGCTATGTTTTTCACGAAAAAATGTAGGAAGAAATTTAGAA
This sequence comes from Eruca vesicaria subsp. sativa, assembly GCA_932364175.1. Taxonomy (NCBI): domain Eukaryota; kingdom Viridiplantae; phylum Streptophyta; class Magnoliopsida; order Brassicales; family Brassicaceae; genus Eruca; species Eruca vesicaria. The sequence continues at coordinate 24,613 of CAKOAT010091822.1, read as the reverse complement.
ACATATATTTTTGGGTAATATATAGATGAAGGAACTCGAACGGAACCCGACTAAACCTGAATTTTTATAAAACCCGAATGAAGCTCAAATTTGTAAACCTAAAAACCGAAATCCGATTAAACCCGAACTGAACCCGATTGGTAACCTAATTTCCTTGGCCTACAATAATATTTTACCTTGAAGAAGAATACATGATGTGGATAAGTTATTGAGTTAGTATGAAAGATCAATTTTTTTTGCTCCGCTTCCTTACTAACTTTAATCCTTTAGCAACAAAAAAAAAGTCTCAAACTTTAGGTTTGGAATTTTGATATAGCTACTGTTAAATTGTTAATACTTATTACTGATTTTTTTTACAGCAAAGGTATTATTTCGATTACATAGGATATAATTTGATTGTGATAAGTTTGAAAAACAGTTATTTAAGATTTCGAAGAAGCTCGACTCATTTGGATAGGAAAAATATGTGGTTATAGGTCTTGGGCATTAAAAAAGTCAAATATAAATGGACCTAAAACTCTCAATGCAAATGATTTCGGCGTTTTAAATATAAATTGGATCCAAAGAGTTACATTGCTACAACATAAAATTGATGTCCAAAATTTTGAATCTAAATGGATAGTGGAATCTTCACTATTTTATTTGGCAGAATTAAAACTTGAGGTTTTTGAATCCCAGACTTTATTACTTTTATATGAATGATGTGAAATTCACAAATACGTACGTATTTAGATTTAAACCTAATTAAAATTCACAGAAATTAGAATTTTCCTTACTCCCTTAAAATAATGTTTTAAACTTAACTAATGTACTTGTTTTAAAATTATAATAATATTTTATTATAAAATATGAGTGTGGACCTTTAAGATGCAAATATATAAGTGACACAGCATTTATGGAGAAAGAAACTAATAGGTAACAGATAAATGCAAATATTTATTGTATTTAAATATATAAAAATCACACAACTGCATCACAATAGTTGTCAGTGGCTATGCTAGCCTTATTGATAAAAGGATCATTAAATTCGTCTTTTTATTAGAAGCATCAACTCAAAGGGATGTTACTTTCTGATCAATGAAACAAAGAAATTAACCGTTGGTTTGTTGCGCAAAGTATCGTAATGTTGGCTTAAATGGTATGTATACTTATCGAACAGACGATCCATCACGGCGCTTCCAAAATGAGCAGCAAGCATCGGTTCAGTAATGGATCTTATGACTTTTGCTCTCTTTTCAATGACTTCGAATACACATGATTGGTCCACATTATCATCATCTCTCACTTCGGTACGACTAGTTTTGTTTGAAAAAAGAAGACCAAATAGTGTTTCAAAATTTTTGATCTTGAAAGAGCCCTCGTTTTCAATAACTTCACGCAACTCATTTTCATCAGGATTATAAAACGGCAAGTTGAAAGATTCCACGTCTGATTCCTTCACTAACCCCTGCACGGAAAATGTTACCAAAAAACAATTAAGACTACGATCTAAATGGGTATCATACAAGTGGTTCATTCACACATATAAACTCAGAATTGAAAAAAAAAAGCCAAAAATAAATCTAGAAGTCATCATAACAAATACTCATCGGTTTGATCATAATATATGTTGTTTTAGTTAACATGGAAACTATATTATTTTCAAATAATACCATTTAATATATAAGCTAACTTATAATTCAACCGATGATAAAACCGATCAAAATTTAATTAGTTACCCAATATTCAATGAAGATAAAAAAAAAATTATATAGAAATGTCAAAATAACTTATATTTTGAAACAAAAAAGAATTGTAAAACAACTTATATCAAGAAATTAAAGGAAGTACCTCAGAAACCAAATCGAGGAGGGAATGAGATATCAACGACCAATTCTGGAAACAATCTTTAGATAAAGGGTCCAAAGCTTTCCTGCCCACTAAAGTGAGAACCATACGTCCATTAGGCATTGTCTCCTCCGCACGCATTCTTAGAAACAACGAGAAATCATTCTTGAACTGAGTCAAATAACTCTCGTACACATTTGGAGGGCATGGACTTCTAAGATACACATTCGTCTTGTTTTCCTCAAGCCCATCAGGGACCTTAGAAAGCCAATGGAGACTCAAAGATGAATGAACAAAATGAAGAGACTTGCTTGGGAAAAGTCTTGAATAGAATGAGCCTGGGACTCCTGAGATGAAGCACTTTCCTTTGACATCCAACTTCAGCTTCTCGTGGAAGGAAGGGAGCCATTTGAAGGTAGTGTTGAAATCGTTGTCTGGAAGATCGTTAAGACAACAATCTATCTCTGGTGGGTTTTGTCCTTTTTGTTGGTATGATTCTATGATCGTGTTGACGATTTCGGACGTAGCTACGAACGTGTTTTCTCCGGAAGAACACCCCAAGTCGGCCACTTTGATATACCCAGGAAAGGCCAATTTCACTATCACTTCCTTTACGTTTTCGATCACAGCCAGCTTTGCTTGGGAATAGATATTTTTCTATAAGAAGTTGAAAGTCAAGTTAATCATTTATACGGAACATGAAAAACTTTGAACCAACCAAAATAGCCTATACTGCCTAAAAACAGATAAACAAAACGCATGTGTTGCCAGCAGAAATTTGTTATTAAATCATCTAATAGTATATTATTTTGCTATATATATTATAGATGTTTGCCAAATGCAATATGGTTCATATGTATCAAAACCAGATTCATAGAACAAACTATGGGGAAGTACTTTACCTGCGCCTCGGAATTATTTGCATAACTGTGTTTTCCATCCCCACCCTTCATGCTAATAACACTCATGATAAAGTCCCTAATGTAACTCAAGTTGATTTATTAAGATGATATCAGGAAAGTCGACCCTAGGGTTATGTATATATAAGCACAGGGTTGCAAAGTGAGACCTTGAGAAAGTGGATATTTATTTTCCAATGTGCACGTTTTTCCCGTGTTTAGTTTTTAAAATAACTTTATCATACGATTATGAATTGTCCCAGTAACACTAAACCGACAATGAATGTATATTTTGTATTATCATATTATGGTAATAAAATCTTTTTCTTTTTAAAGAGACAATTAGCTAAAGGTTTCTGCTGCAAATTATGATCAATCCATCTCTTTATGATCATTTTTTGCAAGAATTTGATGTGGTCTTACTAAAGGTTGGGGTTGCTCTAAGCTATTAAACACATGCGGTCCTTCTTTGTTTGAATATACAAGTATATAAAGTATATGCATGTGTTTAGTAAGACCACATCAAATTTCTCAACTGAGCTTGTGAAAATAAGATAATACAAAAAAAAAATTTATAAGAAAAGAAATAACTACTTACGTAATAATTTGTTTTCTAAAAATTTTGTCTATTGATTTTGCTTTTCTTTGAATATTTCATATTTGCGTCCAGACTTTGTGTTTTAAAAGATAAATAAAATTACAATTTCATTGGAAAAAGAGATATTGTGTCTCATTTGATAGATATTATCAAAGTTCAAAGAAATTCATATGACATTTGTCATCACTCATTAGTCATTTGTTATTACTTAACAATCTTACGAGTTTTTTTAAGAAACCCTAAAGTTTCTCACCGATGCATTAACCTTGTTAATGTATGCCAATTAAGTGAAAAGAATTACTCTTGAAAAGAATATTAAATTATATAACAAGTTAACTAAACTATTAATAATTATTATTTTTATTTCTCTCTTTCATTTTTATATCTACCTTCTTTATGATCAATTTACTTCCTCAGCAACCCTATCCCCTCCCTCCCCCACCCCCAACCCCAATGTAAATGATTTCGGGCATTTAAGTACAAACTGATGTCCAATTTTGAATCTAAATGGATCGTGGCAATTTCACTATTTTATTTTGCAGAATTAAAACTTGAAATTTGAAGAAGCCCAGACATTATTGATTTTTTCTTAGTGATTTGAACAAATACGTACATATTTAGATTTAAACCTAATTAAGTTCACAGAAATTAAGATTTTCATTACTCCCTTACAAGATCTAGGTCTTAGATTTTTTGCTTGTATTTGTTAAAATAATGTTCCAAACATAACTAATATTTTTTAAAAAAAAATAGAATAAATATTTAAATATAAAATATGAGTGTCAACATTTAAGGTGCAAATATATAAGTGATACAACATTTATTGAAAAACAAAGTAACAGGTAACAAATAAATGCAATTAATTATAAATTTTAATATATACTAGATTTCGACCCGCAAAACCGTGCGGGTATTTTAATACGAAAATATTTTAAATTATATAATAAAATTTATCAATAAATAAATATAATTTGATTATGTATACTATCCAATTTTATAATAAGGTTTATGTGACTTATAATATTATTAATATAAAATTTATAAATTGTATTTTTGTAACAATTTTTTAAACATTATTATGTAACATTACTAATTTATATATTTTGTTTTATTTCTAAATTTGAAATATATGTAAAAAGTAAATTAAGTTGGACCTACTAATACATAAAAAAAAATTTGGGATATTGTTAAAATTATTTTACATAATTTTAATTTTTTGTTTATAAATAAAAAATGACTTAAAATTTTAATTATATTTTATGATAATTAAAATTTTAATCAAATAATTTTTGAAACTATATCTTGAAAAGATTCTAAAAGATTTTTAAAAGATTTTGTTAAAATTTTCTTAAAACTATTTATTTGTATTTCAAATAAAAATTAAAAATATGAAAAGATATTATAATGATATTATGTAAAATTTTATAAAATATTAAGGATGGTCCAAACTAAATATCATACATAAAGTGAGTCATGACTTCTCTTTTAATATAATAGACTAGATTTCGACCCGCACAACCGTGCGGGTATTTTAATACAAAAATATTTGAAATTTATAATAAAATTTATTAATAAATAAGTATAATTTGATTCTGTATGCTATCCAATTTTATAATAATTTTTATATGACTTATAATGATATTAATATAAAATTTATTAATTTGTATTTTTGTAACAATTTTTAAAAACATTATTATGTAAGATTACTAATTTGTATTTTATTTTTATTTTTAAATTTGAAATCTATGTAAAAATTAAATTAAGTTGGACCTACATAATACATAAACAAAATTTTGGAATATTGTTAAAGTCTTTTACATAATTTTATTTTTTTGTTTATAAATTAAAAATGAATTAAAATTTTAATTATCTTTTATGATAATTAAAATTTTAATTAAATAATTTTTGAAACTATATCTTGAAAAAGATTCTAAAAGATTTTTAAAATATTTTGTTAGCATTTTTTAAAAACTATTTATTTGTATTTCAAACAAAAATTAAAGATATGAAAAGATTATAATTTTATGTAAAACTTTATAAAATCTAAAAATGGTCTAAACTAAAATATCACACATAAAATGAGTCATGACTTCTCTTTTAATATAATAGATATGAAAATTCAAAACACTATCTTTCATGAAAGAAAAATATCACACAACTGCACTCATCACAATAATTGCCAACGTAATCGGCTATGCTAACCAAATTGATAAAAGGATCATTAAATTCGTCTTTTTATTTCATGTTTTATTAGAAGAATTAACTCGAAGGGATGTACTTCCTGATCAACGAAACAAAGAAACTAACCGTTGGTTTGTTGCGCAAAGTATCTTAATGTTGACCTAAATGGTATGTATATATATCATCATCTTAATTTCACTTCTTTGCGACTGTTTTTTTTTTGAAAAAAAAGAGCAAATATTGTCCCAAAATTGTTGATATGTGATCTATTGGGCAGGAGTGTAGATTCGCCTGATTTACTCGCTACTATGTCATCACTGCTTCTCCATCATAATACGCCGTCTCAATCATCGATTGTTCTTCACAACGTCTGCTCTACGATCCCCCACCCATTTCCTCGTTGCAGGAATTACTATGTATGAGTGTGGACTAGGTCATTGTTGCGTCTCCATCTCTTTATGCTATCTTAAACATCGATAGTTCTTCACAGAGTAGACATTATGACTCACCGTAGCTGCAATCTTCTATGGAGGTTTTTAGATTTCTTGCTATTAAAACCCATTAGTTGGATTCTTCAACATCGAATCCAACCTTTTGTGTTCCTTCGAATATGGAGTTAGGACTACGAGTGAAGTTTCTCTACTAATCTTTTCTTTCTTTGGTCATATTTATTTTTTGTCATGTCTTAGTTATTTTCGTATATTAGTTTACTGTGAAAAATTTCTCCGATTATTATCAACTTAGTTCAATGAGCTTTTAATTTAATATAAGTACTAGATTTTGACCCGTCCTTATAGAGGACGGGACAACCGTTTTTGCTTTAAATTATTGCCCTTGTTAGATTATTCACAAGTATGTAAAGGCATGAGTATCCGGGCTCGGATAGATGGTCAATAAGAATTATGGTTTAATCCGACATATAGATTAAATTCTTTCCTTAAATTTCGTAAACATAAGTATTTGTGATTTGTGAATTTTATAAATCTATTCCCGCTAGGATGTAATATGTCGCCGAAATGTTGCGGTCCAAGTTAAACGGTATAACTGAAGATCCTCGGTTTCCTAAGTTTATGTTTGTACTTATTTTGTAAGATCATTGAGTAAAGACCGATTGGTGTTGTTTACTAAAACTACAGTAACTTAATGTTGGCGGGTTGGCGGGTTGGCGGATTGGCGGGTTTAGGGTTTTTTAGTGGTTTTTAATTAGTGAATATTTCTTCATACTCATAACGGATAATTTAGCGGATCACCGAAATTGCATATCAAACCACGGGTCTGGTTGGATGTAAAAACTTATGGAAACCAAGGTGAACTCAAAATTTTATCAGATTCGAATATTGTTATTTGAACTAAATCAAAAACTAAAATAATCAAATAAAAAGGTATCCATATTCATAAATAACCAAATGGTTTTTATAGGCTTTGAACAAAAAAAAACGAAAACACAACTGAACCAGAATAAAACAAAAAAACATGAAAGGAATCAAACACTGAATTGCCTAAACATATTAGTGAGCAAACAAACAGGTTAATAAATTTATCAACAAAAAAATAATCTCGCACTTTAAAAGCGCGGAACAAAATCTAGGTATGAATATAAAATATGAACCTGAAGCCCGAACTGAACCCAAACAAAAAAAAAACGATCGGTATCCGGTCCAAAGGTAAGAAATATCAGAATAAATTTTGTAGAATGGTACAAAACATATCCGAATCTGAAGCGTTATTAGCTAAACCCGAACGTATAGCTTGAAAAAAAATTGAAAACCCAAAAAACCGATTTGAAAATCCAAATTAATCACAACTATAAATATTTGAAACATAAATATGTGCTTCAAATATTCAGTTTTATATTTATTTGAAACAATATCATAAAAAAATTTAAATTTGAAATAAATACCTTAAATATCTAATTCAATATAGATAAGTATTTATTTCTTATGCTTTGCTTTTAATTTTGGATTTAACTTCAGATATATGAACCGAACCAATACAATCTAAATACGAACGATATATCGTTACTTATGGGTTTTAAGATGTGATACAAATTAGAACCAAAACAGATGAATTATATCCAAACCCGTCTATATTTACAAATTTACCAATATGAGATCTATGATGTTATATAAATTAGGACCAGAATTCAAAGTATCCAACCCGTATCTCAACGGATACCTGAACTCCCAACCCTAATTAAAGTGTGCTTTATTTTTTGTTCAAAATATTTACATATTTGTTGGAATAACCCATTAAATTATACTCATAAGAATATTAAAAGAATATATATCTGTTTTTATCAAATTTTCATGATTTGATTTAATATATAATGATAATAATGTTTACACATAATAGTTTTTCCTGCAATTTAAAATGGGTTTTGTAAATTTTGATTAAATGTATTTTTTATATTTTTACCTACTAAAATGGACTAAACAATCCGATAACCAAAAGATATCATTTGGATCGATTTGTTGCATTTGAATTAGAAAATAAAAATAAATTAGGTTTTTTTTTGTGTTTTGATTTGGTTATCGGATTGTTTAGTCCAAACGATCCAGAATATTTGACCAACGTAAGGTCAATCAAAACTTGGAGGATTTAAATGCGTCGATGATATTTGAGGAATAAAAATGTTGCCTTGCTGTTGCATTGAAAAGAAAATTATAAAAATACAAAATTTAATAAAATCATAGCTTAAAAATATTTTAGTTGCAGAATCTTGTAAATATTCTTGAAATAAAAAAAACATTTAAAAACAACCTTGTATTTTAATAGCATTGATTATTTGATCTATACTTTGAATCGCGGGATTGTCTTTTGTTAATAAAACTATTAATTTATTTATTAGTTTATAATAGAAACGCCAATAGACTGTTTTTAAAGAATATGGTGTTCTAAATATATGAAAAACATAAAGATACTAAAAAGTATTGTTTTTTAATAATAATTAAGTTATTTATTTGCCAAATCTTTAGCTTTTGATTTAGTGGTTTAGATTTTTTTGTTGTTTATTTTGAAAAACCTTTGAAAATCCTATAATTTGGTCGACTATATATATTAATATTGGTTAAACCTTTGAGGATTCTAAGCATCTGTATTTCTATATGTATAAGTTTATTGTCTTGATTAGTTTATATGCTTAAAATATATAAAACAAATCAAAAAATTTAAAAGGATAGATATTTCACGATTTTGAACAATACAACATGTATGTTTTTTGGTGCTATTGTTTGTTACCAAAATATTGATTGGAATTGACGAATGGTAGATGCATTGATATTAACATTATGTATTGTTTTTTATTTTCATTTGCAGAATTCAATAAACGTTGAATCTTGGGTATTGATGGAACATTATTATAATATACAAAGATTTGGATATTTACAGTTTTTTTTTTTTTTTTTTGAAACACAGGATATTTACAGTCTAAAAAATGAGAATCAGTGTATTATACTAATCAAAGATTCAACATAATGATACATTATGTTGAGATAGGAAGCCACAGTTAATTTAATGTAGTTGTTTTTAAAATAAAAATAAAAATTATGTTGTATAAATAAAAAGAAATAGATTTTGACCCGTGCGTCCGCACAGATGTTTTTTTCTCTTTGTGTTAGATTTTATTTGTTCACTATTATTAATATATATTGCTTATATTTATTTTTAAATATATTACATATTTTGTTAATAGTGGTTCACAAATTTAATATTTTTAATTAGTTTAGTATTTAAATAGACAATATATTTTAATTTTATTTTTTTAAATCTTCGTAGTTTGCAGAAAATACTATATAAATTTCATTAATTATATCTCTAATTTATTTTTATTATGCATGTTATTCTTTGTATTATTAAAATTTAATAATTTTCAGATTATATTTGTAATAAATTATCTCACGAATTCTTTTTTTTCAATATATCCAAACTTATTACACATATAAATGTTTGTTTGTATTTTTAGCATTTTGAATTATAAGAGGCTGCAAAATTTAGTAACTAAAATATTTTCTAGTTAGGATAGGATACCCACATTTTTTCAAAAAAAAATCTACTGTAGTTCATATATTTGAAAATATTGTTATTTAAAAAAAAAAACTTTGGTTTGTGTTCTTATGCTAGAACCGGTTTGATAGATTATTGCAAAGGAAATTAATCTTAATCATAGAAAGATTAAACCAATTACTCTGTGTGCTACCAATTTGATACTATAATCCATTGGAAACGTTTTAACAAACCATGCTAAAACGGTTTGATAGATTGTTTCAATTACGAAATTAACTTCATAAAAAAGATTAAACCAATTACGCTGCATGCCACAAAATGGTACAATAATCCAAGATCATGGATTTATTAAAGAAAGCTTTCCAGTATGATATAATATGAGCACTATCAGTTATCATGTGTTCATAGTAGACTATGTGTAACTTATAGTTTGATAAATATAGACCAAGTCGAACGAACCATAATGACGTGGTTAGCATACATTAGGAAATGGTTCAATAAAAATATAGATATGGTTAATATTCTCTTATTTAAATAAAATATTATGTTGGCAGAGATCTATAAATACTGTTAAAACAGAATCGGGTCAAAACCTCTTTAATCGGGTAAACCCACTTTGATATAAAGCATAGATTAAAAGAAAATATAGTGGCATTTGATTGTAATTAATATTAAAAACCAAAGGCACCTGAAAAAAGGGCTTTGTGTTTTAATAGTATAGATTTGATGCTAAAAAAGCTCTTGTTTTCAATAACTTTACTCACCTCGTGTCCTCAGGATTATAAAACGTCTAGTTAAAAGATTCCACATCTGATTTCTTCACAACCCTAGCCCGCAAAATCTTACCAAAAAAAATAAACCTACAATCTAAATGGATATAATTTAATCATACAAGTGGTTCATTCACACAAGAACTCAGATTTGAAAAAAAGAGCAACAAAAAGAATCTAGAATCCTACGAGTCATCATAATAAATACTTAATCCGTTTCATCATAATATATGTTGTTCTAGTTAACATGGAAACTATATTATTTTCAAAAATCCGGATATTCGATCCGTGTCCATCCCTATTGAAAATGATCTTTTTAATTGTTATTATTTTTATTTACAAGAATGATTAGATTTTTAATGTTCGGTACCAATAGATATGTGTGCGCTCTTTCCATTTATACTTTAAATTTGTATTTTTTATGATCATACAATTATGAGTTCAAAGTAACAATAAAATATACGAGAACAAATATATTTTATGTTAGCATAGTTTGGTAACAATTAGTATATTCTTTTTTCAACTAGTAACAATAATTACATGCGAATTAATATAGATTTTATATTATCAGATTATAGTAACAGTTACTATAAAATGTTTACAGTTACATTTTTCTTTGAAAGCAGTATCACCATTGTACGTATTTTTAAAGAAGAAGGATCGACTTAAATACTCAGATGATTCATAAACTGCTATATCCGAAGAACCGGTGTAGAATCTAACTTGAATCAAAAATTGAGTGAGTATAAAAATATACATATAAATATTTTTAATAATACATGTGAAAATCCCAATACCATAAATTATAATTATAATCTAAATATAGTTGTTATTTTGGATATTTTGAATATATTTGAATGCAAATTACCTAAACCAAATTGTGTTCATGATTACTTTATGATAAAATTAATCTGATTCGAATCTTAACTAATGGGTATTTTTTGTTTTATTTGGGTAAATTGGGTTAGTTTGAGATCATAAGTAATTTTTGGTTATTCGGGTAAAACCAATGAGAAATGACTACTTCGGATGAAAATATCCTACTTGAATATAAGTACAAAGAGTATTTGGTTCAGGCCACCCGGACGTCGGGAGGACTCAACTCGAACATGACCAGAATTTGAAATGATCTTGTTGAGTTTTCATATTGCAAAACAAAATTGTCTGATAATCATGAAAAAAATCAATCTGATTCAAATGCCTAGCTCTAAGGAGTGTACTAGTAGTTGGAACTTTAACAGTTTGTTTTCAACAGTTAATGAGCATCATACCTACTAGTCCTGCGAGTTCGGATAATTCGGTTCAGATATTTTCGGTTTTGGTTTATTCGGTTCAGCCACAATTTTACCGAAGTGAACCGGAAAAAAAAATTGGTTTGGTTCGATTTGGTTTTCGGTTATTTTCGGTTTTAACTTTAATTTTTGAATAACCGAAATTTTTTTGTCTTGGGTAGATTTTGGTATAATTTTCTAAAACAATCGGATATTTTAGATTATTTTCGGTTAAATTCGGTTATTTCGGATAATTCAGATAATTCAGATAATTCGGTTCGGAATTTCGGTTATTTTCAGGTATTTTTGGATATTTTCGGATATTTTTTGTTTTCATAATTTTCAAAAAAAAAAAAAAAAATCAAAAACCGAACTGAAAACCAAATTAATTTTCAAAACCATTCCGAACCAAACCGAAATCAAGACCAAAACCGAAAATTTTGGTTTGGTTCGGTTCGGCTTGATCGGTTCGGTTAAAAATCGCACGGCTAATACCTACAGATCAGAGGTGGCCAGATAAGTAAACAGTTAATGAGGCACCATACGTACAAATCAGTGGTGGCCAGATAAGTAAAAACTTAAGAAAGAGAGTTTATTACAATTATTTTTTTTGGAAGTGTATATACAGTAAAATTTTTATAAATTAAAAATTTTGAGACTAATTTATTTTATTAATTTATAGAGTTATTATTTTACAAAAAAAAAATTAAAATATATATTTTCTAAATACGAAAATATCTAAATTTAGTGCATATAACTTATTTTTTTTAAATTCATTATACATATTGGTTTTATTAACTAATTTTTTAAAATTCATTATACAAATATGTTTCATAAATTTTGAATGTAGTGTTAGATATAATTTTACTAAAACCTATCCAAATATATGAAGTGTTAAGAAAATATAACAATAATTCTATTATAAATATAAATCAAACAATATAACTGTTTATTTGTATTATATAATTAATTTTAACTGGATTGTATATTCACCATCATTATTTAATTATCTTATCGCTTTATGTTATTTTTTAAAGACTTATTCTTGGGCTCACCCCCTAGGTTCACCATCCAATAGAAATGTATTATTTCTATTTGATATCTTTTAAAAAAGGAAATAAAATCTTATTAAATTATATTATGTTTTTGAAAATAAAAAAATACAACAATAAATAAATAAAAACTAATAATTAATAAAAACTAAAATAATTCTTTTTAAATAAAATATTTTAACACTAAACCCTAAACTCTAATCCTAAACCCTAAACCCCTGCTAAATCATAAGTCTTTGGATAAATCTTATAGTGTTTTAAAAATTTAGTGTTTATGATTTGTCCAAGGATTTAGGATTTAGTATTAGAGTTTAGGGTTTAGTGTTTATGATTTACCCAATGGTTTAGGGTTTAGGATTAGAGTTTAGGGTTTAGTGTTAAAATAATTTTTTTACTGAATTTTTTATAAAAGTTATCCAAATGTTTATGATTTACCCAGACGTTTAGAGTTTAGGATTAAAGTTTATGGTTTAGTGTTAAATATTTTATTTAAAAAAGTTATTTTTGTTTTTATTAATTATTTTATTTTTTGTATTTTTATTTTTAAAACATAATATATCTTAACAAGATTTTGTTTCCTTTTTTAAAAGATATCAAATATGAAATGATGCATTCCAAGTGGACGGTGGGTGAACCCAAGAATAAATCCAATAAAAATCAATTATTGATCTGCTCATTTTCAGTTTAATGGTTTGTAATAATGTCGTTGATGTGTAATAACTCACGTCCGAGTTTGTAAAATATCCATGTGAATTATAAAAGGAAATAACAAATAAGCCTTAAAAAGGAAATAACAAATATTGTCAACCTAATTCATATGTTCTTGAACTACTATACTAACTAAAACTAAATATAAACATCATGTTCAAATACTACAAAGAATAATAGCTTGTGTCTATCTGGTTTTAGTGGGGGTCCTATGTGCAGCAAAATAATGAATCAACACCTGGCGTATTTATAAATTCCCGGACAAATTTTCACACACCAATGTATGTTTTATACTTTTAGTACAAATGAGTTATTATTGTTGGGATTGTAAAAGTCCATGTCCAACTCTATCTTTTCTTATTAGTACGATATTGTCTACTTTGGGCCTGATAGACAAGCCTGCATGAATTTACTTTTGGTTTCCTTCCCAAAAGGTCTCGTACTATTAGAGTTGGACATCTCTTTATATATTAGACTCTCCTTGTCTAATTCTCCAATGTGGGACTTAGTTTGTTATCTCACATTCTCCCCCTCAAACTAAGAATCACATTTATCTCGTGTCCCACAACTGATTTCCAGGATCTTCTGACTTGATTTCTGCCATCGACCTCTCATTCCTAACTCATAGGATACCCACTCATCTCTCGAAGGGTATTTTGGTCTTCTTGAAGATTTCTCGTCAACCGCTCTGATACCAATTGTTGGGATTGTAAAAGCCCATGTCCAACTCTATCTTTTCTTATTAGTACGATATTGTCCACTTTGGGCCTGATAGACAAGCCTGCATGGATTTACTTTTGGTTTCCTTCCCAAAAGGCCTCATATTATTAGAGTTGGACATATCTTTATATATTAGATTCTCCTTATCTAATTCTCCAATGTGGGACTTAGTTTGTTATCTCACAATTATTACAAACCTATTTCCTAAATATCGATAAAATGATTAAAAGTTTATCTACGATGAACACTATACTAATAAATTTACCCAAAGAAATAATTAGGCATGAAATTGAACAAAAACCTTACGTAGGATTGAAATAAATATAATCAATAAAAGTTATTTAAAAATATAATATACATATATATAGTGCAGTGTGACAACAGTAATCAAGATCCTGCTGAATGAATACACCCAAAATGTATTGATATATTCACATATTTTTATCGACCGTTGATATAAATGTGGGCCAAATATCTATACGCTATACCATAATTCTTAGGCTTAAGGTTATGTAATAAAAGATAATATATGTTGATTCACGTCAACATCCTTGTCTTTCCTGTTTTCGTTCATGCATCCATGATAAGGATAATAATGCATGCTTAGTTCTTTTTTTGTTTTTATATAAGTGAAATAATAAAGAAAGTGAAATTTTCTGGAATATGCTTCATTCATCGGCTCCCAACCCTGCGGTGAAAGTACATAAAATAGGAAGGAGCTTCTTTGGAACAGTAAAAAAGTGTACCTATGATGGATATATTCCTTGTAACAATTTCTTTATTTTTCACTATAGTATAGTATAATCTAACTCTGGTAGGATATTTTAGAATGTTAAGTTTAAAAATAAAAACCTTTAGCTAATTAATCAAATTATATGCATTGATGGTAAATGAATCCAACAACCACATAGCAATAGCCTTCGTGGCGTAGACAATCATCATTGTTGCTAATCTTAAATAAAGATCGTAAAACAAATTAAAAGCGACTATCTGTAATTTATATGATCCATTAATATTTGAAAAGAAAAACAAGACAGAAAAGATGTAGAAAAAAGCTGCTTTTGAAATTTTATCAGCAGAGATACGTAACTTGGTGAAAAAGAACGTAACTTTTCATCTTTTATTTTTTCTGCGTGAGTGTGTCTGCATAAATGTGTATATTTAAAATATTTTGCAATTCATTATTATTGCACTATGATTAGTGCTCAGACGTACCCACCGGACACTCTGTGTATGTGGCTTATACAATTCGATTATTTTCAGTTTTGAATAGAAAATAGACTATGGGATGATTTATTTTGAAACACATAAGAATATGAAATATGTTTCATTTCCAACCATATACAATAATACATGTTCATATCGCATCAACTATGATTTCGTTATTTTTAATGGGTTTTCACTTTTCACCTGTTTTGATGTCATCATCATCGTACAAATTAACACCGTGATTTTTCATTCGTGATATGAACTATGTTTAGTTTTATCAAATGTATTCATACTGCAACACTCAACAATTAGGCAATAGAAGATTATACATTATAAACTGTTTAGACGTAAGGCACTTTTTAGAACGATATATAGCACATCGTCTTTCATATAATAAATAATATATTTTCTTAAATATATAGAGTGAATATCCCTATAAAATAGTAGTCTGAAGTTTATATATATAAATAACTAGATGATCAAGATCGTCTAAACACACACACAAATACAATAGTCTTTTAGAAAAACACACAAGAGTTGGAATCAAAGAATGAGATAGTTAATGAGTGAAACAAGAAGTGAGAGAGACTTAAGAAAAAGAGGTGAATTTGAAGGTAAGTTTTGTTCATTTTTTAGTAATGTTGACTTTTCAACTTCATGCAAGAACTAAGTAATAAAACAAAAGTCTAGTAAGGAATTACGTAAAATGTATTATTTCCATTGTGTTCTATCATTTATCTTGTTTTCATAACTCAAAATCATAATTTTATGTTTATTAATTTTACTTAATAATTTGACATATATATTACAAGTCCAAGTGTTATTACTCTTTTGGATAACTTTATCGTTCACTTTGACATTTATATCGGGTTTTCACCGTGTAAGTTAGATCGTATTGTTTATTCCATGTAAATATGATTTTGTCGGGTTTCTTTCCAATTCGATAATGACTTTCACCTCATTTTAGGTCTTTGATTCATATTTTAGGCTTAAATTTCTAGGTCAGAATTTTACACTCCAACACTGATTTATTTAGAAATTTAATTTAATTTTTGTTATATAGCTAATTAATACAAATTCTTTTAAACTAAGTTACATGATGAGGATAAACAAGATCGCACTCTATATATAACACTGCCTAGTGTTTGTTTTTTTCTTTAATTGTGGGTAAACATTATATAATGTTTTTGAACTTATTTTGAACTTATTAAAGCATCTTTGGTTGAGTATATAATGTTTTTTTTTAACTGAAAAACACAATATACTCAACCAAAATGATACTTTGCTAAGTTCAAAATAAGTACTCATAGATTTCACTCCAAAAAGCCCAATAGAAAAACGAAACATGGTCTCTTTCTTGGGTTGCACTATAAGCAAAAGTACTTTGGTAATGCCATTATTACACGAAACATAGTTTCTACTTCAAGTTTGTATTATTATCACTTCAGGGTAGTGACACTTGGCTGAACCAACAGAAGGCAAAATAATAGTACAGAGAAACATACACACACTGTTCATGTAAATCGAGTTCTAAAATGCATCCGAATCTTTCGACAAATCTTGATTCGAACATTAACTATACGTATTTAACCCAAACAACGAAAGGAACACAACACGAGATGGAACCGACCGATCTCTTCGATGTTCTTCTTCCTTACAAAACTTTTGTTTGTTGGTTCGAACTCGAAGTTACATTACATAGCTTATGTCTATTACATATATATAAAAAATATTCAGTTAAATCATTTCTGGTTATGGATAACGACGGCAAGTGATTCCCGGCGACGGAATATCAACTGTTTCGCGATGAATGCTTCGATCGTTTTCTGAAACTCTTCGTTCGTCAGATTATCCTCCGGAAACGGAACTTCCTCGCACGCCTCCACTATTTCCCGGCACTTCTCCGTCTCCGATCGCCGGAGCAATGGTTTCGCCGCCGTCTCTTGAGTCTCCTTCGATGTGATTTCCGATTTGCTCCTTCGAAAAACCTTCGTAATGTGATGATTCTCCGATGCATCGGTGTCAGTAACAGAGTCCTTCACCGGTTTTAGTTGCGCGTGCTCTTCACTCGCCGCCGTATTATCGTCACGCGCCTCCGTGTAGTCCTCACGCGCCTCCGTGTGATTTGAATTTGAATCTTTTTCAGTGTTGACGATCTGTTTATCGTCGTAAACGATGATCGGATCCCCACCGTCGGGAGAATTCGCGCGGTTTTCGCCGGTTCTGATAAACACGTCGTAGATATCCGCCTCCGCTCCGCCGTCGACGGCACCAGCGGCGGAGAAGACGGTGGATTTGGTGGTGAGGAGAGCGACGACGATGGAGTTTCCGAGGAGGAACATGAAGAGAGGAGTGGATACAATGTAAGAGATACGGCGGAGGAACTCGCCGGAGATTTTGACGGCGAAAGGGAGGGAAGTGAAAATCCAACAGAGTAAGAGAAGAGCGACGCAGATCTCAGTGATACGGAAGAGGAAACCAATGGTCTTGAAACGGTGCAGTGCCTTGGCTTTCTCTGCTTTCACGTTGTCGAAATCGATGGAAGTCATTTTCTTTGA
Organism: Eruca vesicaria subsp. sativa; assembly: GCA_932364175.1. Taxonomy (NCBI): domain Eukaryota; kingdom Viridiplantae; phylum Streptophyta; class Magnoliopsida; order Brassicales; family Brassicaceae; genus Eruca; species Eruca vesicaria. The sequence continues at coordinate 6,818 of CAKOAT010091822.1, read as the reverse complement.
GAGAAAGTTGGTTTGTTCAGGGAAAGTTCGAAAAAAGAATCGGAGAAGGAAGGAGGAAGTGGACCCATGACTCTCCCCCAAGCGTCTCTTTTTTATAGAGTTTTTATTTCACTTTTTTTCCTTCAAATAATTGAACTTTTTTTCTTTCGCCTTTCTAATTGTTTTTATTTTATGTTATAGGTCTAATCTCGATATATAATTTGAAATTTGATTGATAAATACTATAATTGTTTGTCCAAGAAAAAACACTATAATGGTTGACTCTTTTGATGGAATTCTGAAACTTTAGATTAATAATCAACTATTCGTTGAAGTAACCATTTTCAAGAATAATAAAATAATAGTTCAACTATTTTAAGAGAAACAGTTTTAAATAATATTATGAAATAAAAGATTTTTTTATTAATTGGATAAAAAATTATTTTATAAAAATAAATTAATTTATTAAATTAATATCAGTTACTATATTGAAGATATTTTATCTCAAAATAATATATTTATAATCAACTTAGATATATATAAAAAAAATTGTTGAAAAAAAAAAGACACAAACACAAGGAAAAATATATCATGTATTTAATAAATAAAATGCTTGATTGAACTGGTTGACAGAAAAAAATAATAACGTTTGAACGAGTTACAGCTGTTATTATTTATGAAAAAATATTGGACCGGGCAAAATAAGATGGTGATGTAAAAGGGAGTCAGGTTTTCACGTGAGCCGTATGGAATCCGTATAACCACCGCTCCTTTTACCACTTCAAATTGTTACCACATTATTATTTTAAATAACCAACATTCTGGTATTACTGGTTGGTTATTCTTTTCACTTTTGGCTTCGAATGGGTGACGCAGTTCAAAATATGCAGATCAACACATAATGCAGATCAAGCAGAATAAATACAGATCACGCAGATCAAATGCAGATCAAACAGAATCAAATGCAGATCTAACTGGTTAAACTAATTTATCGAATTATCGCATATGACTGAATATTAAAAAATATATAAATTAAATGTCTAAACCAAATACAAATTCTTATCTATAAAAAAAATAAATATTTTTTTAATAAATACAACGAAACTTTAAATAATTTCTATAAAAATTAATAAGATATAATAAGAAATATTAAGTATTAAATAATGAATATTCTCAATATTTTATTATCTAAAGATATTAAATGATAATTAAAATAACTATTTAAATTTTTAAATATGTGCAATCAATATATGATTATATGAGTTATTAATAACATGCATGAATTCATTAACTGGTTTATAAAAAAAATATAAGATAACTTTTAACTTTAGTACCCAACAATTAATTATTGTATTTATGTTAAATATCAACAGTAATAAAATAAAATATAATGAATATGTTTTTATAGTTTTTGAACATTATATGTGATTATTTAGTAAATTTATAGATTTTATACCTATAAAATAACAGTCAAATAACTAATATATAAAAAAATATAAATATGTAAATTGAATAAATATAATTGTCTATAAAGATATTTTAGAATATAATATAGTCAATAGGTCAATGTACGAGAATTTCAAGAGAATATATTTTAAAAGAATTTTAGTTTAAAGTAAATAAATGATAAAGAATAAAAAAAAAGTCAAAGCTCTGGAGTGGAATGGAGATCTGTCCCACGAACCGTTCATTTTTCTCTTATACTTGCAGGACAGTGATTTAAAGGTAAATCCTAATCTGCATGCAGATGCATTTATTTTTTATTTATTTATTTGGTTCTGCAACTAAAAACATGAATGGAGAAAAAAATGCAGTCTCATCTGCATTTAAATAATCTGCATTTCATCTGCATTTATACTGCATACCATTCATAGCCTTTCTCTCCCGTGGAACTCGCCGTTTCACTAAAATGACACGCTACAATTTTAAAACCGTTTCCAGATTTGTGCACACTTAATCATATAGCAAAGCTGCAAAAGAGATATTAAATTACATAAATCACATGCTTAAAATTGTTCAAAACTTTACTCAGAAATACAAGTCTAGGAGTTATCAATGACTGACGGATATTATAAATAAACAGCTATATAAGGACTAATAGTTTTATGTTTGTTTAAACTTTAAACACTATTTTCTGATACATGCAGATTGTCCTATTATCTCTCATTTGGTGAAACTAATCACGTGTGCATGAAAATTAGAACGATCTTATGCAGATAAAATTAAATACTGTATGATTGATTCTATGATTAGTTTACACGTAATATCCCATTTAATACGATCACATGGTTCCCAGAAATATTCTACAGATAATTAAACTTCCATAAATCACTATACCTTGTATCGTAGAGATATCTACGGGCTTTGTCTCAAACCCCATTGTCCAAATTCTTCTCTCCGTTACATTATAAATTGATATTTTTACTTCCTTCGAAATATTTTAAAGTATTTGTCTGAAAATCAATTCATATTATTTATTTTTAGTCATACATATATTTAGATGGATCTTCGTATTTATTAATATACATTCACTGAAATATAGTCCACCGAAAAAAGTACATGGAACACCGAAATTGTAACAAACACGAAATTGTTCATGTCCGAATTTATTCGCATCTAACACTTTAGTTTGTTTGTTTTTTTTTATTAAAGAACACTTTAGTTTGTCACTACAAGAAAACACGGCGATTCTGACGAAAAAATTCGTCGGAATGTCGTCGGAATATAGGTATTCCGAGGATATACCGACGAAACCGGTCGTCGGAAAATTTTCGTCGGAAATTCCAGTTTCCTCGGAATTTCCTCGAAAAATTCTGAGGAAATACCGAGAACCACAATTCCGAGGACATTCCGAGAAACCATTTCGTCAGACGTTTCCTCGGAATTCCCTCGGATTTTACCGATGAAAACTTCCGAGGCATAGATGTTATCGGAAAATTCCGACGACATGATTCGTCGGAATTTTCCAAGGACATAACGTCGTCGGAATTTTCCGACAAACGAGTTCCTCGGAAAATTCCGAGGAACTGGGCTTCCTCGAAAATTTCCGAGGAACTGGTGTCCTCGGAAAATTCCGAGGAAGCCCAGTTCCTCAGAATTTTCCGAGGACTCAATTTCCTCGGAAAATTCCGAGGAAGCCCAGTTCCTCGGAATTTTCCAAAATTTATATTTTTTTTTTAATTATAAATTATTGTTTTTTAATTAAAATTCGAAAATATAAAATAAAATTGTAAACTGAAAATATATTAGATAATAGAGTAGTTCAAATAAAAAAAAACATTCAGAGTTTTTGAAAAAAAAAAAACTACGGGAAT
>CAKOAT010091821.1:518601-581891 GCA_932364175.1 Eruca vesicaria subsp. sativa | reverse complement strand
ACTTAACACATGGACAGAACATTTTACCCGTTTCCTTCGTGAGAGACGTGTTTCCGGCCTGGTACATGAATATTTCTGCCCCGTTGAGGAACTCCGATGTCACTCTTCCCTCAGAATCTTTATGTGTATACATCCAACTTCGAAGCTCATAAATATCTCGAGACATTTTTTACTCTATCTTGTTTCGTTTTTTTTTTTTGACAATCTTGTTTATTTTTTTTTGTTGGTGTATCTAAAAAATGGAATATGAGATCGTATTTATAGGCAAATTTCGAAATGGTAGGTGGGGAATATTACCCCCTATTTACGACCAAAATTATGTTACTTCGAATAAACTACCACGTGCATGTAATTTGGTAGTTAATGCGAAGCTAAATATTTAGTCGTAATTCCGTAGTCGACTAACTTCTACTTTACGAACACTTTTTCTTTTGGTCGTAAATTGGAGGTTAAGTCACTTCTGCTTTACGACCAATATATGTGGTCCCAAATTTACTTCGGTTTTACGACCAATATCTTTTTGGTTGTTGACTGGTCGTAACACAAACGTAAAATTACGACCACCATTTCGTGGTCGTAACTGTTGGTCGGTAATCAAGCGTTTTCTTGTAGTGGTAGCTTCCTCTCTTTCTTTATATAATAGATTTTCTTCTTACGGAGATCGAATTTTATAGAACGTTGATGTATAATTATTATATACAACTGTGGTGTATCTGGCTGTTCATTCAGGGAAGGGAAGGGAACGTCAAGCGGCGCTGTCGTAGGAAGGGAGGAGAAGATACGCAAGCGTTTACAGAAACACGGCGTTTGCTTCACAGTGTGCCACGTGTCGACGCGAGATACCACGACTTGCTGACCTGGTCTTTCTGACCTGGAATATGACGTGGCATGGCTAAGAAGGAAGGATGCTCTTCTTTATATAATAGATTCCAAATTCTGAGCAATATGTTGAAAGCATTGAAATAGTTGAAAACAAGACCCCTAATCGCTGTCTTGGGTCAAGACAGGGACAAAACCCGCTTTGATACCAAATTGCCACACCCGTGTTTTCATGTGCAACTCAATAAACTCAATTTCTAAAGTCTCCACTGTATTAATACTAAAAAATCATCTTGAACAACCAAAATCCATTAAATAAAAAAAAGTACGAATAAATGTCGACAAAATGATAAAAGCTGAAGTCTGAAAATAATAAAAATAAAAAATCAGAAAGCACTAATCCGATACGAAACACTCATATTTATCAGTCACACCTGAAAATACAAAATCGATAATTATGATATATATTTACTTACTGTAAAAACTCTATATATTAATAATATTGCAACTATGATATTATATTAATTTATAAAGTTACAAATTTTAAAAAAACTTATCGTATTTAGATTTTTTATTTTATTTTAAGATATATTTAAAAAAATAAGAAAATATTTGATTTTAGTGTATATGCGTTAATTATTTTTTAAAATTTGACATTTATATTGGTTTTATTATATAATTTGGTGTATATAAAATATATTTATAGAATTTAAATGTGGCTTTAGATATAATTGTACTAAGTCTCATAGAAATATATTAAGTTTTAAGAAAAGATATAAATAATTCTATTGTGAATATAAAAAATGATATAATGATAGATTTGTACTTTTATAAATATGTATACATATAAATTATTAATTTACAATTTTTTGAAATAATATATTTACATTGAATTTTAAAAAATTTAATATCTTATTAATTTATCAATTAGTGTCATATTTTGAAACATTCAAACTTGAGACCGGATAAATTTATTAATTTAATAGTATTTATTAATTTATGGAATATTAATTTGTAGATTTTCTACCATAATTAATCGTGCATGAGAACATAATAATAACCTAGTTATTTTATTGTTAGTTATGTTTCTTTTATCTTTAGAAGTAAAATGTAAGAACCGTATGTTAAAATGTTTAGGCCAAATGGTTAAATATCTTAAATTTTAATATATTAGTACTAGGGGTCGGCCGGTTTGGTAATATTGATATGGTTTAGTTATTGTTTTATAATTTAGAGTATTTTTCAAGGGTATTTTAGAAAACAAAATATGTATCAATTATATAGAGATATATTAGTTTGATTCTAGTCTCTGCATATTAAGTATATTATAAATTTAAGTTTAAATATAGCATGACAATTTTAAAATTTAATCTCTGAATTGTTTGTTATCTTTCATTTGTGTAAAGTGTTTACTTTTGTGGGTTCACAGATTAGGTTAATTTATAGGTATAAAATAATAGGTTGTGAAATATTTTATAATACATGACTATGGGGGATGAGATATTACGGTGGCTAAGTTATTATGGTCCTTTAACTAATTTTCAGTTTAACTAATTTCCGTTTTACAATTATATATTTTTCTTTTTTTTTTATATTTATTCTCGGTAATCATTAAATTATGTTGATTTCTTAATTGTTTTTTTTTTAAACGACAACTGAAAAAATAATATGTTAGACTTTTGAATTTTTATATGTCAGTTGTGTGTATTAAGTTTTATCATTGTTGGGTTTTTTAAAAAAGGGATTTTTAAAGTTTACGACTATTGACTTGAAATTCTACTTGGAGACTAAAATTTTAGCGTTGTATTGTTGCTAAATTGATTGGTTTTAATTTTAAAAATTATAATTTAGTTCTTAAAGTAAAACTTGAATTCTCTTTCTAAAAGTATGAACACGAATTGTTTAGTTTGTAAATAGTAAATACATTTGACACTGATTTTCGATATTGTTGAGGTAACATGTAATCGTAGTTTTTATATTCTTATATATATTTATGTTAAATTGGTAGTCTTTTAAATCTAACCCAATATAGATTTTGTCAAGTTTTTTTCTTTATATTCTTTCTTATCTTTAATAAACACTAGAGATCAAGCATGCAAAATATGGATTTTGCATGCGATTCTTAATTAGACAGTAGCTTTGGCAGAGATCAATTAGTAATCTTTATCCAAGTTGTAAGTAAGAAAATGTACGCACGTTCAAATAGGCACTTCAAATTTCCAGAACCATAAGAATCAAAAAACACGAACAAAGCACATATACTAACCATAATAAACTTAAATTATGTATTTATTTTTATAAACTCAAGACTAAAATAACAATTCATAAACTCGGGACATACAATTATATATTGATCCAATCAAAAAATGACTTTACAAATCTTTATAGATATATTTATAAACCCTAATAAACTATTTGTTAAAATCGGGTCATACAAATCCTTTTTTATGAACATCTGCTAGCTATCTTCGTTTTGAAAGAAGCATCATTTTACTACACAACACTTCTGTTACACCCAAAAAAATACTCCACTACTTATACAATAAATGATTGACAACATTGTACGTACTAATAATCTATAATGTATCACAAAACAGAAACATGAAACATGCTTACCACAAACTATCTTAGGATTGAGACTTGTGGCAACTACAATTTTGGGCTCTTTCCCATACCCCTCAAACTTGGTATGAAAGGCAAGAGCCATTGAGTCAAACATACTTACAACGACATTTTCACCACTGCAAAAAGGATATGATATAAATTCAGGTGGGGCTACAGGGTAAGAGTATCCATCAAGACAAAATGTCCATTATAGATTCGTAAATACCTTTGAAGACGCAAAGTGAGCATCACACGCTGTGCCCCTGGTATACGGTCCGTGATCGTGCTTCTGATTGCACTCAGCTAACCAATTAAATCTGATAAAGAATAGACAGGGTTATGTTAGTACATGCTATTAAAAAAAGACTAAATTACTCAGAGTCAAGATACATACCAGGGAGTTGTCTCCCGGTATTAGCGAGTTCAAGTACTGTAGGGCATGAATCTAAAAACCTCCATAGGTATGCGCTTAACAGACCCCCCCCCCCAATAACCTTCTCAATATAAGTTCCATCATTGAACTTGATCAAAAGAGGAGCATCACATAAACGAAAATTGGGGTTTCTCTGTGTGACATCAAAACCGTTTAAAGTCTAGACCGAGCCCTCCCTCAGCCGTTCCCTGAAATAGAGCTGACGGGTTGCAGCAATAGATCCCTGCGTAAGCGTCACCTGTTAAAAGGGATGAACAAAAACGTTTAGAAAATGGCATTAGAACAATAGCCAACAGAGGTGAAATTCACAGATCGACGAAATTAGAAAAAAGTTATGGTAAAGAGTTCTTTACATGCTCATCGACAAAGAGCATGTCTAGACTCATCAAGTTCACCACATTTTCTCACATTCCTAGCCTCTCACAATCGCAGTAACCTAACCTTGGCATTGTTGGAGCACCGTCCTGGTTTCAGATCCGAAAGGAAGATGTGGGAATTGACCATCGTAATAAACAGGAAGTTGAACAGAATAATCTTCTCTTTCTTGTGGAAGCTGTGATATGCATGTCCGATGAGAGCTTATTTATAGTCCTACCTCTAATCAGTGACTCTAAGAATACAATGGGTCAGAGTGAATGCAGAAGAGTGGGAGAATCAAGTTTAAAGGGGGGAGTTATGGGATGAAAACCAAACGTTTTAACGTTTGACGAAGCTCTCTCTTGGTTTCTCTGTCGTCTGTAAGTTCCATGCCGTCGAAGGAAGAAAGCTAAACCTAACACACAAAAAAAATTCGGGAGGAAATGGGCCTAGAATTAAAAAAGCCCGTTTCGGTAGGAAATTGAACCCCATGATAGAAATGCCACGTGTTTTATTTCCCCCTATGGAGAGATAAAAACGCAAATTTATTATTAAAGATTTTTAGTTAAATAAACATTTTGGTTAGTTTGGTTTGATTTTTTTATCAGAAAATACAAAAGGGAACAAAACTAATTTAACCCTTATTTATCAATTAGTTACTAGTATAACTCTAATTTTATTTTAATTACTAGTTTATTTTTTCATACCTAATTTACCCCTATTTCTTTTGTTAACAAAAAAATGATTACAAAAATGCCACTAATGAATTTTTGGAATATTTACAATTCTGCCACCGACAGACTTATTTTGTTCACGTTTTATGTAACCACAAACTTAATATATTCTTCTTTAGCCACAGATTTATTTAAAAATTCCAAGAATTAGTAAGATTTCCACAGATTTATTATAACAAATTTATCACGTTTAGCCACTGATTTATTAAATTTTAAAAGATTTGATTAAAAATTGTTAGATTTAATTTATATGGCCACATATTTACTTAATCTAAACATATTTATGTAAGATTTGATAGATTTATTTTTTATTTAGCCACAGATTTACTTGTTTTTGACAGAAGTTGACTTATTATTCTTTATCCACAAATTTATTAAATTTTGACAGATTTAGTTAAGTTTTGACAGATTTATTTTTTATTTGATTATAGAATTATTACAATCGACATATTTGTTTAAATTAAAGCGACAGAATTATTTATAGTTTGGCCACAGATTATTTTTTAATCCTCCTTAACCGGAATGGCTATTTAATTAAACCAAATCAAAATTATCAATTAAACTCAACCACATTAATTTAAACCAAACAAAGAAATGTCCTAATCAACAAATCCTTTACGTGTTTGCCTTGTTTTTATTTTTTGACGTCAAGTACCTTGTTAACAGAGTTTTGAGATTGACAATTATTTATTTTCTTCTTCTTTCTTGGTGCAAATAAAAATTATTTGTGATCATTGGATTTCTGGTAAAAACAAATGGTTATTTGGTGTTGAGAAAGGAACGAGGAGTAAAGTTACAGCCGTAGACGACAAAACTAAATAATGATGATTTTGTTCATAATACAAGGTTAATGAGCAGATTTACAACGTGGAATTGAGCTACATATATCCAAAAACGAGGAATGAAATACTGAGGACATATATATATATATATATATATATATATATATATATATATATATATATATATTTAATGTTTTTAATGTTAAGGAATTAATGTATAATGTCAATATATTTTTTAATGTTTTTATTGTTAAGAAATTAATGTATAGATCTCGACCCGCGCAACCGCGGAGGTTTTTGTTTTCATTTATTTTTTTTTGTAAATATTTTGTTTTCAATTGTAAATTGATATATATTGTAATTTATATGAAGTGTGTCTATCAATTTTTAAAACATAATAATTATATTGTATATTTTTTTATTGGAAAAAATGGTTTGAAACTTTTACATGTATTTTTATCCTTTTCTATGTATATATTTTTCGATTATTATTTCATTATTGAAATCCTAACTATATATATAAAGATTGGTAAAATATTATTTTATTGTCATCTTCAAAGAGATTGTAACATTTCACAAATTTAGAATTTTTTTAAGAAAATTAAACTTGTAGCTTCACGGATTTATATTACCGAATATTCATATTGAAAAACAAAAGTAATCTTGATTTTTTTCATATGTTTTCGTAGAATGATTTTATTTTATCATTGATATAGGTATGATAAAACTAATATACTTGTCATCCAAGAAAAAGAAAGAGTAATATATGTTAATCATACAAATTCACGTTAAACCAAAAGGAATAGTAATTTTCTTAAAACATAACCGTGAGATAAGTTAGTTCCGATCGTTAAGGGAATAAAACATATTATATTAATAATGTCTCTTATTAATGATTGAAAAATGTAATGTAACTCCCCTTTTTAGGAATAGGTCCAAAATTTAAAATATCACACATGAAATCAAGTCATAACTTCTATTTTAATATATACTAGACCATGACCCGCCCGACCGGGCGGCTGTTTTTTTTTTTTAATTTTTAGGTTTATACTAAATGATGTAAAATAAAAAATGAAGTATCAATTAAATGGTTACAAATTACTTATGGGTTTAATTTTGATAGAAGAATACCTAAAAGTTTGATGTTTGATCCGCGCAAGTGTTTGTTTTTATATATTTTATAAGTGATAATATATATTTCTAAATTTACCCGTTTAAATAATTGTTTAAAATGACATTTTAATTACACAATTTTATAGTTTATATTGAGTAATTTTATTTTATCTTATAAACTATCATTGTGTCATACTTATTTTAAAAATATGACCCGTATATCTGCACAGATGTTTTTATTTTATTTTATGAATCAAAATTTTAAGATAATGTATAACTAAATTTTTTTATTTACTATTTAAAATATATGGTCCTATATATTTCTACTTTTTAACTTTTATTATTCGGAATTTACCTTGAACTATTATTTATATAAAAATATACATAACATGATATGTTTATATTAATCTTTTTATTATATATTATATAAATGTTTCTTTTTGTGACTTATTTTAGTTATTACTTATAAATAATAAAAATATAATTATATATCTTTAAAAAAAATATTCTTCATTAACTATTTAAAGATATGTAGATAATTAATAAGAAAAAAATCCTAAAAGGTAGGTTAATTAATATTGGAATTAATTATTATGTATATGGAATTAGTAAAACGATTTATATATAATTTATTTATTTAATTACGAAAGGTATATATGAAAATAATTATTTTCATTAATTATTGTTGCCATAATTTTTTTTAGTTAAAATTTGATTTTGGAAATGCATTAATTAAAGTGAAAAGACAAAGAATCCTATAAGGTAGAGTAATTAATAACTTCAGTGGCATAACATTGTAAAAAATTAGAAAAACTTAGGGATATTTTATATGGGTACTTCTCTTTTAATAATACAGAAGATATAGAAGATATCAAAGTTGCACTTAAGAGGAACCATTGAAGTTAATGTAGTCTTTTTCATACCTATACTAAGATATGTAAATTCTAGAGTTAAACTACTAATTAACAAAAAGATCAAGAGTTAATCTAAGTAATTTTCTCAATATAAAGTTGTTAGAACATATAACTTGATATGGTTGGATCAGTTTAATTTGCTTCGTTCTTTTTGTCCACCCCTAAATATACTAGGACAATAGGCTGAACTACCTCGAATGCATACATTATGTTGATAGGAAAATAGGCTGAACTACCTCGAATGCAAAAATTATCGTGATCTACGGAAATGTCTAAGATAACAGCAGACTGTCTAAGATAACAGCATACATAAATTATCTTGGCTGAGTGTATGGATGTTTAGAGCGGAATTAAAGTATCCGGTAACAGATAAATCATAATCAGAGTTAGATCTCGTGTATACACCTTGCAATTTCGTAGCGCTGATATCGGTTAGCCAAGTTATACAGACCAAGAATACATTTTTGATTTGGACATTCATACAAGGAATAGTTCCATCGCCAGATACGATTCTCTACATTTCTTGAGAGCCGATCATAAACACTTTTGGACAGCCATTTCTTTGACGGTAGTCGCCAGTCTCTTGAATACCTTCAAGTTGTGTCCTACTTTTCCCTGCGATCAAGAAGTTGGGTCACACCACTTTTCACTTTCATCACATGATTACGACAAAATTCTTGTAAATCGATTAGGCTACATACCTCATTCAGTAATGCAAGCCTTTCTATGATAGGTGACAATTTGCCACAGAGATCTGAAACTTCCTGTTGTTGATGAGATTTTAAACCATATGATGCCGACTCATTTGAACTACCAGATCTGCATATATGTAAAAAGTCTTTCAGCATTAACGCACAAGAGCGATTCGTTTGAACATCATATGTTTCTATGGATGAACCTAATCTTTTTTAAGTCAACCCATAAACCTAGTCAATATTTGGATTTGCACTTGCAGTCAGAAAACTAAAATATATCCAACTTAACAAAAAACTAAGATATCAAAGGTTGAAGATAAAGTGCCATTACCTATCTTGGAGATGGATCAGGATGATATTTAGTACATGCTCTGTTAGTTGTAGTAACAATGTAATTAACTGGTCCCTGTTGCCAACGATTTTGCACATTTCGACCATGGCTATGTATCTCCTGAGGTTAATAACAAGCAATAAGAACATAAACACAGTAGTCACTAGTCCAGCGTCTTTCTACATGCACTAATTTCCCCAGTCTGGTATCTCTTCACGTGACATTTATTTTCATCAACTTGTGAAGTTGAACTATTTACGTGTTTAAATAACAGGGTGAATTTACCCACCATCATGATACAAAGAAGTATTATCTCTACTTCATCAACATATTAAAGATATTTGACAGGAAAAAGATACACTATGTATATGACCTACTTCTTAGGCGCATAAGCAAGCAGAAGAGAGAAATTCACTGACCTTTTATGTATGTTGTCTGATGGTGTGACATATTCTTGGCAATCACACATCTTGATTATTGCATCTACATCTTGTCTTGAGAGCTCGTTAATGTCTCTAATCTGTAAATCATACATACAATTCTGAATATATATAGTATAATGTAAGTTACAAAAATGTGAAGAGTAAATTTAGGGTAACATTAACCTTATGAAGGAGTAAGAACTTTTTCTCTGCTGCTCCTTCGAGGGAATCAGTGACATGTGAAAGAAGAGATGCGAGCAGCATCAAAGTTGGTTGCCGTAGTCTAGTGGAGTTATCACTTGAATCATTTGATATCTGTGGCGTTGGGGGGGAGAATAGAGAAGGGACATGAGTATTAACTATAAGAGAAATGGATAGAACATAGAGAGGTAAATAGCTACAACAGTACCTGTAACCTCAAAGAATTTTTTGTCACGACAAAATATAAGAACGAAGTCAAGCTGACTCGCAACTGAGACACTTTGAGCTCTGATCCCCTCTGTCAACCAGATGAGAAAAACAAAAGAGAAACACAAATATAAGAAACCGAGGACTAGATGCCAATAACTTGTGACGCGCCAATCCATGTACCTGAACTACTTGTCCTTCTCGAGACGATATGAAAAGCTTGCCCATCAAATCAAACATCCCTTGAACAAATCCATATTCATCGTTCTCTTCGAAAGGCCAGACCTACAAACACCGAACATATCTTCTATGAAATGAATTTAACTAGCTTGTGGTATCTCGGGGGAACCGACTTGAAGATACAATTACAAAAAGATGACAAAGGCCCTCCAATACGAAACAAATTAAGAAAACAATAAGCACCCCCAAAGAATTACCTTGCTTAATATTCCTACTGCCAGGATAATCTGTTCCATCAATAAATCATCTGCTTGGATTACGTCTTCACGAAGAAGTTGGTCAAAAAGAAATTGATGTCCTTTGATAAACTCAATAACTTCACGAACAATTTTATTCCTCCCCTATCAAACGCCCAGAGATAAAAAGGAGAATAAGAACCGTATTGCAATTAGCATTTTAAGAAAAGCAGATTACCCAGTAAAAATGACGACTTGTAACTGAATAGCAAAAAGACTACGTGACAAGAAATCAAAGATAATAAGGATCAGTTATCCAGAATAACTGTCCTACGCTTTACAAATGCTTCTGGCACCCCGTAATAGATTGTTCTCTATGTCTTGCAAGCATACAGCAATCGGCAAGTGATTGTCCTTGTACAACTTAAACTCTCAAAGACGAGTACCTATTTCGACTTCTACTTGTTAAAGACATCATATATATGTAGCAACTACAATAGAAAAATCAGTAGCATGATTCAACTTTCTACTTTATGTCGATCAACAAATTGGTTTATGGAAGAGAAAAATGACTGATTTCAATTTTCAAACAAACTGAACCGGTATATGTCATTCGGTTATCATTCTCACATAACACCTCAACTAACTCACAAAGTCAGAAGATGAAAGCAGCTTTGCCAATGCAAAAGATGGTAAAAAAGGTCATCTAAAGAAAAGAGGCTAACCTCAAAAAATTCAGATGTCTCAACCAATGAAGTTAGGGCAAACACCAATCTTAGGACAGCAGTAATTATTTCTCGTTGCTTTTGCACATAATATCCTGTATCGGCCTGAAGCTTCATAGCGACCCGCCTCATATTTCCCTGGAATGTACTTTTGAGCTTACAACCAGAGAAATATCGAGGTCACATATGAAAACAGATAGCTACAGGTAACATTTTACCTTGAAACTGATAGCTCTACATGAGGTGATATGTTCCAGTGCACCCATGGAGAACAGAACCTGGCCTCCAGACTTTCCGTACTTGTGGCTAATTCTAAGTAGCAATGCCAGTTCTGCCTCTAAGGTACATGCTCGCTGTTGTAACTCCAGTAAATAGCTTCCATCCTGGGCCTAATGATATTACAAATAGACATGCATGAAGGCAAGTCCTCGAAATAAGTATACGTACATATAAATCATGTCTCCGAAGTATAAAAACTAGAGGCATATGAAGATATATAATCATCAATACCAATCAGTAAATGGGAGTATTAAACACAAACGAGTAACATAAGGTGTATCTGCTTTTCATGTGGATCAGAAAGTCAAACCCACTGCTAGCTGGCAGACTGAGAACATTTAACATGATTGCGATATTAATTTGACGAGCTTACATTTACGTATACAGTAACCTTGAATTTCCATGAGTGAACTTGTACACACTGAGGGCATTATTGACTCTAATACAATTTGATCTACCGGTGCTGATTTTTAAGTCAACTCAAATTAACTAACTACCAGTACTTACCAAAGTTCAAGCAAACAAAACAATTCATATCAATGAGCTTACTATAAAATATACCACACAATATATAACAATCAGTAATTAAGAGGAAAAATACCTGGTGGGAGATATTACTAATGCTGCCAAGGCAAGACCGTATGAAACCTCTGCTCTGAAGCTGACTAAGAAAATATCTCTCGTGATCAATACAAACAAGAGCTTCCAGCACGAAAAGTGAAATCGTCTTTCCAAATTCACTGCCTTGACAGGCATCCTTGATTACCTAAAATTCGTATTCTCAATATGAAAAAGCGCAAAGGATTATCGCTAATAATAATAAAGAAGTAACAATTACCAGATCCAAGATGCCCTGAGCTTCTTTCTTTATTATAGCAAAGTTGGCGCGAGCAAGGTCGGCCTGCTCCTTGTCAATCTGAAAACAAAAAAAAATAATCAGCATAAAAGCGCATACATGGTCTGAACAAAAGTATCGTCTAATCAGCAAACAGATACCTTCTGGATATCCAAATCTTCATCATCTTGTTCACTAACTAGCAAGAATTGCACGACTGATGTTGGCACCTCCAGAGCAATCATATGCTGGCAGTACTGAAAATAGCTCAAGAGCAATGCATATTGGCTGATAGAGAAAGGAAAATGAGTTAGGAACAGGGATAAACTGAATATAGATCATCTGCCTTAACTAAGTTCAAATAAAGAACTGGAGCTTAGAAACATACCGCCTTCTCAAGGATTCTGATGACTCGTGCCTTAAAATTGCCATAACGAGTTTCAAAAGAAGTGAGTGGCAAGCACCAGTGGATAAATGTTTTACCATCATGACATCTAGACATGTCACTGTGTCAGAATTCAAGGCACCATGAAACAAAAATCTATCATCACGAAGTTTGGCAATGCAGGTAAGGGCGACCTATTAAAACCTAAAGTTAGTACATGCAAATCACATTTATACAATGGAATAAACTCAAACGCTAAAATGCACCTGAGTAAGTACAAATGCCATTTTTAATGAACAATCTGGAGAAGCAGAGGCATTTAGAGAGGCGTCAAGTATCCTGCCAACGACCAGAGAAGAAAAATTCATGCAATGTTCAAGAAAGCTATACAAACCAATAACCTCTATAGCACGGAAGGTACTCACCGATACAAAATTTCAGATCGATTATCCAGAGAAGATATTCTTCTGCAGGCAGACACCTAAAACAAAACAGATAAAGCAGAACACAAGAGATAAATAGGTGATTTCTTAGAAAAGTGGTAATACTCATTATTACTAAAGCTGATCTGTATTTTTTTATGAAAGCAATCAACCTCAACAATCTGAGACCAGCCAGCTAACATATGAAGTTGGGCAGCTTGCTCCTCAAGGTTTCGATTATATTTCCACCCCCATTTCAACAGCTGTTGAATTGTCTCTTTAACTTCATCAACCTCGGCAACATTTGTAAAACTATCCACTAGGGGAACTCCAGAATGAAGTTTCTAAACATAAACAGAATTAATCAGCACACAATTTTACTACTGGCGAAATTTACTGGAGAGAAGATCTGGTGTCAACTATCCCAAGAACAAACCTGATAGAGTTTGTTACTGAAGGAAGATAGATCAATCAGGCGATCACCACGCTCAGAATAATAGTAGATACTACCGCTAACAGAAGTATCACGGTTCCCAAGTATTTCCTCCACCTGTAATTAAACTACATATTCAGAAAAATATACTCAACGCAGACACACTGCCATAATTCTTAAGCCTTACCAGTGTGTCATACTTTCGGCTTGACACAATTTGAGGAAGCTGCATTGAAGCATCAGGAGATCTAAACTGAAGGATTTCAAGCAACGCCAATACCTGAACTCAATTCAAAAGAGAAACAAAAGTAAGAAAGCTGCACCCATGAACACTAGGCAAGAAACAGTGACATGTACAGCTTTCAGAAGTTCAGTGAAGGAAGTGATGTTACATGGGAAATGGCGACATAATTTTTTTAAATACTACTGTTCAAATGAAAACTAACTATTTGGTGATGTGCATGCTGCTGACTTCAGAACGAGTGGAGTCAATAGAATTATTTTTATCAAGCATGGATTGTCTAATAAATAAATTGGTAGACTGTCAGATAGCTACACATGTAGCACCAACAAACATACGAATTAATAATCATTAGGGCATAAAATCAGCGAGAGTATCATTGGTAGCCGTAGCGATAAAACAAGGAAGTTTCTTAAGTGAAATAGTTGAAGCATTAAACCATTAAGAGATTCTAAACTCACCTTACTTTTACTGATTGAACTAGTTCCAGCATAATCAAGACCATCCTGAAGAGGATAAGTACTGGAAAAATAAAGTTCATTCCCTGCTTCAGTTACCTCCCGCCCAAAGAGATGAGAAAGTATGCTCTGACATGCCTCTAGGTGATCTGAACTGCTTCCAGAAACAGTATGCAATGCAATAGCTAGGAGCTTTAACAGCCACGCTCTCTGAGAAAGGTAGAGATTGATGAATGAGAAATAATATCAATAACAGAAAGGATTCGTAACATTGAAACAAATTGTTGATCAGTTCAAGGACACATTTGGATACTATTATTAACGAAAAAAAAGAGAGAAGAAGTGTGGCATTGCTTCCTTACAATATTTTAACCACAGAAAAATAACAGAAACAGAACACTTGATAACTTAGCAAAACAGATAACATAACAAGAAACGAATCAACCTAAAGAAATTTCAAGGTGTCACAATATGAAGGAAATAGCGCACATATGCAGATTATCATTTTCCTCTTCAGCCGAAGAAATATTATGTAAAGGTGGACACGGGAGGAAAAGAAAGATTACTGGTGCTATGATTATAGATTTGCTAAAAAGAAAGAAAAATGTATATAGGCAGTCAATAATTTAGAAGAAAAAATATCATATACAAAAAATGGTTGATACAAAGAATGAACTGGTACGATAATATCATGAAGGTAAGCAAATACCTGATGAAGTGAACTACTACGGAGCGCCTGACTACCACTTCTTTTTGGAAGAGTAGCAACACCAATGGTTTCGAGATGCTGCAACATTAACGTATTAGAAGGGATGAGTAAAAAGTAAGTCCCATGCGACTTGGGTGGGAAAGAATGCACGGTCAAGTACAAGGAGAAGATAATCTAGTGTACCCGAAGAAAAAATTGATATTTTTTGCTGCTCAAGAGATCCATGATTGGACCACTAGTTAATGGATCCAAACTCAACTCACACAAAAGCTGCAACGAGTGAAAGATATGATAAGAAAAACAATTGACCAAATAGAGCTCTCTTGTTTGAATAGACCAGATAGTTATCATCCTGGATCAGCATGTCTCACCTGAAAGCCAAACTCGAAGAGTAAGAAGTTTATATCAGGGTTTGGAAGTTTCTCCAGCATTTCAAGAATGACCTTCAGACAACTGCAGGTTGCAAAATAAGAAATGAAGATAATGGTTGAGAGAAATACATTATTATATCATGCAAATTATGAAAATTAAACCTGTAGTGGAATTTAGGCTTCAAAACTGTGCCTTCCACGGGGGCATCCAGGTCAAACTTAAGAAGCAAATGTGTGATACTTGGTGCAGGCCGGTTGATATTATCAACCAGAAGCTACAAAATGTAATGGTCATATCGTTGAGATGATATAAGGTGTACGGATAAATCAATTATGATGAAAGACCATAAAACCTATTAAGAACCCGCGAAGAGAACCCATTTAACATCCCTAGACCAAACCATATTGCACATAGTGTATATTCTACTAAGTGAACCCAACAATTAATGAAATTAACCTGCAGAATAAGGACCCCTAGATCATCGCAACTACTCTCTACAACTTCACCCTCTTCAAGTCGTAGCTCAAGGCAGGACGCATAATCCTCAACCAAGGAATTAGCAGCGTTAATTTTAATCAGCATTGGAACGAGTCCCACCAAGCGAGAACTGTTACAAGAGTATGATTAATTAAAACCCATCTACATAGCAAATTAAGACACAAGGTCAAACTAACTATACACAGCAACGGAAATCAATCAATTATTTTTAAAACTAGGGTATCTGAAAGCAGTTCATAATGGTATATGCCAACGCTATCTGAGAAACAAGTTTTACATGTGACTGAACAGACTGCAATTGAAAAGAAATGGCTCTATAAAATTTGTCATCACCTTAAAATGTTCATCAATTTGATTGACGATCTTTGAATCTGAGGAAGAGAATCATATCTGACAAACTCCAGCAAGGCAACAATTTGATTATGATCTTGCGAGAGAATTATATCCAAAGGCTGCAGAAATAACAAAAATAAACATTAAGTTACCAGACCGTCTTGTGCCTTAACATAAAAAACGGAAGGGGCTGTTAATTGTTCTTCATGAAATAAAAAAAAATGTTCGTTTAAACAATAGACGGCTGTTAATTCCAAGACTCATCAAGCAATAACCAAATTAACAACAGTGTCAGATTTAGTAGTAATAAATAGTATTCCTTCCCCAACCTGCTCCATTATTATGTTACGTGGTGTAATACTTTCATATGATCACGAAGGAAATAGCTTGAATTTCTGAACACTTCAGCTTAGACTTAATGTTAGTAAACTTATTTGAATGGTATTCAAAGATAAATACGTCATTGTTAATAAGATCATAGAATGCTGATCAAGTTTAAGAAAAAAGGCAGACGAACGAAGTGTGCAAATTCTAGAATACATCTGGTACGAGATTGAAAGTTGTATAGATAGATGAAATAGCTAATCTTAGTAACAGATGATGTCAACTTCCTACACAGTACCAGAAATCTGACTTGTTCAGAAGAACCTATGAATACTCTTTAAATATACTACTTATTTAAATATAACTACATTTTCTCTAGGTATTAAGGAGTTCGAAAAATGTGAAGATACACAAAGCTTCGATGCATCACAAGAACAAAAACGTACACAAAGTAAAAAACTACTTATTTATATATAACTTCATTTTCACTGCATCGAAGAAACACAATGTAAAGCTTCAATGCATGACAAGAACAACAAGGTACCTGGTACAGCGGACGCCAGACATCAGAAACAAGTAAATCCTTCTCAAAGACAAGTAATAAGATTTCCAAAGAGAGTTGCACAGCCGTTTCCAAGATCTTTCCGTAAGTTTTACTCATTCGCTCGCTCATGATGGAATTGACCCCAACCTGAAGGACACTCATAAGGTTCCTATGAAGAGTTTTCCCACTCATGAAATCCTGAAAAAAAAATGTTGAACCAGTTATATATGTTATATACTACTTGAGATCAGGATTGTGTTTCCACTGTAAAAACAAATAGCAAGAAGATTTGAGTTACTACTTTTAGTAATTCTATAACTGGTAACTGCGTTTGTAGTGAAGACGTTTCAGCTGACACCAAATATTGTGGATGCTCAGTAAACCCATCAAGATCCTCCTCCTTAATATCATACAAGCTCAAGATCCTGAAGTGAAATGCAGAAAATGTTAATCCAGTCTTCAACACGCATACACACACATTTAAAACATGCCCTTTCTGCTCAAAGTTAAAAATAATAATGTGGCAGAGTAAAAAAAGGAAATCTCGAAAAAACAGCAGCACAAGATTACATGTGAAAATGTTGAAGGCATGCCACAACCAATTGCCATTTCTCACAAGGATCTGTGTATGCTCTTTGCGGAAAGGGGGCGAATACATGATCATAAACAAATCTGAAGATGCCAATAAATCTACAAAAAGAAATATAAAAATTGTTAGCCCCAAAATTTCTATGACTAAGATTGACGATACGACAATCCAAGGCTAGTACCTACGACCACGATCAGTCACATCTTTCTCTCCCGCAATCAGAGCGTTAATAAGATTAAGGAACGATATTGTTGAGGGATATTGTTCTCTCCTTGCTTCAATTTCATTTAACTCAAACTGCATATCATAGACCTGCATATAAAAGAATCTTAACTAGGTTTCAAAATAAGCCAAAGATCAACTCCACCTACAATAACAAACAGCTGCACTAAACAATGCATGCGATACCAACTTTAATTACTAGGCACATAGAACAACGACTTATGTGAGTACTCAAGGAAAAAAAACATCACATGAAAGTCTTTCATACTTTATGAAGTTGGTAAAGGAATAAGAAAAATATCAATATTGTGACAAACAGCTACTTTACATGGCAAAGTAAATAATCTTTTGCAAAATGACATACCCTCTTTGATGCATAAGTAAAACAGAAAAGCAATGTAGTGATAAAAATCTAAATAACTATGAAGGAAATAAAGCTGCGATATCTATAATAATTTCACTATGAAGCCAAGCATTTACCTGACAAGATTGGTCAGTCTTTCCAACCGGTGCTCCCACGACAACCGGAAGATCATACTGCTCAAGAAAAGCCCAGACAGAGTCCCTCATTTCTGGAAATACATGAACAAAAGCAGCAATGGTCTTCCTAAGGGCACCCTGCAGAAAACACAGTTCCCATAAACGCAAGTTAGATATATACTGATGCCAGTGGCTTTTTACAGATCAATTGACAGTCAAAGCGTACAGAGAAGGATCTCCAGCATGCCACTGACCTTAAGATATGGAGGAACGTTTTCGTAACCAAGGAGCTTAAAAAATGGTTCGATATCAGGAAACCAATTTTTCCTCTCAATAGGATTACCATTCTCAACAACCTGCATAACATGAAAACACACTTACTGACCAAATAAAAAATCTGCAGTGTAAACATCAGTTCACAGAAGAGGAAACATTTGGAAGGATGTTTAACAACATATTGCCCAATCCCTCCGAGATGAGGAAGCATTTGCATGTATGTTCAAACACTTAGTGATGAAAAGGATCCACTTGAAGAGAGAAAGCACTTGTGTACGCAATTAGAACTGAATCGCAGTTAAGTCATGTTTCTTAGGAGCCACCTTAATTATAAATTTTCTACAAAAAGGTTATTAAATATAGAATGAAAGTTGAGCCAGAATATATTTAAACAACGCTATATAACCTTTTGAAGTACATTCAGATATGCAACAAGTGCTTTTGCATCGCCTTCCAGGAAGTCTGGCATCATGTTTCCAGAAGTTTGAAGAGATTGCTTGAACTTATCATCGTAAACTCTTATGCATTCAAACAAAGTTGCCCATCCTATACTGCGAAATGCTGTACCTTTGAGCAACTCATAAACCTTAGAAGCACCTTCTTGAGTGGAAGCCTGGACAGAGTAAAGATGGCAGTAAGGAAACTCAATGGATAATGGGGTAAATGAAGTCCCACAGAAAACAATATAAAGACTTCTCATACCAAGGTACACAGCATTTCCAAGAATGCCACCAGAGTTTTAAAATTTGTGTGGTCCTCTCCAGCAAAATTTACAAAGGTCCACAAGACATCATTCCCGTGGAGTAGCTCAGGTTCTTTCTGCAAGAGCTTGTAAATATCAAGACTCGGAAGAAGGCAAATGTTAAGAAAAATGAAATATGATCCAATCGGTTCGGTTTCCGAATGCTCACTATTATGCTACGAGAGGCAAAATTAGCTTCAAAAAACATATAAACATTACTTATCCTCAAACACTTTCTCGACAAAAAATACCAAAACAAAGAAAACTGCTCGACTGGCTAGTGGAACTTTACCTGATAGATGTTGCTTACAAACTCCATAAGGGAAATAAAGGGTAGTGGCCTGTCAGCCTCTTCAGTCTGCATACTGCCGTCAAGTGAATCACTAATTCGGTAAGAATTAAGAACACTCATAGCCACGTCCTTGGATTCCTTCACCTGAAATATAAGAATGATTAGGCTAGACGAAGGAAATAAACATGCATATGGCATATATAAATTATCAGACACTATCAGAGCATCAGAAAATATCCATAATCTTATATGCAGCCGTTAAAATTTTGATTTTTCCATGCCACTCATCTCAAAAGTGATCAAGCTAAAATCATCAGAATTTGTTACTAATGGCATAAAAAAGTTACTCATTCATAAAGCATATACCATCAATTTTTGTCATAATTATCAGACCATGACCTTAGGGGAAAAAAATACCAAGCTTTACCTGATTAAGTTGCAACGTTCGAACTTTGATCACCAACAGATATTCAATAGTACAGAAATGATAGGCAAAGTTACTGAACAAACCTTGTCTCTTGCAATCGGGTGAGATAAAAAACAAGAGGTTAACTTGTGTAGATACGCATTATATATGTATATCATGTCCTCCTCATCATTCTGCGTGTAGCAACCACCAAAATGTCAGTCTTTGATAGGCCGAAAGATAAAAATCGAAGATAAAAATGTGTAACAGGCTTAAATCTGAGAGTAACTGATTAAGCAAGATTATAGTGATTATGCACGAATAAATAGAAGAACCAAGAGGAACCCATCGAGCACCAATATAATAAAATCATATTCTCAAATAGAGATCTATATAACAACTACTAGCTCGGGAATAGAAGTAACTCTCCACAGTTAATAAAGTTCGTCAAATGATATTACGTTGCAGAGTATCCAGCCATTAACTGAGCACACGGATTTCCTGGCAATGGTGTCTAAATTAAAGTACCTGGTAGGCTGCTGTTTGAAGAACATTATCCAGTAAAAATTGAAACACATTTTTTGAAAAGATGGACTCCAGGCAGGAGCATATGTTGCCCATATCAGTTGTTGAAGCAGCAGAAATTGTATCCATTCCAGATATTCCATCATATATCAACATTAAATGCACAGCCCATGCAAGCCTTATGCCACCAATGAAGCCATCAGCAGTGAGGTCACTACCAGAAGCCATGACCTGAAGTGTGTTTTTTATGTGTCAGTTTTTAGTGACACGGATAAGCCGCGACAGAAAAATGTATCAACTCGTCTTACAATATTCTGAAACTCTGTCCTAAACGAAGCATCTTGAGATATCACAGATGACTTATCCGATAATGCACTGATAGCATCTGATATGAAGGTAATGATGAGAGAAAACAGAAGACTAAAATTAATCTGCAACAAAGAAATTAATCATGTTATACAATACAAATATATATATATATATAAGCAGCAAAGGAAGCAAAAGTCAAAAAAAGCTTTCATGTCATGGAGAGGATTAGCATGAACCTGATAGTTTATGGTGTCATTTTCTTGAGTTAATTGAGCTGCATTGTCTTTTAAAACATTGTACATGTCCTTAACATCTTTTGAACCTGCGAAGAACAAATTTGTTAGAAGCATGACACTGAAATAGGAAATATTCTCAGAGCAAAAAAAAATAACGGCAGTGTATTAATACTATAGGTTAACCATTTAATATCATCGAACAAAACAAGAGCCAAATGTAGAATACATTTTATATGCAGGCCAACACAGACATAGCATAAATGAAAACAATATATCTATGTTTCTTAGCAAACTTATATAACAGCTTTAGTCGTTTTACTTGCTATGATATACAACAGAATTTACGAATAGCAGCACTCAATTCCTTAAACAAGTGGCATTCTCCGCTCAAAAGTTTTATTAATAGTCAAGCTTACCAGGTCTAACAACCAAAATCGAAAGAACAAGGCAATGTCCCAGGATCAGTCTTTCCCTATGAACAACAGCTCTTCGTTCAACAAGAGCACCTCTCGAGTCAATAAGGTATCGCTCACATAAGGGACCACCCAAGCCAGAAGGTTCCTCCCGATTGAGTTCCTAACAGCAAAAAATTTGTTAACATGAAAATCGTAACATAATTATTGCTAAGAAACTAATAAAATGTCGTAAGATCTTATAAAAGTTTTTTCTTAAAAATATACAGCCATAAAAATAATTAATTTAGGAGACAGTCATTAATGTCTGGGTTTAAAATGAAATCTTTCGATTGATATGAACTGTATAATCCGAAGCCAATGTCATCAAGATATTCAAAAACTGACGCTTGACTTCATGTTGGTCTTAATGCAAAGAAATATGTTAATAACAAGTGTTACACAAAATAGAATCGCCACTCGGTTGGAATTTAGCGCTAATATAGAATCAGCTAAAACAAATTTCAAAGATGCATCTCCTCTAGGATGTAAAATTACCCAAGCGTCGTGAACTATAAATAAAGCTTGTGTAGTTGACAATTTTAAATGTATCAAAATACATCAACCCAACGATTAAAAAAAGAACAGGAGAAAAAAGCAAACAATCAATATCACGATAAAATATTTCATGGTCACAAACCTTTATGTTTACCCCCATGGTTCAATGTGCACTAAAGTAATACACAATATCAATTTCGAAAAGTTTTTGAAGACTTCAACTAATTAATCGTGAAAAAAATTGATAGAACTCTCAGAAATAAAAGGAAAGTAGATTGATATGCTGCAGCGAAACAGATGTCGCCATGGGTACCCCACGAACCATACAGATTGCACAACATGAACGTAAGAGGATGTATCCCATAAGAACCTAAGTGGTAATTACCTTTATAAGATTAATTAAACGTTGTCTGAGCCCAGCTCTAATCAGATCTTCTAAGAGGCCCTGAATGTCAGCAGTAAGATCAGGTTCAAGCCCCTGGTCCATAACAACTGCCTGTTCAACAAGAAAAAGGGAAACGTGAGGTGATGTACAAGGAGAAGATAGCTAGATATAGAAAATGAGTGCCAGCTACCCTCAGGAGAGTGTAGAGCGTTGATGTAAGATCTCTTCTCAATGTGTACCATAGTCCAGTTGCAAGCCGTTGAATCTCAAGCGGGTCCCGTCCCATCAAGCCCCACTAAGCATAGGATGAAATATAAGAGCATATCCCGCAAAAATAGAACTTTTAGAAGGTTAAGAGGAAAGAGTGGAAGCAAAGTGAAGGGGATCAACCTCCTGGTTTGCAGATACAAGCAGACGAATAGAATCTATCTCATTTAGGTGAAGCTCATCACTCAGTTTCAAGCTCTACAATCAGTAACAGTAAAAGATGGAAAAGTACGGTCCGTTAGATCTTATAGAACATAGAATCATCAAATGCAAAATCAGTAAAAGATCAAGAAAACTATACAAAAGTAAAAAGATGCTAAACTGCATCTACAGGTTGTTCGTATTATAACTAGAGAGGAACTTTGCTTTTAATCGGTGTCCACTGAGAAGCAGCAAACACTTACAATCGCAACATCTTGGTCATCCAAAGATATCGGTAACGAATCAGGAAGTCGAATCTCTCGGGACTGAACTTGCGCTCTATCGGACGCCTTCGGAGGCTGAAACAGGGAAAAAAAAGATTCAGAAATCAAGAGAAATCGGAAAACTTTGAAATTGAAGGCTACGGGAAGGATCCCAAATCGAGTACCGGGAAAGAGAGGAGATTCTCAAGAGAGGAGAAGGAGTTTCGAATGGCATGAGTGAGTTCGATGCGCTGCGTTGGGCTTGTCCCCGACGTTCCGAGCAGCGAAGACTGTACTATGGCCGCCAACTCTTTCGGTGATACCATTGTTAGGTAGCAGACGATAAACTAGCCGCGGAATAAGCACAAAACCCCGAAGAAAAACCCTAACACAAAAGAGAGCTTCGAAGCAATAGTGCGCCTCCTTTAAAGAATTTGATGAGATTCTTTTTACGACTAATGGGCATTGATAACGGGTGTTAACTTTTTTATTTTACTAGGGTGGGTTAGTACAGTAATTTTGTGTATTTTGTTTAACAATTTTTTTTTTATTTGGAAATAGATTTGTTGATCGATTATTTTATTTTAGCTCATCTATTTTTTTTCTTTTTAGAGATAGAACTCTCTCTTCCTTCTCTTCTTTTTTTCTTTCAGAGAAGGAAAAGAAATTTACACTAACAAACTTATTTTTGGTGTAAATACTTTTGATATGGTAGATCCCTTTTTTATTTTTCCTTTCGTCTTGGCAAGTTTCTGGATTCTTTTGTTTTTAGTTTCACAATATTTTCTAATAGGTCATGAGTTTTATCTATTTTCAACCATGATCTAGATATGTTTTTAAAGTGCTTTATAGGCATTAGAATTTTATTAGAGCAAATTCAGGTACTCAGTTGAAGAAATAATGTTTTTAGGACATTTTAGAAACTTTGAGAGAGCTTCTGCCGAGATGAAGAATCGATTGACGCTTTAAGAGCCATATCGATCGATGATCACCCAATTATAATCGACCGACACAAATCCATTGCCATCGATCGACGCCGAAGCCATCCGAGACCTAATGATAAATTAGAAGACTTAAAATTTCACCAAAGTTCCATTAATTACATCTTAAGTCCATGGCCGCCTATAGGCTATACTATTAGGTTTTGTATCATTTTAGAGACAGACTTGCCTAGAGACCTTCTAGACCTAGTTTGGAGAAGCATAACTTGTCTACTATTAAAGAAAGAGAGCTTAGGATAATGGAGAGACAGATCTGATACTACAAAACAGAGAAGATCTTGAACTCCCTTGCCTTTATTACTTTTATTTACTTTGTTTCTTGTTTACATATGATTTTTACTCATATCATCATAACCTTGTCTCTTATGAATATGTCTGAGTAATCTCATTGTTAGATTTAGGTTTCTCACAAGGTTGAATTATGTATTGATAGTATGAGTGTTGTTCAGATGTTTTAATTTAGTTTTTCAACCTAGTTATGCTTAATGATAAATTTTGGATTTACCACCCTTAAATTTAGATCTTTAGGATCAACTGAGATAAGCATTAGTTTCCTCAATACCTGAACCTAACTAGTTTGATCTAACTGACTAGATTCATAAGAAAGTTGGTCTAGTGAATTAGAGAACAACACTAACCCACTCGCAAAGCTTGCTACAAGAGTCGTTGATCGACGCGACTGTCATCGTGTCGATCGATATCTTAAAAGATGTATCGATTGATGTTCATAAGAACATATCGATCGACACTTTTCTGAGATCAATAAAAGATTGTTGAGATCCGAGATGTAGTCAAAGGAAACATATTTGGTTTCACTTCTAAGTTTGAGTTCATAGACAATTAAACCCTTAAAGTAAAAATCAATTTACATACTTTTCATACCTTATATAATAACTAAGTCTAGCTATTTCACCAACTAAAAATCACTTCAAATCAAGCTATCGAACAACTACCTTCTTCACCTCATTTATTTACCGTTTTAAACCAATTTAAACCAATTTCTAGTCTTGCTCTATTTTAAAATACTATAATCTATTGTGTAATCCTAGAGTCTCTGTGGATTCAATCCTTAAGTACTATAACTGAACTTCTTATTTGAGAGAGTAATTCACTCCTTAGGGTAATTTGGGTGATATCAAATTTGGCGCCGTTGCCTGGGACTTTTTCTTATTACCATTAGATTTAGTTTAGAATATAGTTTAGATTTTGTTACTAAAAGTTGCTACATTTTCTTTCTTTTCCTGCTTAACAGGTACTCAAGAATGGAGAACACGGTTTTCGGCCGAGCATCGATCGACGCAGAAACATTGGAATCGAGCGACATGTCAACGACAAAATCGATCAACACGCAACCACAAATATCGATCGGCACCACCTCGCCGGAGGCAGGTAAGTCTTCGCTTACCACACATGTTAATGATAAAGTAGTCCAAACTGAACCAATAGGTCAAATAGGCAATGCAATCAGCCAAACTAAAAATAAACAGGGGACTGAAATCCCTGTTACAATAAATTCCACCTTGAATAAAGTTGAAGAAATTAAATTTCCCTTGTAAGACTACTAAAACCCTGGTAGGACCTATTCCAATAGGTCTTCTATTAAAATACCAAAGGACGATACCAAGAAATCTGAGCTTAACTCTGATTACTATACTATGGTACGTAGAAACCGCTTCCGTGGATCCATCTCAGAGCATCCACAAGACCATATCAAAAATTTAGAGGACCTAAAGCCAGATGAGTACAATCGATGTACACTCTTCTCATTCTCTTTAGAAGGACAAGCTAGGAATTGGCTAAATCGATTACTAGCATGATCCCTTACTTGTTGGAAAGGAATTAGAGATGCCTTCCTTAAGCATTTTTTGATGATGCGTGCTACTGGAATGTGAGGTAAAATATTTCTTCCTTCCGCCCAAATCCACAAGAATCATTCAGAAACGTCTGGGAAAGATTCAAGAGTTACCAACTTGAATATCCCCACCATGGTTATCCAAAACCGCAATTTCTTAACATCTTTTACGGAGGTGTTAATCTGCATTATCAGATTACGCTTGACACAACATGCGAAGGAAGCTTCACCACCCGAAATCCTGAAGAAGCAAGACGTCTTATTGAGAATATAACAGCAATGAAATCTTACAAGATGATGGACGAAGAGAGAGGGAAAGCTGTAGACTCTATAGCTAACCCATATAGCTGAGATAAAAATTTGCCTAGACTCTCTCCATTCCTTTCTAACAAAGCAAAACTAATCTGAGATGTTTCATATTGATGACAATATCCTCTCTAATACAGAGGAGCATGTAAACTATGTGAATAGAACATAACATTTAGATCCTTATCCTAAGCCTATCACTGATAGTTTTACCCAAGATTACGATGCTGCTGAAAGATCGCGCCAAGAAAGAGAAAAAATTTACTCTTGATAAAGCTTTCGCAGGAAATCGAAGATTGAGTGCTGAATTAAAAAAAAAAATATCATCTACAGTGAGTTGATAAAGAAATTACCTTGCGTGATCGCACTCGAAAAGTGGAAAGTCAGGTAGCGGATAACTCAATCGCTACAAAAAGAGAGACATGTTGTCTCCCTGGTAGAACCGACTCATACTCAAGACATCATGTCAATGTCGTATTACTGCGGAGTGGGAAATGCCTAGCCACTAATACTGAGAACACTAGTGCTGATAAATCCACCGACACTGGTGAGACATGCAAAAGCGATTCCTAGCATATACCTCTCGATGATCCTGACTCAAACCCAAAACCCCCTCCTGAAAAAGGAAGAATCAGCCGCTGAAAAGACTCAGGAGATGACGATTGATTTGGATGAAGAAAAGTATGATTAAAACGAAAATGCTGAAATCGATTGACATGATGATGACCGCGTTGATCGACCCCAAATGCCGAATATTGATCGACATACAGAGCAAGATATAGATGGACATCCAACTCATAACGAACCAGTAATATAAAGGGTCTATAAACCTTTACCACCTTTTCCACCCACTAAATCACAAACTAAAAAGAGGTAGAAAAAGCTATCTTTAAGAAAGCGTTCGATAAGATCACTATAGATATGCCACTCAGTGACGCCATAAATGTGGCAACTTCCATAAAAAAAGTATGTGAAGGATATGATGTAAGTAAGCTATCAGACTACGGAGCATAAAGTAATGATGGTATCAGAGGAGGTAAGTGCCATGATTCAAGGAGAAACTCCGATCAAACAGTGTTGGGGTCAAAAACGGTAATCTCGAAATCAACGTCTACGATTACTTCGCCTTACATTCTCCGAAAGAATCTCAGGCCGAGAAAACAAGAAAAGATCGAAACCAAGCTAAACGCACCTGTCCAGATCGCCAACGGGCGAGCTGACCTTACATGTGACCAGCTCGCCCATTGGCGAGCTGAACACATCTGTCCAGCTCGCCAATGGGCGAGCTGACCACACATGTGACCAGCTCGCCCATTGGCGAGCTGAAACCGCACATGTGACCAGATCGCCCATTGGCGAGCTGAACACATCTGTCCAGCTCGCCAATGGGTTAGCTGACCACACCTGTGACCAGCTCGCCCATTGGCGAGCTGAACCCATCTGTCCAGCTCGGCAACATGCGAGCTGACCACATGTGTAACCAGCTCGCCCGTTGGCGAGTTGAACACATCTGTCCAGCTTGCCAACGGGCGAGCTGAACTAAACCATCTATGCCCCTTGATTTGATCGTACTCTGAGCCGTGATCGAAACGTCTTTCGTTTTGTCTCAATCCGCCTTACCGTTTGAGTTTTACGATAAAAATCATAAAAGACACGTTTTTTAGTAAAAGCTCGAGTAAATCGTATAAAACGGTAACGGTTAAACGAAACACCGAATATTGCCAAACTATATGATTAACTCGAGATTTTTTTTTTAAATCGCTAAAGACACGTTTTCTCGTAAAACCTCGAGTAAATTATATAAAACGACAACGGTTAAATGAAACACCGAACATTGCCAAACTAAAAAATTAACTCAAGATTTTTTTTTTATAAAAAGCGCTAAAGACGCGTTTTCTCGTAAAACCTCGAGTAAATCGTATAAAACGGAAACGGTTAAACAAAACACCAAACATTGCCAAACTACACGACTAATTCGAGATGTTTACTTAAAAACGGCATCGTATCAAGAAATGATCTCGTCTAAAGTCGTAAAACGGCTAAATCGCAAAACGGCCTGAAAGGCCCTAAAACGCTATAAAGGCCCTAAAGCGCGATAAAGGCCCACTCACGACTTTGAATAAGGTCTAGCCCATAGATACAATAACGGCTTGCCCATTATCCGCAGGAGTGGATAAATGTCAAGACTGAAGCTAAATAGAAGTTTTCCGAAGAAAAATGGAAAGATCGAGAAAAATGGAAGATTCCTAATAAACGCGAGTAGCAGCGGAAAAGGAAAGACCAACCGCCTAGAGAATGAATATATAAGCATGAGGTCAAAGTCTAAGAGGGGGGAGAACTTTTTAGACCTAGAAAAACGACTGTTAGCTTAAGCGAATTTAGGACTTAGGTGGCTAGACTAGCAAGTCGGATCCTTAGAACGTTTTGTCGTCTAAGTTCCGCGATTCTCTTTGTAATAGCTTCTCAATCTCTTTATCAATAATAGCCTTTGCGCAATTTCTTCATCTATATTCTCTCATATTTTTCGTTTTAAATGTGTTTCCACAGAGATCCAGGACCTCGGGAAAATTAGAGTTTTCCTTAAGTTTCCATATTTGACGGAAAATTGATAGTGCAAATTTCGGTTCCAAAAGTTTGGCGCTAGAAAGAGGGGGGGGGTTCGGATTCTCTTACACAATAACCGCTGAACGAACGAAAAACGATATGCCATATCGAACGGCAATGTCATCTCGTTCGAGGACAGAGCAACGGTCGACTCGACCAAACTTCTTAACGACCTCATTGTCATCGATCTGACAATCGAGAATATGAATGTCGCAAGGATATTAGTCGATACCAGAAGCTCGTTTGATATCATCTTAAAAAATACCCTCGAGAGAATGGAAATCGATCCATCCAAAATTGCGGAAAACTGAAGCCCGCTAGTAGGACTCTCGGGTGAAATCACCATGACTCTCGGCACAGTTAACCTTACGGTTCAAGCCGGAAGCATGACGAAAATCGTCGAATTCCTAGTCATCGATCGACCCACGTCTTACAACGCAATCGTAGGAACACCGTGACTAAAGTCGATGCGAGCGGTACCATCGACGTACCATATGTGTCTCAAGTTCCCAACCCTGCTCGGAATCAAGACCATCTGGGGAAATCGGAAAATCTCGCAGGTCTGCTATGCCGCGGATTTAAAACAAAAAGGTCCTTCAGCTGACGCTCCCTCCAAAAAGAAAAAGAAATCACTTGCCATCAACAACGCCCAAGAACAAGATAAAACCAAAATATTTTGGTAGTCGCGAGCAGCCGAAGTGCTGGAAGGGAAGCGCGAGCCTACCTACGAACCTGTCATCTCGGTATGCATCGATAAAGCATTCCCAGAACGCTGCATTGAAGTTGGTGCGAACCTAAACGAGACTTTAAAAGACGAGCTCTTGGCTTGTCCGAAAAGGAACTCGAACACGTTCGCATGGACCGCAGAAGACATGCCAGAGATCGACATAAACATCACTTGTCACAAACTCAACGTTGACCCTACGTCCAAACCCGAGGTCGACAGACTCCTCAAGGTCGAATCCATAACGGAAGTTAGATACCTAGACTGGCTTGCAAATCTCGTCGTTGTCAAGAAAAAGAACGGGAAGTACCGAGTCTGCGTCGACTTCACTGACCTAAATAAGGCATGTCCTAAAGATAGTTATCCACTGCCGTAGATCGACTGCTTGGTTGAGGCGATGGCAGGAAACAAACTCTTATCTTTCATGGACGCTTTCTCCGGGTACAATCAGATTATGATGAATCCTGACGATCGAGAGAAAACAGCATTCATAGCCGATCGCGGAACTTACTGTTATAAAGTAATGCCGTTCGGCCTTAAGAATGCCGGTGCAACTTATCAACGAGTCGTCAATCGCATGTTCTCCGAACAACTCGGAAAAACGATGGAAGTGTACATCGATGATATGCTCGTGAAATCGCTCAAAGAGCAAGATCATGTCGCGCACCTCCAAGAATGTTTCGAGAGGCTCAATTTGCACAACATGAAGCTAAATTCTGCCATGTGCCGGTTTGCCGTCGCATCCGGCGAATTCTTGGGATACCTCGTTACCTACAGAGGAATTTAGGCCAACCCAAAACAAATCACAGCTCTAATAGAAACGGTGTCCCCCAGGAAAAAGCGCGAGGTACAGAGACTGACCAGTAGAGTCGCAGCACTTAACCGTTTCATCTCGCGATCAACGGACAAATGTATTCCTTTATACGATTCTTTGAAAGGAAACAAAAAGTTCGAGTGGACGTAGGAGTGCGAGAAAGCTTTCCAACAGCTAAAGCATTAACCTAGCTACCCCGCCAATACTCGCAAAACCAGTGGAAGGGGAACCGCTATTCCTCTACATCGCAGTGTCAATAACGGCAGTCAGTGGCGTTCTCATTCGGGAAGAACGCGGTGAGAAAAAACCGATCTTTTATGTAAGTAATACTTTGCTAGACGCAGAAACGCAATAGCCGATGATGGAAAAACTGCCATGAGCGGTGGTAATGTTGGCGAGAAAACTAAAACCATATTTCCAATCTCACACCATTGTGGTACCCACTTCTTTCTCTCTCCTGATGATTTTGCACAGCCTCAGCCAGTCGGGAAGGTTGGAAAAATGGGAGATCGAGCTAAGTTAGTACGACATCGAATACCGCGTAAAAAACTGCGCGAAATCGCAAGTACTTGCAGATTTTTAGTGGAGCTCTTGATAGGTGGCACACCCGACCAGGACTCGAACTCGACCAGGACCCTGTACGTTGACGGATTTTCATCCAAACAAGGCTCTGGAATCGGCGCCCGACTGGCAGCCCCAACGGGAGAAGTGTTGGAGCAATCTTTTCGACTAATTTTCCATGCCTCGAACAACGAAGCCGAATACGAAGCCTTAGTCGCAGGAGTACGGCTAGCTCACGGTCTAAAGATACACAACCTCCACGCCTACTACGATTCTCAGCTAGTGGACAGCCAGTTCAGCGGGGAATACGAAGCAAAGGATGAAAGAATGGAAGCGTATCTGACTCTGGTTCAGGATATAGCTCAAAACTTTGATCAATTCGCCCTCTCTCGAATTCCCTGGTCGGAAACGCCCAAGCAGACGCTCTGGCTGCCTTGGCATCCAGCTCGGATCCCGATCTGAGCAGGGTAATCCCCGTGGAATTCATTGAACATCCTAGCATCAGACCGCCCATAGTCGTAAACCTGATCGACGAACCGGAATACGACATCAACGAAAACGATGATCGCCCAGCTGCAGATCAGTCCAACTATGAGTTCAGTCCTCCGTGGATGGAAACTATCCTCGCTTACATAGCCAATGGGGAACTCCCATCGAAAAATTGGGCGGCCCAAAAAATAAAGATTCAAGCCGCACGATATGTGCTGGTTGATGGAGAACTCTATAAGTGGAGATTTTCCAGACCACTCATGACCTGCGTGCAGGGAGAAAAGGCGCATCGAGTAATGGAATAAGTGTAATCCGAATCCTGCGGAAACCATTCCGGTGGTAGATCTCTCGCAATAAAGATCAAGCGTCACATATATTTCTGGCCGACGATGGTAAAAGATTGTGAGGATTTCTCACGAAAATATGAAAAGTGCCAACGGCACGCCCCCATTATCCATCAGCCAGCGGAAGTCCTCTCGTCCATCTCAGCGCCGTATCCGTTCATGCGATGGTAAATGGATATAGTCGGACTGATGCACGCATCGAAACAAAAACGTTTCTTATTAGTCCTGACCGATTTTTTCTCCAAATGGGTTGAAGCCGATTCTTTTGCAAGCATCAAAGACGCCCGAGTAGAAAATTTCGTATGGAAAAATATCGTTTGCAAGCACGGAGTCCCTTACGAAATCGTGATGGATAACGGGTCTTAGTTTATTTCGACTAGATTCGAAGCTTTCTACGAGAAATGGAAAATACGATTAACGAAATCAACTCCAAGGTATCCTCAAGGTAATGGACAAGCCGAGACCATTAACAAAACCATCCTCGACGGCCTCAAAAAATGCCTTGACGGTAAAAAAGGCAAGTGGGTAGACGAGCTCGGAGGAGTTTTATGGTCACACCTCACGACCTTGAGACGAGCTACGGGAGAAACCCCAAATGCCCTCGTGTACGGAGCAGAGTGAATGATCCCGGTGGTAGTTGAATTCCCGGAAGTACGCAGGCAGCCGCTCCCGAAAAGAGAAGAGTCGAACAACCTGATGAAGCTCGACGAACTCGACCTGATTAACGAATGATGGGATCAGGCCCTTGACCGAATTCAGAATTACCAACAAGCGGCAGCAAAGTACTACAATCCGAACGTACGAGGCCGTATATTCCAAGTAGGCGAACTAGTCTATGGAAAGTCTTTCAAAACACCGCGGAACGAAACGCCGGGAAACTGGGAAGGATCGTACAAGGTGATAAAGTTGGTCCGGCCGGGAGCGTTTGAAATCGCGAACATGCAGGACATCAAAATTCCCCGATCATGGAACACAATGCATCTCAAAAAATACTATCACTAAGCAACACGCTCCGCAAAAACAAAACTACGGGACAGCTTGATCCCTGCTAAAGGGTACGTAGGCATCTCCTCGCAAGGCGAGACCAGCTGACCCCCAAGATTAAAACAGGGGGGGGGGGTAGGTGAGTATACGTATACTCGTACACTCCCGAAATTTCAAACTCAAAATTTCTTAAACAATTTTCAACGACGCGTCCAAAAGAAAAACAAAATTCTGAATAAAGTGAGGCGTTACCAATGTTCGGAAAACCGTTTCTCTTAAAAACAAAAACAAAAAAAAACAACATAACAATCCATCCGCGACTATAATAAAACCTCTTAAGATACAAATCCTTCGCGAAGGTCCAAACAACGTTAACATCTGAAAGCTCACTCAATTCTTAAGAGTCGTAGAACGAGAAAACTAATAAGGCGATTTACAAAGAGTTGGGATGCGAGACGACAACTCGTGGACCTCTCTCTACATTCACCCAAACAAAATCATTCTTCTCGAAACAAAAGAAAACATAAACTGATTGTTCATTCATTAAAGTTACAAAAGCAATAGGGATTCAAAGCCATAACAGCCAGTCCAAAAATAAAAACACGGCCACACTCGACCAAAACACAAAGATTTAAAATAAAAAGTCTCACACGAGACTACAACTTCAAACATCCTCCGCACACGGAGTCTCATCCTCGTCCATCACTTCATCGGAACTTGGTATCATACCATCACCTCCTTCATTAACCTCTAGAGCCTTGCGCTCATCTATGCTCGGCTGAAAGGCGCACTCAGACGCCAGGCCATCAAGAGCCTGTCTCCATTAACCCTAATTCGGCAGGGACATTCTCCTTGACCCGTTCAGCCTCACTAACTGTTGATCCTTCGAAACTCTTGACCTTGCGATGCAGTCTGGGCAGCGATGAAGCTTTAGCCTTCTTCACATCCTTAGCCTTGAGCAAGGAACTCGCAGTCTTTCCAAGATCCCGCTCTAAGTCACTAATCCTAGCCTCGAACTGAGACACTTCTACGAAGTGTGCATCCTCGATCACCTTCAACTTCCCTTCGAGCTGAGCAGACCTTTCCTGCGACTCAGCTAACTCCTTCGTCAAGCGATCAACTTCAGATCCACACTTGCTAATCACTCCATCGATTAGCGAAACAAACTGGTCAATAAGGTAGATGGTCAGACACCAAACTCATCAAATAATACAAAATACGCTAAAGGTGTACTCGCGTATCTATACCTTGGCTTGATGCTGCGACATTAGGCCCGAGCTCAGCACCTTGTCCAATGAAGGACCAGCCTCGGAACCTTTCGTACATTTCTTCTTCTTGGCCGCATCAGGTTTCACGCAAGTCTTTTTGCGACCTCTGGTCGAAGCAGCCAACGCCGAACTAGGCGCTGGCATCCCCAAAACGATCCGGAAGAGGAGGCTTCGGAACCACAACTGTTTCGACCTTGCTGGACACCGGGACTACGGTCGGATTCGATATCACGGCTGGCTCAACCTTGGTAGCCTTTGGGATCACGCCTGTTTCGACCTTAGAAGAAGTTAGGATGGTGGATGAACTCGACGCCTCGATGGTGGTGGTCGCGGAAGGTTACTTAGTAACGCTCGCCGATATGCCCTGAACGATTTCAAGAGCGATCGAATCTGTTGGGATTTCACGAACTGGACTCGCCGCCTCTTCAGCATCCATCTCTTCCTGAAAAGAGAGGAATTCTGAGATATGAAGGTCCAGCTGGCCTGCTGTGGAATTGTCACCGACCAAGACATCATGGTTTTGATGATCATCATCGGGAGAAGACATCTTGACAAAGAAATTTCTTAGAGAGATGTTGGAGGAAATTTGGAAGATTGAAGATATGTGAGGAAAGAAAGAAGTGATGATCCAATACTTATAGGAAAACAAGGAAGTGTCTATTTTCCGCAATAAAATAATCAACCTACTTTTCCGCAATACGAAAAGAAAAGGTGATCGCAGCCGTAGATTTTGATTAACAACTCTACTCGCCCACAAGAACACATCTGTTCAGCTCGCCAATGGGTGAGCTGACCACACATGTGACCAGCTCGCCCATTGGTGAGTTGAACCCATCTGTCAACCTCGCCAACGGGCGAGCTAACCACACGTGTAACCAGCTCGCCCGTTGGCAAGCTGAACACATCTGTCCAGCTCGCCAACGAGCAAGCTGAACTAAACCATCTATGCCCCTTGAATCGATCGTACTCTGAGCCATGATTGGAACGTCTTCTGTGTCGTCTTAATCCGCCTTATCGTTTGAGTTTTACGATAAAAACCGTAAAAGTCACGTTTTTAGTAAAACCTCGAGTAAATCATATAAAACGGCAACAGTTAAACGAAACGCTGAATATTACCAAACTATTCGATTAACTCGGGATTTTTTTTATAAAAAATCGCTAAACACGCGTTTTCTCGTAAAATCTCGAGTAAATCGTATAAAATGGCAACGGTTAAACGAAACACCAAACATTGCCAAACTATACGATTAACTCGAGATTTGTTTTATAAAAATTGCTAAAGACGCGTTTTCTCGTAAAACTTTGAGTAAATTTTTTCTAACAGCAATTGTTAAACAAATTAAACATTGCCAAACTATACGATTAATTCGAGATGTTTACTTAAAAACGGCATCGTATCAAGAAACGATCTCGTCTAATTTAGGACTTAGGTGGCTAGACTAGCAAGTCGGATCCTTAGAACGTTTTGTCGTCTAAGTTCCGCAATTCTTTTTGTAATAGCTTCTCAATCTCTTTATCAATAATAGCCTTTGCGCAATTCTTCATCTGTATTCTCCTATCTTTTTGTTTTAAGTGTGTTTCCGGAGAGATCCAGGAACTCGGGAAAATTAGGGTTTTCTCTAAGTTTCCATATTTGACGGAAAATTGACAGTGCGAATTTCGGTTCCCACAACCTGATTTTGGTAGTTTCGTCCTGAGCTGCAACATAAAAGACATGCATTTCCCTTGTTCTCTCCGTGGGCTCTAGCGTAACTCTTATGCCGTACTCTGTCGCAGCTTCCCTAGGGTATGAAAAATTTATGGCAACTCCAATAACTTTACTCATTGTCAATAGATCTGTCAGAGTACCAGAGGGAATACTTAAGGATGTACATGTTAAGATCAACGATTGTTTCATACCAACGGACTTCGTTGCACTTAAATACATACAATAGCCAAAAGACCCCCTCATACTAGGTAGACCTTTCCTAGCCACTGCTGAAGCAATCATTGACGTTAAGGAAGGACGAATATGCTTAAACAATGGAAACATCCCGATGACCTTTGATATGGAAAAACTGATCAAATGCCCTTTGATAGATAATCATGCCTTCTATGTAGAAGAAGTTCCAATATCACCCGATGAGTCCTTCGCAGAATTGTGTTTGGATGATCCAGTGGAAAACACGTCTACCAGCACCGAAAAACAATCATTCAGTTTAGACAGGAGAGAAAACGACTACGCACATTTAATGGATGATAATACTGAAATTGCAAATGATGGGGATGACGATTCAGAAATCAATATTGATTGCTATCTGCGCGGGACCTCTGATCCGCTGCCACCCTCATCAGCCAGTTGGAGCGAAGATAAAGCACCAAAAGTCGAGTTAAAACCATTGCATGATGGGCTTCAGTATGCTTTCCTTTACAATAATTGTACCCTGTGAATGCACCGAGTCCACTTGGAAGATGATTCTAAATGATTCGTGGAACGTCAAAGGAGGTTAAACCCAAATCTAGAGTTATCTACCCGATTTCGGATAGTAAAGGGGTGAGTCATGTACATGTTGTACTAAAGAAGGGAGGTATTACTATGGTGAAAAACAATAAAGACGAATTAATTCCTGTGAGAATAGTCACTGGACATCGGATGTGTATTGACTATAGGAAGCTAAACACCGCCACTAAAAATAATTATTTTCCCTTGCCTTTCATCGATCAAATGTTGGAGAATTTAGCAAATCACCCCTATTCTTGTTTTCTTGACGGTTATTCTGGATTTTTCTAAATCCCTATACATCCTGACGATCAAGAAAAAGACTACATTTACATGCCCTTATGGAACATTCGCATATCGCATGATGCCATTTTGCCTCTGTAACGCTCTTGCCACTTTCCAGCGTTGCATGATGTCAATCTTTATAGATATGATCGAGGATTTTATGGAAGTATTTATGGACGATTTTTTGGTCTATGGATCAAGTTTTAAAAGTTGTCTCGATAATTTGTGCAAAGTATTGGCAAGATGTGAAGAAAAGAACCTTGTGCTGAAATGGGAAAAATGCCATTTCATAGTTAACGATGGCATTGTCATATGTCACAAAGTTTCTGCTGCCGGTATAGAAGTGGACCGAGCTAAGATTGAGGTAATGACCGTATTACCAGCACTAACAAATGTAAAATATGTTAGAAGCTTTCTCGGACATGCTAGATTTTATACGAGGTTTATCCAAGACTTTAACAAAATCGCTAGACCACTTATTGCCCTCCTATGCAAGGAAGTCAAATTTGACTTTACACTAGAATGCATGAAAGACTTCGAAGAAATAAAGAAGTCTCTTATTACTGCCCCCCTTGTGCAAGCACCCGATTGGAACCTTCCTTTAGAGATAATGTGTGATGCGAGCGATTTCGCTGTAGGAGCAGTTTTAGGGCAGAGAATAAATAAAAAGCTTCATGCATATATTACGCCAGCCGAACGCTTGACGAGGCGCAATGTAATTATGTAAGAACAGAAAAAGAACTACTTTCTGTAGTTTATGCATTTAAGAAATTCCGACAGTAGCTAGTTGGTTCACGAGTAATTTTTCATATTGACCATGCTGCTATAAAGTATTTGATGCAAAAGAAAGACGCAAAACCACGTTTAATACGATGGATTTTGCTCCTCTAGGAATTTGACATATAAATTAAAGATAAACGAGGAGTTGACAATGGAGTAGCAAACCATATTTCTCGGATATGAGTGGAGAATGACGTCCCTATCAATGATTTCTTCCCAACAAAAAATGTCGCGCAGATAGACTCCTTGTTTGTCGGTCAAATATCCCTTGCTTCCGAAACGACATCGATCGATGCAAATGACTCCATATCGACCGACGTCAGTGATGATATGTCGCGTGATACTGTTGACTTCATGACAACCGACATCACAGATAATCAAGATTAGGAAACCTCTTTTATAAATATCACTATCGATAATAAGGTTAATGTTGCTTACGACACGTTAAAACCCAAACCTGACCCTCCTGAGGATGAAGGTTCGAGAAAAGAAGTGCATGCGATCGTGAGAAGTTCTAAGGATAGACCTTGGTACGTTGATATAGTAAACTGCTTAGCATTATTCTAATGGGATATACAGATGCTGCATATTCGAAGTTGAAATCGCCTATATAATATTCCAATGTCATGGATCTGACTATGCTGGATACTTTGCCACCTTTAAGACGGATTCAAAAAATCCTCCAGGTAGGATTTTGGTGGCCGACAATGTTTCGTGATGTCCATGCGCATATAGCACAATGTGACAGTTGCTAAAGGCGAGGAAAAAATCAGCAAAAGACATGAAATGGAACATAAGTTCTTTCTAGATGTGGAAGTATTTGATTTCTGGGGGATAAACTTTTGGGTCCTTTCCCATCCTTGTACGAAAATAGGTACACGCTAGTTGCTGTAGACTATGTATCTAAATGGGTTGAAGCAGTAGCCTCCCTGACCAATGACGCATATGTCGCTGTGAAGCTCTTTATGAGCATTATTCTCCTGTGGTTTGGAGTTTCTAGAGTAGTAATAAACGACGGTGGAACTCATTTCATCTATAAGATATTTGAGGGACTGCTTAAAAAGAACGGTGTTCACCATAGAGTTGCCACACCCTACCACCCACAAACGAGTGGACAGGTAGAAGTGTCAAACATGCAGATCAAGGAAATCTTGGAGAAAACCTTAGGGATTTCTAGAAAGGGTTGGTCTCGCAAACTGGATAATGCACTATGGAAATACATAGCCGCCTTTCCACCTATTCTATGGAAAATCTTGTCATCTACCAGTTGAGCTAGAGCACAAAGCAACAAAGGCTATTAAGTTATTGAATTTCGACATCAAGCCGGCTGCTGAGAAGAGACTTATTCAGCTTAGTGAACTGGATGAGATCAGGCATTTAGCCTACGAGAATTCAAAGTTATACAAAGAGAAGACAAAAGCCTATCATGATAAAAAATCATATCCCGACAATGTGAACCAAATGACCAAGTGCTTTTGTATAATTCTCGGCTAACCCTGTTTCCCAAAAAAACTTCGATCCTATTGGTTAGGCCCTTTCACGATTTTGAAAGTCAAGCCTTCTAAAGCTCTCACACTGATAGATGAAAAATGAGAAGAATTGACAGTGAACAGCCAATGATTTAAGCATTACTGAGCTAAACCACCTAATATCAGACCTTTGAGGCTCAGTACTCCAATTACAGAATAATCAGATCCGTCAGCCAAGTTAAAAATAAGCGCTGAATGGGAGGCAACCCATTTTAAATTTTTACCTTTCAAATTTTCAATTTTTAAACTCTTATTTTTTTTAAAAAAAAATTAGGATATAGGACTATAATCGATCGAGATAGTAGCGTATGAATCGATAGATGCGGAGTCGTCGAGGTCCAACCTCATTTAATTCGACATCCGCCGTTTTCTCCCATAATTCTAAAAACCCTAATGATAACAAAGCTTCTAAATTCTCTTTTTTGTTTTTGACGATTTTTTTTTCCGTTTCTCGCCTAAATCAACTTATTTTTGATTCTCTATCCGTTTAACTAACTCTTTCAACCGATCTACAAGGTATGAGATTGAAATTCTCTATCTTGAGATATCCTAGGGTTGAGTTTTAGAATGAGCAAAAACACTTGATTAGGCACGATTTTGAGATGTTTTAGGTTGTTGGAATTATCAAATATGGTTTAAGAATTGACTTGTGTGCTATATTAGCCTTTAAATCGTGATTTTTGTTGAGTGATTTTTGCATGTTTTGTGACTTGGTATGGATCGACACGGGATAAATCGTGTCGAATGATGACATGATCTCTACATAGATCGTTATCAGAGATTACATATCGACCGATGGCATGTTCCGTACATCGATCGATATTGGTAATATCGACCTTGTGTATTAACTCCATTTCTCTTTTTGTGTATGTCGGCAGATGAGACCCTTCAACGAAAAGAGAATGAAGCAGAGGCTAGACCAAGCAGGCACATCCAAGATCAGATCCCTGAGTCTCCATATCCGCAAGATGATGAGTGCTATTTGTGGCCTCGTGACGATAAGACCTCGATTGGCACATTTGAGACATTTAACGACCCTTATAAGGCAGTTAAAGACCACAAATGCACCCTACCGCAGTCTCACAGACACATGGGCGATCATGTAATCGGCGTTTGTTTCGATCTTCCGAAATAACGATTTCCAAGTTTTCTGCGGATTTCCTTTGTTTGGAAATTTCCTTTAATTTTATAAAACGATTTCTCGAGTTTTATAAAACGACTTCTCGAGTATTATAAAATCTGGGAAAAACCACGATTTCTCAGCTCAAGGCGAAGGATGCGAAGAAGTCTAAGGCTTTGGAGCTGCACAGACTTTAGCGCAAGATGAAGAGTTTTGAGGGATCGACGATCCGTGCGACCAAAGAGGATGTTCCCGTCGAGGGAAGTGACTCCGACCCGACTCTTGCTGCCGAAAGCGCCCCTCAGCCCGATGCAGATGAGAGAAATGATTCAGAGATCGCTGATGAAGGTGAAGGTGTTGTTGCAGGAGCCGGTGATGCGATGAATGAGGATGAGGCTCCGTGTGCGGAGGGTATCTGAGGTTGTAGTCTCGTATGAGACTTTTAAAAATTAAATCTTTATGTGTTTGGCCGAAAGTGACCTTTGTATGTGTTCGGGACTGGCCTTTTAAGGCTTTGAATCCTTTGTTGCTTTGGCAACTTTTTTTTTTTTTTTTATATAATGAACAATCAGTTTTTCTTTTAAAACTTTTTTTTCGAGTTGATATTGAGGGAGGTCTGCGAGTTGTCGTCTCGCATTCATTTTCCTTTGTGGATCGCCTTATTCATTTGGTCGTTTCAGGATGTTTAGTAAATCGAGTGAGCGTTTAGATTTAGGCGAAGAGACATGCCTTTAGGATATCGATTCATGCATTGAGACGTTAGAGACCAGTGTGCTGGGTTTAGGGCAAGACCTAGGTTTACTTTTGGATTGATGCTATGCGATGACTAGTCGGCTTTCATTTTGTCTGTTGCGATTTTAACGTGATCCCATACCGATTTAGAATCCGCGATAGGTTCTCGGCTTATATGATTCGTTTTGTTGGAAACGAGCATCTCACCGAGAACAATTTCTAAGTTGCCCGGAAGTGCTGATCAAAAGTTTGGATTTCTTTTATAGCGCTATTACCTTTGTGTCGGGTGTTCGAGAGCTACCTCTGCGAGATAACTTAAGTTTGTTTAGGACTGTTGCGAGTTTGATGTGATCAGAAACAAACTATTTCTAGGTGATAGATGTTTACGTTGTTTGGGCCTTCGCGAAGGAATTATATCTTAAGAAGCTGTGTATGTTTTTATAGTTGCGGACGGACTGTTTATTGTTGTTGTTCCTTTTTTGGAGAAAACGGTTTTCTGAATGTTGGCGATGTCTCGCTATATTCAGGATTTCGTTTTTTCTTTCGCTGCGTTGCTCAAAAAAGTT
The DNA here is from genome assembly GCA_932364175.1 of Eruca vesicaria subsp. sativa. NCBI lineage: Eukaryota > Viridiplantae > Streptophyta > Magnoliopsida > Brassicales > Brassicaceae > Eruca > Eruca vesicaria. The sequence goes on along the minus strand of CAKOAT010091821.1, from coordinate 540,784 downwards.
TTGAAAATTTCGAGTTTGATATTTCGGGAGTATACGAGTATATGTATACTCACCTACTCCCCCCTTTTTTTAATGAGGGGGGGGACAGCTGGTATCGTCTTGTGACAAGATGCCTACATACCCTTTAGGGGGATCAAGCCGTCTCGTAGTTCAGTGTTTTGCGGGCGTGTTGCCTAGTGATAGTATTTTTTGCGATGCATCGCGTTCCATGATCGGGGAATTTTGGTTTCCTGCATGTTTGCGATTTCATACGCTCCCGGCCGGACTACCTTTATGACCCTGTATGGTCCTTCCCAGTTGGCTCCCAATTTCCCGGCGTTTCGTTTTGTGGTGTTTATGAAGAATTTTTGTAAGACTAGTTCGCCTTTATGAAATCTGCGGCCTCGTACGTTTGCGTTATAGTACTTTGCGTCCGCTTGCTGATAGTTTTGAATTCGGATAAGGGCCTGATCCCGTCGTTCGTTAACCAGGTTGAGTTCGTCAAGAAGCATTAGGTTGTTCGATTCTTCCTTTTCTGGGAGCAACCTTCTGCGTACTCCTGGAAATTCAACTTCTGCTGGGATCATGCATTCTGTTCCGTACACGAGGGCAAAAGGAGTTTCACCCGTTGCTCGCCTCAGGGTCGTGCGGTGCGACCATAAAACTCTATCGAGTTCCTCAGTCCACCTGCCCTTTTTGGCGTCGAGGCGTTTTTTGAGGCCGTCGAGGATAGTTTTATTAATGGTCTCGGCTTGTCTGTTTCCTTGAGGATATCTTGGAGTCGATTTTGTTAATCATATATTTCATTTCTCGCAGAAAGCCTCGAATCTAGTCGAGATGAATTGAGACCTGTTGTCCGTTACGATTTCGTATGGGACTCCATGTCTGCAAACTATATTTTTCCATACAAAGGTCTCGACTTGGGCGTCTTTAATGCTTGCATAAGAGTCCGCTTCAACCCACTTGGAGAAGAAGTCGGTTAAGACTAGTAGGAAACATTTTTGTTTCGATGCGTGCATCGGCCCGACAATATCCATTAACCATCGCATGAACATATACGGTGCCGAGATAGATGAGAGAAATTCGGCTGGCTGATGGATAGTTGGGCTGTGCCTTTGACACTTCTCGCACTTTCGTGCAAAATTCTCGCAATCTTTGATCATCATCGGCCAAAAAAATCCGTGGCGCTTGATTTTGATTGCGAGAGATTTTCCGCCAGAATGGTTTCCGCAAGAACCGGAGTGCATTTCTTGCATTATCCGCAGAGCCTTTTCTCCTTGCACGCATGTCATAAGTGGTCTAGAGAATCTCCACTTATAGAGTTCTTTGTCGACTAGAACGTACCGTGCGGCCTTAGTTTTTATTTTTCGGGCTGCCCATTTTTCCGATGGGAGTTCTCCGTTGGTGATGTACGCGAGGATCGTTTCCATCCATGGCCGGACGAACCCGTAATTGGACCGGTCTGCGACTGGACGATCATCGTTTTCGTTAATATCGTCTTCCGGTTCGTCGATCAGGTTTATGACTATAGGCTGTTTGATGCTAGGATGTTCGATGAATTCAACGGGAATTACCCTGCTCAGACCAGGATCCGAGCTTGATGCCAAGGCGGCCAAGGCGTCTACTTAGGCGTTTTCGGCTCGAGGGATCCTAGTAAGGGCGAATTGGTCCAACTTTTGGGTTAGATCCTTGACTAAGGTTAGATACGCTTCCATCCTTTCGTCCCTCGCCTCGTATTCTCCGCTGAATTGGCTAGCTACTAACTGGGAATCGCAGTAAGCGTGGAGATTGCGTATCTTTAGACCGCGAGCTAGTCGCAATCCTGCGATCAAAGCCTCATATTCTGCTGTGTTGTTTGAAGCGTGGAAGATCAATCGAAACGATTGCTCTAATATTTCTCGCGTCGGGGATACAAGTCGGATTCCGATCCGGGAGCCTTGCTTGGACGAGGATCCGTCGACGTATAAGATCCAAGTCGAATTGGGCTCCTGGTTTGGCTGGCCCCCCATCGGGAATTCTACTAGAAAACCTGCGAGCACTTGCTTTTCGCACAAGTCTTTGCATGATATCAATGTCGTACTCGCTGAGTTTGATTTCCCATTTTTCTAATCTTCCCCATTGGCTGGGGCTATGCAGAATTGTGCGGAGAGGGAATGAAGTGGGCAAGACGATAATATGGGACTGGAAGTATGGTCTCAGTTTCCTTGCCCACATGAGTACGACTAGCGCCAGTTTTTCAATCATCGGATATCGTGTTTCCGCGTCCAGCAGCGTCTTACATACGTAAAAGATCGGTTTTTGCTCGCCGCGTTCTTATCGTATGAGGACGCCGCTCACGGCGGTCGTCGATACCGTGATGTAGAGAAATAATGGTTCTCCTTCTACGGGTTTTGCGAGTACTGGCGGGGTAGCTAGGTAATGCTTTAGCTGTTGGAAAGCTTTTTCGCATTCTTCTGACCACTCGAACTTTTTGTTTCCTTTTAATGTTTCATGAAAAGGAAGACATTTGTCCGTTGACCGCGAGATAAAGCGGTTAAGTGCTGCGACCCTGCCGGTCAATCTTTGTACTTCACATTTTGTCCTAGGAGACACCATATCTAACAATGCCATGATTTGTTTCGGGTTGGCCTCAATCCCTCAGTAAGTGACGAGATATCCTAAAAATTCTCCGGATGCGATGGCAAACCGACACTTTGCGGGATTCAACTTCATGTTATGAAGGTTGAGCCTCTCGAAACATTCCTGGAGGTGCACGACATGATCTCGCTCTTCGAGTGATTTCACGAGCATATCATCGATGTACACTTCCATCGTTTTTCCGAGTTGTTGGCGAACATGTGATTGACGAGTCGTTGATAAGTCGCGCCGGCATTCTTTAGACCAAAGGGCATTACCTTATAGCAATAGGTTCCACGATCAGCTATGAACGCGGTTTTCTCCGAATCGTCAGGGTTCATCATGATTTGATTGTACTCTGAAAAAACGTCCATGAAAGATAAGAGTTTGTTCCCTACGGTTGCCTCGACTAGGCGATCGATGTGAGGCAGCATATAACTATCTTTAGGACATGCTTTATTGAGATCGGTGAAATCGACGCAGACTCGCCACTTTCTGTTCTTTTTCTTACTGACGACCAGATTAGCGAGCCAGTCAGGATATCGAACTTCTGTGACTGATCCAAATTTGAGGAGTCTGTCGACTTCGTTGTTAACCGCTTCGGCGCGTTCTGGCCCGAGTTTCCGTCTTTTTTTTGTTTGACGGGTTTGGATGTTGGGTCAAAATTAAGTTCATGACAAGTGATGTTAATGTCGATTCCTGTCATATCTTCCGCAGTCCATGCGCACGTGTTCGAGTTTTGTTTCAGACACGTCAGGAGTTCGGCTTTTAAGGCCTCGCTCAGGTTTGCTCCGATTTCGACGCAGCAATCTGGGAAAGCCTCATCGATGCATACTGAGATAACCAGTTCGCAGGTCGGCTCGCGTTTACCTTCTAATGACTCGGCTGCTCGCAACTGCCAGAAGATTTCCGCGGCATAGCAAACCTGCGAGGTTCTCGATTTCCCCAAATAGTGTCGATTCCGCACGGAGTCGGAAACTTAAGACACATATGATACGTCGATGGAACCGCTTGCATCGAGTTTAACCATGGTGTCTCTACGATTGCATTGTAGGACATGGGATCGACAACTTGGAACTCGACTGTTTTTACTATGCTTCCGGCGCGAACCGTAAGGTTGATTGTGCCGAGAGTCATAGTGATTTCTCCCTAGAGTCCTACTAGCGGGTTTGCGTTTTCCGCGATTTTAGACAGATCGATTTCCATTCTCTCGAGAGTGTTTTTGAAGATGATATCAGCCGAGTTTTCGGTATCGACTAATATCCTTGCAACATCCAAATTCTGGATCGTCAGCTCGATGACAAGAAGATCGTTTAGAGGTTTGATCGAATCGATCGTTGCTCTTTCCTTGAACGAGATGACGCCACCGTTTAAGTTAGGCATATCTGTTCGTTTCAGCGATTTTTGTGTAAGAGAATCCGACCTCCCTTTTTCCTAGCGCCAAACTGTGAGAACCGAAATTCGCCGTGTCAATTTTCCGTCAAATATGGAAACTTAGGGAAAACCTTAATTCTCCCGAGGTCCTGGATCTCTGCGGAAATCACTAAAAAGAACAAAGTTAACAGAATATGGATGAATAAGAATAACGACGAACATAGTATAGATAAAGAATTTGCGTAAGAGCTTTTATTGAATAAGAGATTGACTGCCATTACAAAGAGAATCGCGGAACTTAGACGTCAAAACGTTTTAAGGATCCAACTTGCTAGTCTAAACACCTAAGTTATAAATTCGCCTAAGTTAACAGCCGTCTCTCGAGGTCTAATTTTCGTCCTCTGCTTCTGTCCTCTGCTTCTTGCTTATATACTCCCTTCCTAGGCGGTTTAATCCTTCCATTTCGTCCAGATTCGAGTTTTTCGAGAATCTTCCATTTATCTTTATCTTTCTTTTTTTGCCGAGGAAATCTTCTATTTATTTTCAAACTTGACATTTATCTTCTTTCTGCGAGTAAATCGTCAAAACGTCATCGTATCTTCGGGTTAGACTTCGTTAAAGTCGCGAGATAGGCTTTTATCGTGTTTTAGGATTTTCCCAACCATTTTGGGACAAAGCCGTTTTGCGACAAAGCCGTTTTACGACTTTATACGAGATCGTTTCCTGATGTGATTCCGTTTTTAAATAAGTTTCTCGAGTTAATCGTAAAGTTTGGAAATGTTAGATGTTTCGGTTAATCTTTGCCGTTTTCTACGATTCACTCAAAGTTTGATTAAAAACGTGTTTTTTAAGATTTCTCACGAAAAAATCTTGAGTAAATCATATAGTTTAGGCAATGTTCAGTGTTTTTTTAACCGTTGCCGTTTTATACGATTTCCTTGAGTTCTTTTGAGAAAACAAGACTTTAAGGTTTTTATCGTAAAACTCGAACGATAGGACGGATCGAGACGAAATGAGAGACATTTCGACTGTGGTTCGAAACATGATCGTGCCGAAGGAAGTATGCCTTGAACTGAGGACATGGAGATTGAGGCTTGGGATAACCAGCTCGACGTACGACGAGCCGAACTGGACAGGTTCAGCTCGCCGTACGGCGAGCTAGCTCAAGGCCACTTAGCTCGCCGTACGGCGAGCTATTTCGGCCGAACCAGCTCGCGGTTTCTGGCAGATGCGGTTTTTCGCAGTTTTTGTGCTTAACTCGGACGATAGTGTAATCGGCGTTTTTTTCGTTCTTCCGAGATAACGATTTCCAAGTTTTCTGCGGATTTCCTTTGTTTGGAAATTTTCTTTAATTTTATAAAACGATTTCTTGAGTTTTATAAAACGACTTCTCGAGTTTTATAAAACGACTTCTCGAGTTTTATAAAACTTATTTTTATTTTTCGCGGAAAGTAATTATTTTATCTTTAACAAAAATTATCGTAGACGTTGATTTCGAGATTACGGGTTTTGACACCAACAATCCAGCATATGTGTTTTGGCACCATGGACACCAGTCCGTACAAACTCTACGACTCATTTGTCTGCTAGTTCATGACTACCGCTTAGCTCATCTACACCAACCCAAATTCTAAGGTTGCAGGTGACGGCACCTTGTCCTTCTTTTCCCGAGGCATGAGATACCACATCTCCATCACCGAGCTGTGCAACATCCACGGCTTCCAGAACCCTACAACCACTTGCAGCACAGTGCCTCATTTCCCTAGACTACCTGAGTTTTGGGGACTCATTGGTATGGGTTACTGGCACTCCAGCTCAGCCAATATGACAGACATCCCCCACCCCATGCTGCACTATTTTCTGATGGCCCTTGCCAACACTTTGTTGTGCAGGATGGAACCCAACAAGGTAAGGATGCAGGACTTCACACTCCTCTTTTGCGCATCGGATGGTGTGGTTAACTTGTATAGGTTTGACAAGAAGGAGGCGGTAGTAGCGCCTAACCTCGGGGCTGTTTTTGCTGAGCATCTGGTTGGGCTAAAGACGAAACCATTTAAGGGTACATGCCAGAAGAAAGAGAAAATTGGGAGTCTGCTTACTCTGATTTTCACGCATGTTTGCATTCGCCTGGATGAGGGCTCTGCCAACCGCTCTCTCTCCTTTATGGATGAGGCACACTTTTTGAGAGCATGATGGCTCAAGGAGGGACGTCTTTGGAGTTTCAAGAGGGATAACCAGATAGGTTTTCTGTAGTTGCCAAACAGGGAGATCACAGATATAACTGATGATGCTGATAGCCTCCGGTTCCATCCATACGAGCGCCTATTTCGCAACCTCATAGAGGAACCACGCCGCCCTACAGAACCTCGTGCAGCCAGAGCCTGCAACATCAGTAGGAGCCTCCACTCCCTGACTTCCCGATTATACCAGACGTCCTAATGCATCATGGGGATTTTCAGCAGGTAGTTGTGGACGCTCTCCGAGCCCTCTGTGCAAGAGTGTCGATACCTCTTTGTAGGAGCAGGAGGAGTGTCATAGCCAGCTCGCCATTAGCTGTACAACTGTATCACCAGCACTGTGCTGCTTCACTAGGATACGATAAGGAGACCGACTAGCCCTCACATTTATCTCATTTCTTTTTATGGACTATTTTCTTTTCTTTGTGTGTTTGGATTTTTAGGATTTATGTCTTTAGACCAATTTGGTTTATGTTTTGTTACTGTTTTATTGCTTCTCACATGTGTTTGGATTGTCTTAAAGAGCTAACAATATTGACAGACTGGATGAATTAGATCTGTTCCAACATGATGCAGCGTTTCCTATCTCATTGATATCGGTCGATACAATTCTGACCTTATCGATTGATATGATGTTACCATTATCGATCACCACCATATTGACCGTGTCGATCGATGCATGAGACGAGAAGGTACAAATTACTAACTTAACTTTTCAATATCTAACTATACTTTGCTATTTTTATAATCCAATCCTGGACTGGTTATAGTGAGACATTGTAATTTAAGTCTGGGAAGGTAGTTATTAACATTGTGTTTCCCTGAGTTTTATCAAAACGCTTTCAATTTTTTTTTTATTGAGTTAAGAAAGGGATTATGATCGTTTTAAATTTTTATTTATTATCTAACCACTCTATAACACCATTCTTAGATTTGTTGACAGCAGAACATACTAGAGATATTAAAGTGGATCACCATGCAATTAGATCACACTTGCTTAGAAAGTTTGAAGGAACCAAAGCTGACCTCCAACACTAAACCTGACACAACTACTTGTCTTGGGGCTTGGTATATATGGGATCAGATTCTTCAAAAAATCTAAAAGGTAAAACCTTGTGTAGATTTATCACCTTTTCTCTCTCTCTAGTTTCGATCCTAGTAGTTATAGTAGATCTATTTATAAAAAAAAAAATCCAAAATAGTGATATATTTATAGGATTTAGTTGAGTGGAATCTGAACAGGACTTGGTGGCCATAACCATCAAGGTTTGATTCATAAAGATTCCAACAAAAAAGATTCAAATGTGACTTGGTGGCAACAACCATTAAGGCTCACTTCATTTGAATTCTTGGATATATGTAAAAAAAAAGTGATCAGAACTTGGTGGCAACCACCATTAAGGCTTGTTTCATGGAAGCCTGTCCAATCTTGGTCAATGAACATGCCATATAAGAAGACTTTGACTCAAAAGAGAAATTATAAGAGAGAAAAGATAGGAACTAACTTTTACCTGCATATCCAGATACTTGTCTAAGAATTTCTGCACCATGTGATCGATACTCCCAAGGTAAAGCATGCGCTTTATTTTATGTATTAAATGAGATTAGTAGAGGGGTGAGTCAAGCTAGTATTTGCTAAGTTGCTGGTAGAATTAATTTGGTTGCTAAACTAGAATACATTATATAAAGTATTTTTGAGGTTAGCACTTATTTGATGTGGTTGTAACATTGTAGTGGCGATGATTTTAAGTTTTAAATTTTGTGAGTCCCTGCTATTTTTCAACCATGTTTCATAGAGACTACCTGTCTTGTTTTGCTTGAGGACAAGAAAAAGGGTAAGTCTAGAGGTGTTGATATGTCATGAATTTTACCCATTTTCGTCCATGATCTAGATCTGATTTTAAAGTGATTTATAGACATTTAGAGTCTTTTTAGAGCAAATTATAGGTTTAGGTACTCACTTGAATAAAATTATGTTTTTGGGACATTTTGGAGACTTTGAGAGAGCTTCTGCCGAGATGAAGAATCGATCGACGCTTTAAGAGCCATATCGATTGCTGATCACAAATTATAATCCATCGATGAAAATCCATTGCAATCGATCGAAGGCAAAGCCATTCGAGACCTAATGATAAATTAGAAGACTTCAAGTTTCACCAAATTTCCATTAATTACATCTTAAGTCCCTAGCCGCCTGTAGGCTATATTATTAGGTTTTTCTATCATTTTAGAGGCAGACTTGCCTAGAGAGCTTCTAAACTTAGTTTGGAGAAGAGCAACTTGTCTACTATTGAAGAAAGAGAGCTTAGGATAATGGAGAAAAAGATCTGATACTAAAAAATAGAGAAGATCTTGAACTCCCTTGCCTCTATTATTTTTATTTACTTTGTTTCTTGTTTACATATGATTTTTACTCATACCATCATAACCTTGTCTCTTATGAAGATGTCTGAGTAATCTCATTGTTAGATTTAGGTTTCTCACAAGGTTGAATTATGTATTGATAATATGAGTGTTGTTCAGATGTTTTAATTTAGTCATTCAACCTAGTTATGCTTAATGATAAATTTAGGATTACCACCCTTAAATTTAGATATTTAGGATCAATTGAGATAAGCATTAGTTTCCTAAATACCTGAACCTAACTAGTTTGATCTAACTGACTAGATTCATACGAAAGTTGGTCTAATGAATTAGAGAACAACACTAACCCACTCGCAAAGCTTGCTACAAGAGCCGTTGATCGATGCAACTGTCATCGTGTTGATCGATATCTTAAAAGGTGTATCGATTGATGTTCATAAGAACATATCGATTGACACTTTCCCGAAATCAATAAACGATTTTTGAGAACCGAGATGTAGTCAAAGGAAACTATTTGGTTTCACTTATAAGTTTGAGTTCATGGACAATTAAACCCTTAAAGTCAAAATCAATTTACATACTTTTCATACCTGAGATAATAACTAAGTCTAGCTATTTCACCAACTAAAAACCACTTTAAAATCAAGATACCGAACAACTACCTTCTGCACCTCATTTATTTACCGTTTTAAACCAATTTAAACCAATTTCCAGTCTTTCTCTATTTTAAAATACTATAATCTATTGTGTAATCGTAGAGTCTCTGTGGATCTGATCCCTTAGTACTATATTTGAACCTCTTATTTGAGAGAGTAATTCACTCCTTAGGATAATTTGAGTGATATCATTTTCATTGATCTTTATCTCAATCTCGGTTTAACTGTTTATTGGATTCTTTTTTTTCATTATATCACCTGAATCTTTATCTATAAGAGTCAATCTTTAGCATCCTTTGAGTAGCCGGATGGATTTAGAGTAAAGCTTCTCTGATTGAAAGAGGGTAAGGTTTGTAGGATTTCGTAAGTCATCTTTGAAATATATTCAGAAGTGTTGGCAGTTCCCTGAGAATTGGTCCAACAAAAGGTCTCCTTCTTCCTAGCTTAATCTTCCTTAAAGCAAACTTTTTGGTGAAAAACGACTCTCTATTCAAGTGGTCTCCACGAAGTTGAAAGAAATCTACTCTTGATGATAGATATTGAGAACACACGCATTAAGAAACCTATGACGATAGATCTAATAACCACCCTAGAAATTCTATAGTTTGGTTAATCCATCAAAACCTTTATCAGACCCTAAATTTAACAAGATGACTACTCACACATATTCAAACAACAAATAATCATAATCATAAAATATTGCATAGAACATAGAATAGGGATGGAAATTGGGGTTTCAATACAAAGTTCTGAAGAAATCTTAATATTCTCCCCAAAAACCTTAAACTACTAAATTTGTCTGAGAATGATGAAAGAGTACAAAAAACCATGATTTGCATACAATACCAGCAAAGCACATATTAACTAGGTAAAACTCGTCCAGGGGTAATCTTGTAATTTGTTGTGATTTGGGTTTCAGATCGACTGCTTTGCTGATTAGGTTTTCGACCGTTGATCGATGGCAAAAGTGCGTCATCGATCGATGCTATGCTCTGCCTCGACTTGTAGTATGCTGAATATGTCCATCTACAAGATTGTTCTCTCTCTAAGCTTTGAAAGCCTAATAATCTCCACTATGCTCTAAAAACACTTACACTTGTAAAGATTCTAGAACACATTCTAAACACACATAATAGACTCCAAATAGGGCCTATAACATGGCCCAAAAGTGGTTAATATAGGGACTTATTACATGCCCACTCCATTTAAAGCCACATAGCATAAGACTACTAAGTAGCTCACAAGTATTATAGCTTTATATATCAATTTACTAATTTTAATTGTGTTGGGCTCACCAATCTTTGTACTCATCACTAAAAGTTTGACAACAAAAATAGATTATCGATATTCATTTATATTTTAATATCTAGTTATTTTCTATTACGATTTTTCATTCCTTATTTGCGATATATATATATATATATATATATATATATATATATATATATATATATATATATATTTCTTTTTTCATATTAGTAATATTTAAATTTTTTTTTTGTATCCAATATCTTTAATCTCTTATTATGTCATAAAAAAAAATTTCATTTTAATAGTTATATGTTATGTTAAAAATTTACTAGTTATATTTTGTTTCTCAACTATTACTATTTATAAAAAAAATGTTGGGTACATCAACACATAATCTCTATTTCTATTCTAAATGATCATAAATTACAAGTAACAAATGCGACATTATTGAACAATTTCATGATGAAACTCTCTCTGTAGCACTTAAATTGACAGACATTTCTAAATGTATAATATTTTCGATGGACATGTGCTCTCTGAAATAGACCACAAGAAACTTTTTAATGGGCAACACTTTGAAATCTCGTTAAGCTTGAATCCTATATCTTGTCAGAAATTATATCTTCTCGGAATCGAATACTGGAATTTTTTTTGTAGAATCCCTTAAACATAATGCTTCCACAATAAACAATGGTGATTCTACTATTCTCTTTGAGTATCTGAATTTTCGTGATCTATTCATTCTTTGGTGGTAGATATGTAGGGTGACTAGATTGATCTTTATTGTCTTGTTTGGGATCTGCTTCTTTTCCTCTCATTTCCTTCCTTTTTATGCATTGTTTCTTTGGGTTTGGTTGTTCGAACAATCGTTGGCTCCTTCTTCTACACATATCGTCTGTTTGGCTGATCTCTCCATCCTTCGTCTTGATACTTCCGACAACATCTATTAGACTCTGTGAAATCACTCAAATTATACTAAGGAGTGACTTACTTTCTCAAACAAGAGATCAGTTGTAGTACTTAGGGATAGAATCCACAAGGAGCGAGGGAACCGATTAATGCTAATCAAGTAATAAATCTTGGTTGAAATTAAAGTAAATCGAAGTATGAGATTAAACAGTAAATAGCAATAATCCTAATTGAGCAAGGTAGTTGCTCAACTAAATTGATTGAGGGTTGAAACTTAATTGGAAATGCGTTAGACTTAGGGTTTCTATTCAGGTGTTGGAGATTATAATCCTATAGGTGCTAATTAGTTGTATGCATGGTATTAAAGACCTTAACCACTAAATAACTAAGTCATTGGGCTCTCGCTTACTGAATTCGTTTATTAACAAGATCTATTGACCCAAACAAGAGTGTACGATCAATAGCGGTGTCGATCGATTATCGATAGGAATATTGATCGATTCACTTTTCATGACGTCGATTGATTTTCGATAAGAATATTGATTGATGCGGCTAAATAAGCTTTATACCTGTGTTAATGTATGCTCACTATAGATCCATAGATCAAGCTCTCGCCCTGTTTCTAGTAATATCCTAGCTTAATAGAATGGATTCATGAAGTTAGTATTTTTTAGCTCTTGCTATATGTGAGAACCGAAATTCACACTTGTTGATTTCCGTTAAATAAGGAAACTTAGGAAAACCCTAATTTTCCAGAGGAACCGGATCTCTGCGAAAGCCAACGACAAGTAACCAAATAAATGCGGAAAAATATGAAAAACTTAATAAAACGAATTTAAAGAAAAATTAGATCTTATTTCGATTTCGCGTAAGAGCGTTGCGATCATTACAAGGGTTTACAAAGGCTTTGGCCGCAGGACTATCAGCGAGTTATCAACATAAAAACCTTAAACCTAATTGAGTCGCAGCTCGATAACAAAAGACGGAAAAGATAAGAAAAATGATTTGAATGATTTCGGACAGAACCTTATGAAAGGCTGCCTACGTACCGCTTTCGAGGATCAAGTCGAACGTAGTTCAGTTAATAGATCTGGACCAGAGATCGAACTGCCTGGGCTAGTTCGTCTAGAAATTGAGCGCCAGTCATAGAAACCGAACTTGTCGAGAAAAAGCCTAAGTTTCTAAGTGCGGAAATTTCTAGGTCTAGAAAAGTTGTAAAAGTCTCAAATGAGAGCTCTGAAAATCGACCCTTTGCTTCTGCCCTTTGCCTCTTGCTTATATACTCCCTTCCTAGGCGGTTTAGTCTTTCCATTTCGCCCAGATTCGAGTTTAATAAGAATCTTCCATTTATCTCGATCTTTCCTTTTTTCCCGCGGAAATCTTCTATTTATCCTCAAACTTTACATTTATCTTCAAGTTTGACATTTATCTTCTTTCCGCGAGTAAATCGCCAAAACGCCATCGTATCTTCTGGTTGGACTTCGGTTAAAGTCACGAGTGGCTTTTATCGCGTTTTATGACTTTCCGAGCCGTTTTGCGATAAATCCGTTTTACGACTTTAGACGAGATCGTTTCCTGATACGATGCCGTTTTTAGATAAGTTTCTCGAGTTAATCGTAAAGCTAAGCAATGTTCGATGTTTCGATTAATTGTTGCCGTTTTCTACGATTTACTCGGGGTTTTATTAAAAACGCGTTTTGTACTTTTTTTACGAAAAATATGGAATAAATCGTATAGTTTAGGCAATATTCGGTGTTTCGTTTAACCGTTGCCGTTTTATACGATCTACTCGAGTTCTTTTCGAGAAAACAAGGTTTTACGGTTTTTATCGTAAAACTCGAACGATAGGACGGATCGAGACGAAACGAGAGACATTTCGACCGTGATTCGGAATACGATTGTGTCGAAGGATGTAAGTTTCGAATCGGGGATGCGGGAGATCGAGGCTCGGGATGGTCGGTTCTACGTACGGAGAATCGAGCCGGTCCGATCCAGCTCGCCGGTTTGACGAACTGTCTGGGAAATCTCTAGTTCGCCTGCTGGCGAACTAAGCCAAGCTGGCTTAGTTCGCCTGTCGGGAAGTTACTAGTTCTGGCTTAGTTCGCCAGCAGGCGAACTAGTCGGAAGCTTCTAGTTCGCCTGCTGGCAAACTAGTCGTGACTAGTTCGTGTTTTGCGGTGGTTTCGGTTTTTCGCGGTTTTATAAGAGGATTCTCGAGTTCTATAAAACGGTTTCTCGAGTTTTATAAAACGGTTTCTCGAGTTTTATAAAACGATTCTCGAGTTTTATAAAATGATTCTCGAGTTTTATAAAATGATTCTTCGAGTTTTATAAAACGATTCTCGAGTTTTATAAAACGATTCTTCGAGTTTTATAAAACGATTCTTCGAGTTTTATAAAATGATTCTCGAGTTTTATAAAACGATTCTCGAGTTTTATAAAATGATTCTTCAAGTTTTATAAAACGATTCTCGAGTTTTATAAAATGATTCTTCGAGTTTTATAAAACGATCTTCGGGTTTTATAAAACGATTCTCGAGTTTTATCAAAATGATTCTCGAGTTTTATAAAACGATTCTTCGAGTTTTATAAAACGATTCTTCGAGTTTTATAAAACGATTCTCGAGTTTTATAAAACGATTCTTCGAGTTTTATAAACGATTCTCGAGTTTAATAAAATGATTCTTCGAGTTTTGTAAAACAATTCTTGAGTTTTATATAACGATTCTCGAGTTTTAGAAAACGATTCTTCGAGTTTGACAAAACGATTCTTTGAGTTCTATAATACGATTTCTTTTATTTTTTCTATGTAGACTTTTTTGCCTTTGATTCCGTTGTGACCGATTTTGACACCAACAGTTAGCCCCCCAGCTCGCTAGAATCTTGAGCCTTTAGCGTAAGGTTCTTGCGAGTGGTTAGACAGTTTTAGTTAAGTTAGGCGGAATTAATGGTTTGAAAGGTCCGTTGAAAGTGATCTTTCCACTCTCCAGGGAGTGGAAAGCGTTTAAGATTAGGGCTTCGCCTTGTGAAGGCTGCCTTCGTACCCTTTTGAGGGGATCAAGCCTTTCATAGTTCGTTTCAGAGTTAAGGTTCGTATGACCTGTTTCCTAGCAAGACCTTTACGGTCTAGTTATATGTCGTGTAGGAATTATAGAGCATATTGATGTCGATGGCATCTTTGCCGGCCTTGAGACTAGCCTCGTAGGCCATTTGGTCTGGCCGAGCGTGGCCGTTATAGTTTTCGGACTGGCCGTGTGCGGCTCTAAGTCCCTGCCGCTTTTGCGACTTTATTAAAAATCAGTTTGCGTTTTTAAGAGCGTGTTTTTATTCGTATGAATATAGCGGGAAGAATATGAGTTGATATTGAGGGAGGTCCGCGAGTTGTCGTCTCGCATTCCTTTTCCCCTTAGTGTATCGCCTTGTTCGTTTGCCCGTTTTAGGATATTTAGTAAATCGAGTGAGCGTTTAGATATAGACGAAGAGACATGCCTTTAGGATCTCGATTCATGCCTTGAGACGTTAGTGACCAGTGTGCTGGGTTTAGGGCAAGACCTAGGTTTACTTTCGGATTGAGGCTATGCGATGACTAGTCGGCTTTCGTTTTGCCTGTTGCGATTTTAACCTGATACCATACCGATTTAGAATCCACGATAGGTTCTCGGCTTATAAGATTCGTCTGGTTGGAACAGAGCATCTCACCGGGAACAATTTCTAAGTTTCCCGGAAGTGCTGACCAAAATTTTGGATTTCCTTTATAGCGCTATTACTCTTGTGTAGGGTGTTCGAGAGCTATCTCTGCGAGATAACTTAAGTTTGTTTAGGACTGTTGCGAGTTAGTTGTGATCAGCAACAAACTTTTTAGGCGATATATGTTTACGTTGTTTTGGCCTTCGCGAAGGATACGTACGTTAAGAAGTTTTGCGTAATTTTATAGTCGCGGACGGACAGTTAGGTCTTCCAAGAAATGACTTTATCGAGGAAGGTATTTGTGTCGAAAAACTAATCTCCGGGTTTCTGCGACGTCTCGCAGTGCCGAAAGTTGGTTCTTATTTTATATGCCGCGGTTCGTGTTCGGAATGTTTGCGGGCTCAAAGATGTTGCGCGGTGTTGCGAGGTTTTGTCTTAACCCTGCTGTGCAGGAACACTTTGGTTCGTTTTCGGATATTCGCAATTAAACATTACATTCTTGTTTGGATGTTAGGTAGTTTTATGATTTGTGCTAGAGCAATTAGGACCGAGTGGTCGCGTAAGCTGTTTCTACGAAACGAAGCGTTTTTTGTTACGGTGCTTTGTAAAGTGTTGACCCTCCGAGATTCGTACGGCTTTAGGAGCTCTGGTACGAGTGTTTTCTTATACGTCGGATTTTTAGGCAACTTTCTTCGGAAATAGAGTGAATCGCGAGAATACAGAGCTTAGCCGATTTTCGACAAGTTTGCATTATCCGTTGAATGTATTGGCTTGGCGTGAAGGTTGTGTTCAGCCGCACAGCCAAAGTCGTATTTGGTAGAGGATTAGACCACGACACTTTCGTGCTATCGAAAAGGTCGAGTCGGTTTGTAAACTTGGCATTGAAGTGAAGCGTGATCGGACAATAGCCAAGTAGCGTTTGTCGAGCTTGATATGCCAAGTATGCCCGAGGTTATAGAAAACGTTTTTCCGTTGTAGGTTTGATTTATACGATGAAAGTTTCGTATAAAATTTCCATTGTATGGAAGTTGTTTTTTTTTTTTAACTCGAGGGAGATAGAGCCTAAGAAGCTCGATGTAGAGCCCGTGCGGATTTGTTTGCGGGATGAGAGCGGATGCTTGTGAACCAATGGGCTAAAGAGTGAGATCTTTCAGATCGTGTCGCAAGAAGGCAAAGTTTAGATTGGCCGCCCAGTGCCGGATCGTATAGCTTGGTTTTCGGTATAAGGAAAGTACTTTTCGCAAAACCTGTTATTTTTACTTTGAAAGTTACCTCGTTATGACATGATCCTGACTATACGAAGGATTTCTCGCGTATGCAACGGGCGATGAATTTAGTAAATCGGCACGACGCATTGGGTTAACAATGTTTCCGCAGATTTTTCGAGAAACCTTTCCGCTTAGTTTTTGATTTTTCGGTGACGGTTTTTTCGGAGTCACTCGCGGAGTTTTACCAAAAGTTATTTCACCGAGATCTAGTCGCAAAAAGTTTTAGCGGGTTTCTCGGACGAAATGAATCACACGATCAGCAATAGGATCTGTCAGCGAGAAGGGAGGACGTATTCTCTATTGCTGCTTTGTGTTCTCGATTTTTCTTTCGCCGCAAATGTTCTTGACATTATTCCGTGACTCACTTGGTTTACGGAAAACGAGATCAATGCCTCGATGCCTAAAGATTTCTCGTATAATTTTTTGATTCTTATACTTCTTTTATCAAGTTCGAGAAGATCTTTATGACTTCGGCAAATCATCGAGTTTTTCTCTGAAGTTTCGCAGAGATTTTCTAACCGCATGATTGCGCCGAGAGATGCTGTATATTCCTCTAGATTATTTCCCAGACGTTTGGATCAGTCTTTAGCGTTTAGACGGTTCTTAGATTGTCGTTTGCTTTTGGGATGATTTTGACGAGGCGTCGCATTGTCCGAATATTTTTCTGCTTGTTTTGGCGAGAGTTTTCTTTATAGACAGCGTTTTCTCGACGCGATGGAAAATATTCGACGAAAAGAAAAAAGACGAGTTTCCTTGAAAGGATTCGGATGATTGATAATCCGGGTTGGTTAAAGACTGTGGTAGATTGGTGATGACATGGAGTATGTCCGGTTTACGAAAATTTCTAGGAGCGAGTCGGTTTTAAGACGACGTCAGCATCTCTAGCTCCTTCTTAGTTTCATCGATGATTTGGGATCGTCTATTCTTCGTTCTTCGTCTTTTGACTTACCGGTCTTCGACAAATTACCGGCAAGAGTATCGGAGCGGGGAGAAGGCTTAACCATCGGAGCTCATGTTCTTGTTTCTTCGTACTGCTGGTTTTATTTGGCCGACTAGGTGCGCTTTGTATATCGAAAAGATCAATCACGTATTTATGATTGGATGTTTTCGACTTAGCGTGGCAGAGTTTCGTAAAACCGGATTGGGTTTAGAGAGTTCAGATTTCTCGTATAGTTTAGGCAACTTTGGCGTTAAGTCAACCGTTGCCGTTTTACACGATTGATTCGAACTTATACAAAGAAACAAGTCTTCGCGGTTTTATCATAAAATCCCGATGGAAATTCTGATTGAGAGGAAACGAGAATCAGCGCGATCAAGACTCGAGAGAGAAACTCGAGGATTGGTTCAGCTCGACGTAGGGAAACTCGGGTGAACCCTTTCAGCTCGCTGTGTGGCGATCTGGACGGTAAGAACCCTTGGGGTAAAGTCAGCGCCTCTTGGGCGAGCTAGGCGCTTGGTTCAGCTCTACGTTCGGCGAGCTAAGAGGCTTGGTTTAGCTCTACGTTCGGCGAGCTAAGACGCTTGGCGCGGGAGATCTCGATTCGTCAAGTTGACTTGTTTTCGTCGTAGAATCTCAACGGAAAGTCCGATTGAGACGAAACGAAAAGCAGTGCGATTATTGTTTCGAGTACGATCAGGCTCACCATAGCTATGAGTTGGATTGTGCGGACCCTTGGGGAAAATTCTGTGCCTATAGGACGAGGTGGAAAGCCGGTCGGCTCGCCAAGATGGCAAGCTAAGTTGCTTGGCCAACTCACCGTATTTTCGGTGGATAGTATTGCGCGATTCTGCGAGTAGCCTAAGGTTCTTCCGCGAGCAACCTAGGGTTTTGTCGCGAATAACCTAGGGTTTTTACGCGAACAACCTAGGATTTTGCCGCGAATAACCTACGGTTTTTGTCGCGAATAACCTTGAGTTTTTCCTCGAGTAACCTAGGATTTTTCCGCGAATAATCTAGGGTTTTTTTCCGCGAGTAACCTAGGGACTTTCCGCGGGCGACCTAGGGTTTTGTCGCGAATAACCTAGAAGTTTTCCGCGAAAAACCTAGGGTTTTGTCATGAATAACCTAGAGTTTTTCCGCGAGTAACCCAGTGTTTATTTCGCGAGTAACCTACGGTTTGTTCCGCGGTTTCTGGGAGAGCAAGTTTTATTTTTCCAAAAGTTCTCGGAAAACGTCTTTTGCTCAACCCGTGAGATTTTTCCAACTCGGAAATAAGAAAAACACTATGGGGTTTGATAGATTTTATCGTTTCCCTCAATGATCTGAGATAGAAATCATGAGCTTGTTTTGTCGCTCTTCCCGTGGCGAAGAGTCGCGATTAGGTTTTCGATTTTGTTGAGTACTACAGCGTTTGCGTGAGCGTTGGCTGTAGGAGCAGTCGCTGCTGGAGTTGTTTTACCAGCATCGTTTTGCGAGTTGCGACTTTGTCTTTCATACCTCCAGACATCGTTTTGGTCAAGCATTTTCCGGCTATGAGTAAGAGTAATCCGACCCCTCCTCCTTTTAGCGCCAAACTGTGGGAACCGAAATTCACACTTGTTGATTTCCGTTAAATAAGGAAACTTAGGAAAACCCTAATTTTCCAGAGGAACCGGATCTCTGCGAAAGCCAACGACAAGTAACCAAATAAATGCGGAAAAATATGAAAAACTTAATAAAAAAAATTTAAAGAAAAAGTAGATCTTATTTCGATTTCGCGTAAGAGCGTTGCGATCATTACAAGGGTTTACAAAGGTTTTGGCCGCAGGACCGTCAGCGAGTTATCAACATAAAAACCTTAAACCTAATTAAGTCGCAGCTCGATAACAAAAGACAGAAAAAGATAAGAAAAAGGATTTGAATGATTTCGGACTGAACCTTATGAAAGGCTGCCTACGTACACTACAAGAAAAGTCGTCCATTACTAGAACGGGTTTTCCTCGTTATTTCCTAGTAAATGGCCTTTTACTAGGAAATTACGAGGAAACGCGTTTCCTCGAAACACGTTCATCGTAAAGCTTTTTTCCTCGTAAGGTCGTAGCGAATTTACGAGGAAAGCTTTCCTCGTAAAGGCGTGGTAATATTTTCCTCGTAAGGTCCTCGTAAGCTTTCCTCGTAAGCGCATAGTATGTATTTCCTCGTAAGGTCGTAGTGATATATTACGAGGAAATTACTAGAACCGTTTACGAGGACATTACTTGGAATAATTTACGAGGATTTTGCTTGGAAATGTTTTTTTTCCTATTAAAAAAAATAATTACAAATAATTAATTTATTTTTAAAAATAAAAATAAATCAAATTATAAATAAAAAAATAAAAAACAAAATATTTTATAAATAACTAAATAATATACAAAAAGTTTTTAAATTCATAATATACAAATAAAAATAAAAGAAACTACGGATGCTGGTTGGAAATTGCTGAACGAACCGGTCGTCGTCCTGGCTCAGCAAATCCTCTTCATAGTTGGTTGCCGGCTGTGACTGTGATGGCGGAGGATGTTGGGTACTTGGAATCCCTGCACGTTCCCGTCTCTGACGCAACAGCTCCTGTACTTGTCGGTTTCCAACCGCCATAATGTCGAGGATATCGGTGAGAGAATTGACATGCTCGGTGAGCGAAGTCACATGAGACTGCGTCGCCTGCAACTCCGAGCGCAGCTGAACATTGACATCGTGCTGCTCCTGATGATAAGATGATGTCGCTGCAGGGACATGTTAACCGAGCCAATCCCGATGATACGCCCCTTTTTCCTAGGGGCGACCTGAAAATAAAAATATTAATAACATTAAGAAAAATTTTAAAAATATTAAAAATTAATAGTAAAACAAATTATTTACCTCCTCGTAAATCTTATCCACGTCAACAGTGGATAATATGACTGAAGACCCAGTCTGCTGAGTCAGCTGGGTCTGGCGTTCGTCAACTCGGGCAACAAGCTCGTTGTAGATCCGCTCGGAAGCAGGATCTACAAACTGCCCAGCCTTGTTCCGGTGGGTCCTCTCGTAAAGGTTTTTCAGAGATGGAAGAACTCCTGTCTCCTCAGCCTAAAATTAATTTATAAAATTAAATATTAATTTGGAATATATGCAAATAAAATAAAAATTAAATTGATATTAAAAATCATCTTACCATGTCTTGACGAACTCCCCCGTGAGGTTTTCGACCCGTGGTGTGAAGCACCTTCGTGTTGCCATGCTCGTCCTTGGTCATGCGGTTCCCGGAGTTTGTGTTGGAGGTTCTGACCGAGTCCGGCAACCCCCAATAGCTGATGAGGCCATCCCACACCGTGGTTGTGAGGCAATCGGGTTTCCCGGCCTCGTCACCATTCACCTGATAAAAAAAAAAAGAATTAAAGTCAATATATAATATTTTTAAAACTATATATATATATATTATAATTTATAAATCTATACCACATAGTCGCCCTTCCAGTTGTAGACCGTGTCGAGCAATCGTGCTCTTGCCTTAGCCTCAAACTCCTTCTTCACTCGCTGGTGAATCCCAATAGACCAACTATACTTTAGCTGTAACCAGAAAAAATAAAAGACGGATTAGTTCAACTATATTAATAATTTAAAATAATTAAAAATAAATTAACGAACTAAACTTACAGCGAACGATTTGAACCACGTCGTTTTTGTGTGGCTCGCCGTCATCTTCCAATTTGGAGCTGGATCAGGAAAGTATCCCTTGATACAGTCTGTGACGCTAGATCCGACACTATTGTCACAACCAAACCTGGAAAGACACAAAATAAATCATTAATTACATTAATTTCTAAATATTTTGTTAATTAAGGAATAAATTTAAAAAAAATTTAAAAATTAAAACAAACCATAAAATGTTTTGGCCGTCCCGTCGGTAAGGATCTAACTCTGCCAGCCCTTCTCTGCCTGGAAGGGCCAAAATATCCTCCACCGTGTACACCGCAAAGGGTGCGTTCGGCGGCACCTGCAAATCGGGATGAACCCCGACCGGTGGAGGAGGAGGAGGAGGAGGAGGTGGTGGCTGCTGAGACCGGGATGCCGTAGAACCTCCCTGAGTCTCGGAAACTCCCGAAGATGGACCACCGGGAGCTGACGAGGATGAACCCGGACTATCCTGACGCCCAAACATATCTCCGTAGCTTATCCCCTCGAGAGTCGACGCCCTCTTAGCAGCAGCCTTAGCAAGCTTGCTCTGTCTAGGCATCTATATTTTTAAAAAAAAAATCAAAACATTAATTCCCGTATAATTTAAAAAAACAATAACTAAAAGTAAACTAACCTAATCTAAATTACCTAAACTAACCACCTAATCTAAATTCCCTAAACTAACCACCTAATCTAAATTCCCTAAACTAACCACCTAATCTAAATTCCCTAATCTAATCACCTAACTACAGATTAGAGAGAACCTTTAGAGGATTTAGAGAGAAGGTTACTAGCAAATGAGAAACCGGATTGCTCGGGTATATATAAGGAATTTTGTTTCCTCGTAAAGCCCTAGTAACATTACTAGGACCTTACGAGGAAATAGCTATGCCCGTGTTTTTATTTCCTCGTAAGGTCCTCGTAATGACTGTACTAGGGCTTTACGAGGAAAACCCTTTACGAGGAAAACCCTTTACGAGAAATAGCTATGCCCGTGTTTTTTTCCTCGTAAAGCCCTAGTAAAGCCTTTACGAGGAAATAGCTATGCCCGTGTTTTCTATTACTAGGGCTTTACGAGGAAAGGTTTTATAAATCCCTAAACTCGAAACCCCAAACCCCAAACCACAATTTCCTTAACTTATAACCTCTTCTACAACCAAACTCCTAACCTCTTCTACACATAAACCCCAAACCCCAAATGCAAATTGATTTTGTGATTAAACAAAA